>VZRV01003792.1:0-87751 GCA_013398115.1 Falcunculus frontatus
ACACCCGTGAGGGGTTTCAGCCCTCTCAGCACACCCGTGTGGGGTTTCAGCACCCTCAGCACACCCGTGAGGGCTTTCAGCCCCCTCAGCACACCCGTGAGGGGTTTTAGCACCCTCAGCACACCCGTGAGGGGTTTTAGCCCCCTCATCACACCCGTGAGGGGTTTCAGCACCCTCAGCCATGATCAGACCCCGTGAGGGCTTTCAGCCCCCTCAGCAAGGCCCGGGAGGGCTTTCAGACCCCTCCAGTAGGCCCGTGAAGGTTTTCAGAGCCCTCAGCAGGCCCTCGAAGGGTTTTAGGCCCCTGAGAGCCCCCAGCCCTCAGCAAACGCTATGAGGGGTTTCAAGCTCCTCAAACCCCTCAGGAGACCCTCGATGGGTTTCAGACCCCTCAGCAGAATGGCTTCAGAGCCCTCAGCATGCCCTCGAAGGGTTTTAGACCCCTGAGCGCCCTCAGCAAACCCTGTGAGGGGTTTTTCGCGCCCTCTTACCGTGATCAGACGCCATGAGTGGTTACAGCCTCCTCAGCAGTGCCCGGAGGATTTTCAGCTCCCGCAGACTCCCGAAGGGTTTCGTGCCCCTCAGCCATGATCAGACACCGTGAGGGGTTTCGGCTCCCACAGATCCTCCAAGGGTTCCTCGCGCTCCCGGCCCTCAGCCGATCTCGTGAGGGGATCGCGCCTTTCCGCCGTGAGGGGCTCGAGCCGCGCCCAGTCCTCGGCGGGCGCCGGGACGGCTTTGGCCCCGCCCCTCAGCCCTCAGAGGACCCGCGAAGTTTCGCGCCTTCGTTTTCGCGCCTTTTTTTCGCGCCGCTGATCGAACGCCGTGAGGGGCTTCAGCCCCGTCAGCCATATTCAAGACGCCGTGAGGGGCTTCAGACCCTTGAGCTCCCTCAGCCTTCAGCAAACTCTGTGAGGGATTTCAGCCATGATCAGATGCTGTGAGGGGCTTCAGCCCCTCATCTTCCTCAAGCTTCAGCAAACTCCGTGAGGAATTTCAACCCCTCAGCCATGATCAAGACGCCGTGAGGGGCTTCAGATGCCTCAGCTCTCTCAAGCTTCAGCAAACTTTGAGGGATTTCATCCCCTCAGCCACGATGCTGTGAGGGGCTTCAGCCCCTCAGCTTCCTCAGCCTTCAGAAAACTCCGTGAGGTATTTCATCCCCTCAGCCATGATCAAGACACCGTGAGGGGCTTCAGATGCCTCAGCTCTCTCAAGCTTCAGCAAACTCTGAGGGATTTCATCCCCTCAGCCATATTCAAGGTGCCGTGAAGGGCTTCAGACCCTTGAGCTCCCTCAGCCTTCAGCAAACTCTGCGAGGGATTTCAGCCACGATCAGATGCTGTGAGGGGCTTCAGCCCCCTCAGCTCCCTCAGCCTTCAGCAAACTCCGTGAGGGATTTCAGCCCCTCAGCCATGATCAAGATGCTGTGAGGGGCTTCAGATGCCTCAGCTTCCTCAAGCTTCAGCAAACTCTGAGGCATTTCATCCCCTCAGCCACGATCAGATGCTGTGAGGAGCTTCAGACCCCTCAGCTCCCTCAGCCTTCAGCAAACTCTGAGGCATTTCATCCCCTCAGCCATGGTCAAGATGCTGTGAGGGGCTTCACAGGGCTCCCTCAGCCTTCAGCAAACCCTGTGAGGGATTTCAGCCCCTCAGCCACGATCAAGATGCCGTGAGGGGCTTCAGCCCCCTCAGCGAACCCTGTGGAGGATTTCATCCCCTCAGCCGTGATCCGACCCTCGAAGGCTTTCAACCCGCTCCGCCCTCAGTGTCCCGCCAAAAGAGGTACGTTTGAATTACTCCTTTTTAAGTGTTTTTTTGGGTGCTGAGCCCCCAATGGGGCTGGTGCACAAGCAGATACTGGAAATTAAAATCAAGAAGGGAATGGGGAAAGGCAGAGGAAGGGGGAATGATATGAAATCGTGGAATGGTTTGGGTTGGAAGGGTCTGTCACCAGACCAGAATGCTCCAAGCCCCATCCAATCTCATGCTGAACACTTCCAGGGATGCTGCCTTCAAATTAATGAGGAATTTGGTTAATAACGGGCTGTGAGGTTTTATCTGGAAATTAAGTAGGAAAAGGGCTAACCCGACTGCCACCCTGGCCCCAGTATTATTCATTTTCCAATTTTAATCCTCTGGATTTTATGCTGTCCCCATATGTCCTGCTTTCAGCATGCCACAGGGATTCCATGTGGGCAATTGGCTGAGCAGTGGGGCCTTTGGCCACCTCAGAATTCACGGGAAGCAGCTGGGAAGCTGAACTGCCCCGTGAACATGGGAAAGGGTGGTAAAAGTACAGGAGTTAGCCAAAAAGTCACATCTCGAGCTTCCTGAGCTCTAAAAGGAATTTTTTCCACTGTCTATAGACTTTACTTCTGTAATGCCAGGATTGCAAAGTACTAGACTCCATTTTGTTCCCATTTGGAAGGTGCCCCTGCCTATGGCAGGGGGGATGGAACTGGACAATCCTTAAAATCCCAAACCATTCCATGATTCTGTGGTGGTTGTGAAAACAAGTTGATTAATGTTAGGAAGCTGCAGGAGCTGATGCCATGAATGAATCCATGTGATCTGCCCCACTGGATTTTGTGATAAAACAGAAGTGGAACAAAGTTGCACTTAATAAATTTCATAGGATAAACCCCCAAATCACCAAAGTGTTTGCTTCTCCACCTCCCAAAAATAAACAAGTGGGAAAATGGAGCAAAAAAGCCTCATAATTTCCATGCAGTTTCTGCCTTTGTGCTTCCTTGTTCTGGAGTCAACATGAGGCTGGTTTGGGTTAGAGGGGAAACGTGCTAATTTCAGCAGAGCTTAACAAAATATGTGTTTCATTCATTGCCTCAGAACCACTGCAGATTTCTGTGGAAAGGTGCTCTTGGAGGTGGGAAAATGGTCCTCTGTAGTTGTCTGAATTCCGATTAAAATTTGGTTTGTTTTCTAATTCCCTAATGAAATAGGATGTTTGATTTCAATTAAAGTGAAATGTCATCATTTTAGGTCGTACTAATGGGTACGGAATACTGCAGTCCATTAGGGAGAAAACAGTGGATTTGGGAAAAGGCCAAGAGGTGCAGGGGATGTAAAGAGATTTTCCATGTATTTTCAATTTTTGTAATGGGCATATGTAGGTCATTATGGAAATCCATGCCTTGTGATGACAGGAATACAGAAAATACAATGAAGCAATCTCTTATCAAGATTTCAGCAGGAATTGTTCATATTTCCTAAAGAGCCAGCATCTGGAAAAAGGTTTGGATGGGGCTTGGAGTAACCTGGGCTAGTGGAAGGTGTTCCTTCCCATGGCAGGGGGATGATCCTTAAAATGCCTTACTCCAAGCCTCTTCCAGCCCAGCCTTGAACAATTCCAGGGCTGGGGCATCCACAGCTTCTCTGGAAATATGAATGGGAATACGAGGGAAACCCTCTGGGAGAGTTTATGGGATTTAACAGTTTACTCCCCTGTTTGGTATTCTTGAAATTATTGAGTGTTCTTTGAAGTCTGTCCACTGTTGGCAAAAATTTGTTGTTGTTGTTGTTATAAGTTCTTTTATACTTTATTTTATATGTTATTTTTGTTGTTGAGCCTGGACCCGTCGGTCACAGGGGATCCTTGGGCTGAGTCCCGTGCGCTGCCATCCGTCGCTTGTCCTTATAATTGAATTAAAAGCTGCTGTAAAAAATACATGGGAATAAGAATGGGAGAGGGATGAAGAAGGAAATAATTGGGGGAATACATGGTGGCTGGATTAGTTATTGTCCCAATTAGCTGCCTGAATTAGCTCCTTGACAAGGAACACAGAGGGAAGAATAAAGGGCTATCGGTGACAAGGCCAGTTTTTAGGGAAGCTGCTCCTCTAAGTGTATTATGATTGCAATATAAAGAGCTGCAGGTTTCACTTAAATGGATTTTGACTCTGCTTATTTTTCTGACAGTAGATTTGTTTCACTTCCATATTAATCTCCTTTTATTAAACCATAGAAATTCCAACCTTTGTTTTTCTGGGAGCAGCCTAGGACATAATCTAACTTTACAAAAACATACAAGTATTTGTGCTTAGTAAAGAGATTGAGGTTGGATTTAAATCCTGCGAACTGGACACACTATTATGTCATTTCCAGGTCTAGGAGAAGTTGATTATTTGGAATGAACATGAGGGAGGAAATTCTACTTGAATTAATTTTCGTGGCAAACTGGTTTCAATGTTTTGGAGGGAAACAAATTCATTTTTAAAGTAGCGGCCTCCGGCTGTGCCAGGGGAGGTCCAGGTTGGACATCAGGAGGAATTTCTTCATGGAAAGGGTGGTCAGGCATAGGAATACCTACAAATTACTGAAATAATAGGCCCAAACCTATTGAATTGAATTAAATGAAGGCCCACTGTGGCTTGGGGGTGGGAAGAGGCCGGGTGTGAGCTCACCTGGAGAAGCTGCGCCTGCCCCATCCCTGGAGTGCTCAGGGCCAGGCTTGGAGCAGCCCGGGCTGGTGGAACTCCCCAGCAGAGGCCTGGTTGGAGCTCCCAGACGTTCCAGTTGGAGCATGGGAGACACAGACGTGTTTCTGCACTGTCTCTGGGCCACCTCCCACACACGAGACGGGAACACGGGCAGGGACACGGGATCTCCCTCCGCTTGTGCTCCTTAGGAAGAGCTGCAAATGCAGCCTCAGAACCTCCGGCTGCAATGTTCTCTCACTCCTTATCGAGCACTAAATGTAATAAGTAAATATCTAATAATAGTTTAGAAGCAGTCATGGAAATGCACGGAGTTCTCCCTAAATGCTCCTGTTCCCCAGCAGGAATTCTAGGGCCTATGCCCAGCTCCATTGATTATGTTGTCTGTGGAGAGGGAGCTGAAAAGGTTGCAAAGAAATGAGGGATTAGGGGGAAAAAAGCCTGAGAGGGAGGGAACACAAAGCCAAACTGCGTCTGGCCAGTGCTAAGGATCCTTGCATCCCAAGTGTTCTCCTTGTCACTGTGGAAATTGAGTCACCGGTGGAATATTTTAAATAACAGGAATCATCCCAATGTCTTTTTTACCTCATGGGGAATATTAAATTGCTCATCCTCACCCATGGCATTGCTCGGGAGCTGTTGGGTTCCGTGGGGAATCATGGAGTCACAGCTGGTGCGCACATTCCCAATGGATCTGCCAAGCTCCAGGCACATCCTTGAGAGCCTTTCCAAGGGAAAGGATACATTGTGCTACCTTCCGAGCCACGGAATCATGGAATGGTTTGGGTTGGAAGGGACCTTAAAGATCACCTCATTCCACCCCCTGCCACGGGCAGGGACACCTCCCAGTATCCCAGGCTGCTCCGAGCCCCGGGCTGGCCTTGGGCACTGCCAGGGATAAAGATGTTCAAGCCCAGGCTGGACGAGGCTGGAGGCAGGGATTTACACCAGCTGGGTATGCAGCTCTGTAACAAACGGGGATCATTTATAACATAGCTCAGCTGACACGGAGCTTCCCTCCTGTCCTGTCCACACCTGGGGGGGACACGGCCTCGTGCCGCTCACTGGGTGCTCCGTGGCTGCCTTGGGAAAGGTGCAGCAGCCAGGACATCCATAGGATGGAGCTTTCCAGGTCTAGTCTGAGGCTCCAGGTGAAACATCTGATACTGCTGAGCTTAATTCGAGTCCATCCAAAGCTAAGGTGCCTCCAGCTGGCATCTCCCGGCACTCGAGGCTGGCTCTTGCTTGCAGTCACCGCCTGAGAAAGCCTCTCCCTGCGGAGTGCACAATGATCCTGCAAATCAGCAGGAATGCCTGCCGCCGGCTCGGGTCCTTCCCGAGTGTTACAGCTCCTGCATCCAAAAACGCAGACAGCCTGCAATGTCAGACGCCTGAGCTGGTGATGGCTGGGTGAAGTCAGGCTGGCTCAGGGGAACTTTGCTGGGTGAGGTCACCCAGAGCAGCTGGGCAGTGTCCAAGGCCAGGCTGGACAGGGCTTGGAGCAACCTGGGACAGTGGAAAGTGTCCCATGGCAGGGGTGGAATGGGATGAGCTTTAAGGTTCTTCCAACCCAAACCGTTCTGGGATTCTGAGATTTTAATCTCATCACCAGGAAGCACGAGGAAGGTGAGGGGTCAGGGGACAAGAGGAGCGAGGCAGGGCAGGGAAAGTAAAGCCGTGTTTCCTGCATGGATAACTCCCCAACAATCCGCTGGAGGAGGGATTTGGTCTCCTCCTGAAACCCCAAACCAGCCTCATTTGAATTTGCCAAGCACCTGTGAAAGAATGCAGCTGCAAGGCCCTGGGAAAACAATGGGAACTGTGACAGTTCATTATTATAAGGCAGCCCCGAGATTTATTTGGGAAAGTTATTGATACAGAATTCCACTGGAGGACACAGTGGCATTCCCGAGGTGTGCCAGGGAGCAGCTAGCTAGGGTTGTGGATGTGTGTACATCATGTAAACCCCAGTTTGGGAACTGGGACAACTTACTGGGTCTGTCAGACAGCAAAAAAAATGGAGGAGGACTGATTGCTTTAGCATTTCCTTCCCTGATTTTTTTATTCCATATTCATTTGATAGGTTGGGATTTTTCCTTGTTTGCTATTTTTTTTTTTTGTAGTTTGCTCTGGCTATTTTTTTTCTGGTGAAGCAAGGGTTTGGAAAGTGCAGGCAGCATTTCAAACTGTGATCTGCACAGATGGGAATGAAGGAACATTCTCCAGGCGAAAATTGTTCTCGGAGACATTTGGATTGAGCAGGATTTGTCTCTGTGCGAGGTGGAACATCCTGATTTCCACCAAGAGGGTGCTGGGGGAGCACGGTGGTGGTGGTGGTGGTGGCAGAGCAGAGGGCACCTCCCACCAGCCAGTGCCCAGCCAGTGGGTCCAGCCCACTGGATCCAACCTGTGCTTCCATGGGGCAAGCACAGTGCAAGGCACAATAATCCATGGAAAGGGTTGTCCCATGGAGAAATCCTCAGGATCAAGCTGCTGGGGTGGTTTGGGGGTGGCGGGTCCTTACAAACCTTGCTGCTTTTAATGAGTTTGAGGTGTGTGTGTGTAGCCCGGCGCTTGATGAAGAGTTTCTGTCACCACAAGCAGCAGTTACAAATGACAGGGTGGGCAGGGACGGGCTGGGCAAATCCAAAACAATTTGCTTTGCATAGATTAGCAGCTCCTAAAGAGATCCCACATTCGTCTGGGGGAGATTTTCACGGGGTCCAGGGTGCACTGTCAGAGAGAGGCTTTGCTGCCCATGTCTTGTGTTTTTCCCCACTTCCCTCCTCTCCCTCTTCGTTTCCAAACTGAATTTCCTGGTTTCCAGATGCAACTGCAATATAGCCTGGAAATAAAAGCAGGCAGTTAAATTGTCGGAGCCCATAATCTCTCCCAAAGAAAAAGGGTGGATCATCCAACTCCATTTTCCTGCTTATGGGTCCCTGTTGCTGTACTAGTGGTAAATACACGAGGAACTCAGCTCATCAAATTTTTAAGCACAGGATGCACAAAGGAAGCTCCAGAATGTCTGGAAAAGCTCGTGGCATCGGTCAAAGGCAGCTCTTGGGGCTGAGGCGTCGCCAGCTCCCCATTCATCATCACTTCCCTTCCATCTCTGCGTTCCTTTTGTTCTCTAAACCCTAAATTTCCGTGGTTTAATTTTCCTCCTCTCCTGGAATGGCTTTGTAAATGCTTAGCCTTAAGTAATAGTCAGTAAAGGCGAATTACCTTAAATCAAGCAAGGGTTATCTAATTTAGAAAATAGGAAATAGAGAGAAAATCAAACTAAATGAAATGCAAACAGGATAATTCATATCTAATCCATGGGCTTCTCAACAGGAGGAATCTTTTAGTTGTGCTCAGTTGAGCGTCCATTCTTAGCACAACTTACAGGTCTCTGAGCCCAAACAAGCAACCTCTTTAGGCCCTGCACTCCCAAAATCTGAAGAAAATGGGATTTTTCACATCCATTTTTGCTTTCATCGTAGCTCCTCCAGCTGAGCTGCCCCTTCCTCAGTTTCCCTCACTGCTTTTATTGGCACACACCCACTCACCTGTACTTTTTATGAGCCCATGGAGATGGGATAGTGCCAGGGCAGACTTTCCTATGACACCTAGACAAGACAGTCCATAGAATCCCACACTGGGTTGGGGTGGGAGGGACTTAAAGGTCATCTCCTTCCAGCCAGGGACACCTTCTACTATCCCAGGTTGCTCCAAGCCCCGCCCAACCTGGCCTTGGACACTGCCAGGGATCCAGGGGCAGCCACAGCTGCTCTGGGCACCCTGTGCCAGGGCCTCACCTCCCTCCCAGGGAACAGTTTCTTCCCAATATCCCATCCAAGCCTCCCCAGTTTCTCCACCCTTTAGTTCCCTTCCCTGCCTTTTTATTAATATGCAATGCACCGCCGTCCCCCGGATTAATGAAGCTTATTACAGGATCCTGCTAGAAAGCTTTCCAACTTCCTTCCAATTAACACACGGTGCTTCAGAGGAATCCTCGGAATATGGGGAGGTGTTTGGCAATTGCACAGCACCTTTTTTTCAGGCAACTTCACTTAAGATGTCCTTGTTAGATTAAAGACTCCTCAGATGCTGATTACCCCCTCCGGGCGGGTTCTTCATTGTTCTCCACACACAGGAGTTGTTTTATGTATTTTATTTAGGTTACAGCTTAGAAGGATCATCCCGGTTTATTATGGAATCATGGAATGGTTTGGGTTGGAAGGGACCTCAAAGCTCATCTCATTCCACCCTCTGCCACAGGCAGGGACACCTTCCACTATCCCAGGTTGCTCCAAGCCCCGTCCAACCCGGCTTTGGACACTTCCAGGGGAGGGGAGCCCATTCAGATGAGGGAATTTTAGATTGGTGCATGAGAAAATGCATTGGGAGCTCCCCCTGCCATCCTGCACGATGGATCCTGGCATGGACTTGTTCCAAAACAAAGGAGAACATTCCCAGCAGTGCAGCTGCACCGTCTCACCTGCTGCTGAGCTGCTCTGGTGAGCTTTCCCTGAGACTTCCAGTAGGAAATGCAGGACAGGCATCCCCGTGATCCGCTCTGGTGATGGTGTTTCCTGCACCTCATTCCTGGGTAATTATTCGAGGCCAGGTTGGACGGAGCTTGGAGCAACCTGGGATAGTGGAAGGTGTCCCTGCCCGCGGCAGGGGTGGAATGTGATGATCCTTAAAATCCCTTCCAACCCAAACCATTCTGCAATTCATTCTAGGATTCCAGAACCTTCTCCACTCCAAACCCTGTAGCCAGGATTTTTGGTCCCGTTTCCATCCCAGTGATTCCCAAGTCACACTTTGCACCTGACGGTAAAATGAGGACAGTACTGGGTTATGCTTTCTGTGGATGGAACCACCTGGAATCCATCCCTGAGCTCCTCAGTGCAAGGTGGGAGCACAGCCCTGCTCCCCTGGAGCCAGAGGGCTCGTTCAATCCGGGTTTTGTTCCCCTTCTCCCAGTTTTCCCGCAGATTCCGAGGAATTCCCAATGATTCCTTTTCCAGCGAAACACTAACAATGAGAATCTTTCAAGGTTAGCAACACAATTTGGGCAAACGAGCAAACTATTGGGGAGGCTTCATTCCGCTGCGGCAATTAAGAAGAAGGAATATCAGCAGGTCACATCTTGCTTCCGGTGCATCGGGAATTATTTTGCCGTGGAGTTTGGAAGAAGCAGGATTGGGGTTGTACTTGGTATTTAAAGCAAACAAACCTATCTATTAAATGAGACTGCGGAATGGGGCACGAAAGTAAAACCGAGACCGTTAAATTACAGATAAAGGGGGAAGAGTCCAAATTTTCCCAAATGTTCTCGTTTTCCATTTTTTTCCTAACGACCGTCGTTATATTTTGATGTGGTTAATAATACAGCAGAGGTTAAATGAAACATGAAAAAGGGCTGTACATTAAAATTGAGATAACTCTTCCTTCAGTGAAGTGGAACCCAGCAGATGTAGCTGCACACTGTAATTGCTGCCTGTTTCCTGTCACTCTGATTAAGTTGCATTGTCCCTGCTCCAAGTGTAGGAATCAGTGGCTTCCCATAGGGCACAGCATGGGACAACTGGCTTCGGCAGGCAAATGACTCTGTGCACCTCCTGCTTGTCCTGGTAATGGTATAGACACACAATATACATTGATGACTCCTAAAATCAATAGGCTGTGCAGTGGGAGAGGCTCCGGGGCTTCCATGGGAGAGGCACTCCAGTCAAGGGCCGGGATTTTGGGAACTGTTCACTTCCCCGGTTCGGGAGGCCAAATAAGCCCAGTGCCTGGCTGCTGTGTTAATTCTGGTTCTCAAGAGTTACTCTGCACTTTCTAGTGTTGTTCTTCTCCTCGTTCCAAAGCCGTGGGATCCCGGAATCACGGAATGGGTTGGGCTGGAAGGGAACTTAAGGACCATTCATTTGCACCCCTCTGCGGGGTCACCTTCCACTAGACCAGGTTGCTCCAACTCCTGTCCAACCCGGCCTTGAGCACTTCCAGGGATGGGGAGATCACATCCTCTCTGTGCAGAAAGTCTCACATTGTTCACTCTGTTCCCAATTATCCACGTTTTTCTTTCGGGAACAAATCCCTGCTTATGGGAATAAACTGTAAACTGTAGGAATAAACTGTACGGTAAAATCCAGGACCTGTGTGGGGAATGAGGCTGGATTCCCAGCTGCCAGGAATTGCAGGAGATCCACTGAACCCAGTGGGGTTACTCTGATTTCCAGCAGCTGTTGGACTTGCTGGAGAGGTCCAGAAAGTGCTTTTTCCATGTGATTCCATTCGGAAAGAACGGGATGCACCTCGTTCAGCAGAGCCTTGCCCTACTTTAGTTCCATAGTCATTCCTCTGCTGTCATTCCACTGCGACATCAGTGCAAAGCAAGGCTGGCTCTGCTTGCAGAACCCCCACAAAGGTGACACCCAGCAGAGCAGTAGAATCATGGAATCATGGAATTATTTAGGCTGGAAAAGCCCTCTAATATCATTGAGTCCAGCCATTCCCCAGCACTGCCAAGGCCATCACTAATCCCTGTCCCCAGGTGCCACATCCACACGGCTTTAAATCCCTCCAGGGGTGGGGACTCCACCCCTGCCCTGGGCAGCTGTGCCAGGGCTGGACAGCCCTTTCCATGAGGAAGGTTTCCCTAATACCAAACCTGAGCCTCCCCTGCTGTAACTTGAGGCTGTTTCCCCTTGTCCTGCCACTTCTTAACTGGGAGAAGGAACAGACCCATATGGAGTTACCCTTTGCAAGCCTGAATCCCTGTTGAGAGGAACATTTGGAGCTTCAGGGCAGTGTGGGCTGATGCCAGAGGGGCAGCAGCCCAGCAGGAAGATCTGGAGTGCCCAGGTGTGATTCCAAACCCAGGGAATACTTCCCTTCCTGAGAAGTTTTTAGTGGCTGAGGAACTGGAATGTTTTGCATCCTGAGTATCGGCTGGGCAGGAGGGCTGTGGATTATGATTTGGGATTTAGGCATCTCTCCCCTACAAGGCTGTGGCTGCCCCATCCCTGGAAGTGTCCAAGGCCAGGTTGAATGGAGCTTGGAGCAACCTGGGATAGTGGAAGGTGTCCCTGCTCATGGCAGGGAGTGGGATGAGGTGGGCTTGAAGGTCCCTGCCAGCCCAACCTATTCTGGGATTCCAGGGTTCTATAAAATCCCGTTTTGGCTGGTTAATCCTCAGTTGGATCTGGGGCCTTGCTTTCTAAAAATGGAAATTAATATTAAAAGTCATTCCTTAACACATGTTTATTTTCTAATTTATAGAATGTACCTATTACACTCTCCAGACACATGTGCTTGATTATAATGATTATCATATGTATTTTCCAAGGCACTCATCACCATAATATCAAATGTCATTAGAGAAATTAGGGAAGAGCAGCAGCATTCCTTCCAAGGAAAAGCCAGTTTCCTCCTTTCCCACCACAGCAGCGAGAGCGCAGAAGCTCAGCTGATTTTCTGCCACTTTTGTTTCAGCTCGCCACAAAACAACCAAATCCCCAGGGAAATGTGCAGCGTGCACCTGAAGCCAAAACCTCTGTGAAAATTCCATGTAAAAATGTCCTAGAACTGTGCAGGGAAGCACGCTCCAAAACTGGGGCTGTCCACTGAGTCCTGCTTTTCCTCCCTGTCCCCCCGCCAGCACAGGCACTCACAGCACATCCTGGTTATGGGCAGGAGCTGAGGGAGGAGGAAAACACGAGGACCAGCAGATCCTGAGCTCAGCTTTAGGGTCACAAACCCTGACTTGAATCCCGGTTGCTGCTCCCAGGGGCACTTTTTTCCTAATATAAAGATTTCCTGATGAAAATTCCGATTTCTGGAGCAAAACCCGATTTCAAGCCTTGGGAGGAGATAAGTGAGGTGCCAAGGGATTTACATGATGCTCCATGTATCTTCCCAGAGGTGGAAGATACGGATCTGGATTGGTTTAGGAGAGCCCAGGGGTTTTTATTTCAATATTTACTTCTTTAAGCTCCAGCAGAGGAGGGAAACAGCTGGAGATGACACAGACATCCCACTATTCCAGACCTGGCTGGTTTGTCTGGAAGACACGTGTTGGATTTCGAGCCTGTGTGTGTCCAAGGGCAGGAAGAGGGGGGCTGCTCTGGGGGGAGGCTCCCAGGTCCTTCCAGGGAAGGGGCCAGGGATAGCAGTCCATGGAGTGATCCGTGGAAGAAGGTGCAGTTGGATGTGTCGGTGCCCTCGGTGCTCTGACAGCTACAATATTCCCTCTCTTTATTCCTAATTAATTAAAAATAAGCATTGCCTGGTTTGTTCTTCTCGAACGGTGTCACCTCCCCACATCCCAAGGTTTTCAAGCTGGCTTCCAGCAGTTCCCAGGGATTTAAGGTCTTGGCTTTGGCCACTGCTCAGCAGAAGAGTCCCTTAAATCCAGTCTGTGTCGTGGGGGTGAAGCAGCAGCAGCAGGGAGCTGCCTTTGGATTGCTGACTCCGGCTAAATCCTTGGGTTTTTTCTTCCTTTGCGTCATTTCTGTGATTATTTTTGTGCTTCATATGCTCAAAAATCCCTGGGGAATAGGAAAAAAAATCCTTTTTTTTTTTTTTTTTTAATATGTTTGCTTTGCAAGTGACTTTGTAAAGAAGCACTTTGGTGTCTTCAGAAGGTTTGAAACCCACCTGTTTCCTGGGAAGAAAGGTGGGAGCGGCCGGCCCGCTGGATCCCAGCAGGAACTTTAAGGGAAATGAAATATATTGGCCCCACACCTGGGAAGAGGGATTTGAAGCAGGATTTTCAGTCTCAAAGCAAAGATTTGTTTTGCTTGTAGAAGCAGAGCTGGGAGAACAGAGTGTTCCTCCTGCTCTGGCAGGGATTCCGCTCTGCCTCCGTGCATCCCGGTCATGCCAGCAGTACTCCAGGGAAGGACTTACCTTGGAAAAGAAGGGCCAAACCAGGGGGAAAGGAACTGGTGGGGCTCCATGTGCTGCCTGCTCCCACTTGGGAGGACACTTGAACACTTCTAAGGTCACTTGGATAATCTAATCCTACTCAGGATGATATCTAGCTCCGGCAGGAACTCTTGGAAGGCTTTAAACAACATCCATCTTCATTATTTCCCACCCTCGTGTCTGTATGATTGATTCCTGCTAAATTTGGTTTAATTGCTCAGAAGGTCTTAAGGAATGACATTTGGAGAGAGCCAAATGGGATGTCTGAGCTCCCCCTGCTGCTCTGCCGCACGCAGCCACCCAGCACCCAGCACCCGCTGGTGCTCCGGGCCGGAAAGCTCCGGGATAAACACCAGGAGCTCTTTCCTGCATGGGCAACACCCGGGGGGGTTTGCTGAGGCTGAGTGCTAGTAGGGATCATGGACACTGGGAAGCATCCCAGATCCCAGATCCTTTGGGTTCTGGCTGTCGGTTCATGTGCGTGCACAAGGCTGGTTGGAAAGACAAGAGTCTGGAGTTGGCTCCCAGTGGATCCATCGCCCAGGTCAGGGGTTCTGAGCTCCCCGGGTGCAGCCAGGGCAGGAGGGCGTCTCACAGCACCCAGCTCCTGGGAAGCGCTCATGGCCCCACTTTAGGGGCTTCCCGTCCTCAGGAATGGGATCAGCTCTCCCTGCTGATTAAATTAGCAAATCAGGGCACTTCCTTAGGGCCGGAATCATGGAATCCCACAGTGGTTTGGGTCGGAAGGGACCTTAAAGCTCATCTCTTTCCAACTCCTGCCATGGGCAGGGGTCCCTTCCACTGTCCCAGGGTTCACCAAGCCCCATCCAGCCTGGCCTTGGACACTTCCAGGGATCCAGGGCCAGCCACAGCTGCTCTAGGCACCCTGTGCCAGGGCCTCCCCACCCTCACAGGGAAGAATTTCTTCCCAAAATCCCATCTAACCCGGCTGTCCTGGATGGAGTTGAGGGGAGAGGGAAGGGAAAGCTGGAAGTAAATCCATATTCGTGCCCAAAAGATCAACAAACAGGGAGAAAGCCCCGGCAGGCAGAGGATGGTGGAGCAAATCCGACATTAACTACTCGTTATTTACACACTGCCATCGCCACGAGCCGGTGCGTGGCCACAAAAGCTGCGGCAAGATCCCCATTTCCAAGCAGAGTTTTAATTATTTGTAAAAGCCTTCAATTGTTCACCAGATAATGTCATGGATTGGTCCTCCCAGTGTGAAGTGCAACCGTCCAGAACCCCCACAGTATTATAAATAGGCTTCGGAGCCGGGATTGATTGATGTTTGGCATAAAATCTATTCCTCGGAGCATGTGTATTCCTTCTGTTCACCAGTTTCATACAAATATACTTGGGCTGATTTTTTATTCAAATCTCCAATTTATGTTGGGTTTCAACTGTTAAATATTTAAAGGCTTTTTCATCTTTTTTTCCGTATCCCTCTTTTCCGTGCGAGGTAGGGAAATCTTGTGCCGAACACAAACAAGACTCGGAGATTTAGCACGTTCCTGGGGGGGAGAGAAAAGCTTTATTAATTATATTGAGACTCAAATAATAGTCTTCCTTGACACTAATGTTCCATCAGTTCCAACCACAAGGATCCTGTGGGATAGCTTTAGAGCCCTTATCAGGATCGAGATTACGGCATTTATGGCTCCATAGAAGAAGGAATTTAATGAACGGCGCTCGGAGTTTGAAGAGAGGGTCGGAGACGGGGCGATAGCGAGGGATAAAAACTCCAACCGTGAGGAGTTATTCCAGGGGAGTCCCTGGCGCTCCGCAAGGAAACATCAAATGAAACTGGGTCTAGCGGACTTTTTCGAGAATCTCCATAAATATTCCCGATTCCTCGGCTGGAGGATTCGTCCTTGTTCCACCTTGGCTGCCTCTGACAGCCGCGATCTCCGAGGAGCCGTGTCTTTGGCACGTCTCTCTTCCCAAGTCTTATTTAAGTTTTCACTTATCAAATCAATACTGGGAAATAACTTTATTGTGGAATTTTTCTGACATCAGGACTTTTATTCCATCCGCCCTTTTTCCCCCCGTGGATTTCACTCTCCTCACCCTGGTGGCTGTGATTAATTCATTTATTCATGCCTTTGGAAGAGTGGGAGTCAGGAGGCCAGACCCAATTATGTCTTATTTATTATTTTGTGTATTAGAGTAAAATCTGGAGACGTGGATGAAACAATGGCTGTACTCACGGAATCCCAGAATCGATTGGAAGGAGGCTGGAAAAGAGCTCCAGGGTCATCAGGTCCAACCTGGGACTGATCCCCACCAGAGCACTGAGTGCCACCTCCAGGGATGGGGACTCCACCACTTCCCTGGGCAGCCCCTTCCAATCCTTCTTATTCTTCTTATCATTGGAAATCCTAATTCCTGGTAAAAAACTCATGGCTTACCTGTCGCTTAAGCATGCAAATGGCCCTCAGTTGATTTGGGGATGCCTGTGGGGTTGGTGAGGGAATGGAATAAAGAGATCACAGGGCAGGAATGTGCAGGAATGCTAGGGAGGAAATCAGGCAATCAGGCTGCAGGATGTTCCAGTCTCACCTAAAATCTGCTTTAGCATTCAGATAATTCACCTGTATTTTAGAAGTGCTGAGAATTCCAACAGAGCTGGAAAATGTTCCCTTTTGAGGGATACCAGATTTCCAATAGGTTTCTGGCTCCCAGTTTGTCCCCCTGGCTAAACTGGTGCCTTATTTAGTGTCCCAATCACTGATACGATTTCATTGTACCTGTTGTGATTTCTCAGGATCAGTTTCTCTCTGGGTGGGAAACCTGCACAAGGTCAGGCACCAAAACCAGGGGAAAGGGATGTTCCAGTGTTCAGTGGAAGCTTAAACTAGGAATTAATTTATCTCTGGTAGCACTTGACAAAGCTCAGCTCCTGATGCCTCAGCCTTTATAGTCACATCTGTTAGTTTAGAGCATTTATTGGAGGAGCCTTGACAAAGACAAAAACAGATGATGGAAATCTCATCTGTCAAAACTGTTATTAAAGCTGGGAACAGTGTGAGGTTTGGTTTAAATTGAAAGCATCATTTATATTTTATCCAACGTTTTGCAAACAATCACACTGGGGAAGGATTTGGGGGGACCTGGAGAGCCCTCAGCGAAGCACAGCTCATTACAGTGCTCTGCTTAATGCGCTGCTCAGGGGTGAGCAGGGGCCGCTTCCCGGCACCTCCGTGGGAGGGAAGGGAGCTGGCGGGACCCGAGAGCTGGAAAATCACCTGTGCACAAAGGCTCAGACATCAATCACCGGGGGAGTGGGAATATCAAACAGCCGGGAAGCTCCGGTGTCACGGGAAGTGGGAAAGGCGGGTTCTCAGCCGCCCATTTCGGAGCTTTTTGCACAGAATCCCAGAATGTTTTGGGGCGAAGGGACCTTAAAGCCCATCTTGTTCCAGCCAGGGACACTTTCCACTAGGCCAGGTTGCTCCAGGCCCCATCCAAGCTGGCCCTGAATCCTTGGAAGTGTCCAAGGCCAGGCTGGATGGGAATAGTGGAAGGTGTCCCTGCCCATGGCAGGGGTGAGAAGTGATGATCTCCAAGGTCCCTTCCAACCCAAATTTTTCCGGGATTCTGTAATTTTTCGTCTTCAAAAACTCTGCAAAAAGAATAAAATTCCAGCTTTTTTTCTCAAACTGCTGGTATTTGAGCTGCAAAGCAGAATTGCCTTTATCAGCCAATCTGGGCCAAGGCACTGCTTGGAATTCCTAAGGGTAGTGGATGTTTTTTAGGCAGAAGAGATGCCACTGACATCCCAAATCCCATCTTTCCTGCAGGATTCTTAAGTGGGGTTTGAATGAGTCAGAACAAGGTTCACAGAACAAGTTTTACATGGCAGAAAACGAAGCAGAGCCCATTTCCAAACCCAGCAATTGACTCCGTGGAGCAGCCGAATCCCTCGGCTGCCATTCCAAGCATTGATGGCTGAATTAAACTAATGATGGGGAGATCTCTGAGGAGTCAGGCTGGCAAGTGGGAATGGTGTTTTCCAAACATTCAGCATTAACCTAACTCTGCTCCATTGAAGTAAAACCCTGGCTGAGTTCAGTGGGAGCAGAGTGGTTCCATCCCTGCAGGAGGAGCCGAGATTCCCTGTGAGCCCTTCCAAAGTGTTGTGCTCTGTGCTCCAAGAGCCACCAGGAGCCCTCACATATTCCAAAAATCCTGAGATTCAGCTGTTCCTGTGGGCTTTCCTTGTATTGTTTTCCGTTAACTAGACATAGGCTTCCATTGGAATATTTTATCTAACCTTATTCCAAACTTGGGAATTCACATTCAAAATACTTCCGGGTCCAAGGTGCTCCATTTGCCACTTTGCAGCTGGAAATGGGATTTTTTTCCCACAATTTAAGTCTTACAGTTGTCCTTACTCCTCCCTGATCCAATAATTTTGGGTTGCTACAGTAGCACTTGTGGATTTGTGGGATCTGTAGGATTTGGGAGAGCTGACATTTCCTGAGGATACATGTACGTATGTATCCCATCCCACCTCATCCCTCTCCATCCCTGAAGTGTCCCAAGTCTAGGGGCTTGGAGCACCCTGGGATTGTGGACGGTGTCCCTGCCCATGGCAGGGGGGTGGAATGAAACGATCCTTGAGGTCCCTTCCCACCCAAACCATTGTGGGATTTTCCAGAGGCGTGGTGCCCCTGGAAGCGGCTTGGAGGACTGGCAGTGCCACATTTCACCTGGATTTGGAGGAGCAGCCCAGCTCGAGCGTTCACCCCTGGCGAGAGGCAGCGCCATTCCTGCGTTCCTTCCCTCGGTTCCCTCCCTGACCTGCTCCCAGCGCCTGCAGGCAGATCTGCGCGCCGCAATTCCCTTGGCTCTGGAAGCACTGCAGCAAGCCTCGGAATGCCGGATAACCTGGCTGGCTGCCGGCTCTGTCTAGAGCTCCCAGGGGAGACAGGACTTTCCCTGGGAGCCACGGGCAAGAAAAGCATCCTTGCTGCTCTGGTACTTTCCGTGAGCGGCGCATCCCGTCGGAAGATGTGCTCTAATCCCTATTTTGGGAAGCAGGCTATCAGATCCCAGCAGAACATCCCTGCCTGCCAGGCACTACCTTGCCTCCAGAGCAGGCAGAGCCTGCGTTCCCTATCCGTAAATCCCATCCAACTTCAGTGCTCAACTTCGGATTTCTCGGGATGGGCTTTGGCTGCCTCCTACTCGTGCCTTTCTATCCTTAGCAGGATTCACAGGCTTTCAGCTCCCTCACACTTCTCGCTCTCTAATCTTAGCGCCGCTGCCAGCTTTAGAGAGGCTTCGAGCTCCAGGGTCTCTCACTTGTGTGCAGGCTCTTTCTGGGACACAGCCAAGTAGGTGAAAAACTCGGGAAGGGGGAAGGGGAGAGCTGGGACTGCTCTCAGATGTTGCAGGCTGGAGCTAGACCTGGCTCGGGATCCGTTGTCATTTTTTGTGGTGCTTTCCTGAGATGTTCAAAAGGGTTTGGTCAGGAGGAGATGGCAACTCCCGCCTCGGTGCCTCAGCAACACCTGGACATTGTGTTCCTTGTTCTCTGGGAATTTTCACCACGCATTTGATAAAGATCCACTTGAGCACATTCCCTGTGTTTGGGAGCTGGCTCGGTGCTGCCGGCTTGGCTGATTCCGTAAGCCACAAGCTGCTCCTCTGTCAAGTGTCTCCTGCTTTGTCTCTATTTGTTCCTAAGGGTGTCTGTAGAGGTTGGATCAACTTTCCGGAGTGAAACAGCTCTTCCTCAAATCAAGCCTTCCGAGGTGGCTGCTCTCCCACGTGTTCCCTACAGACCCACTGAGGGGAAAACCATTCCTCCATTTATCCTGCTGCCCAGAGAAACTGTGGCTGCCCTGTCCCTGGAATTGTTCCAGGCCAGGTTGGAGCAACCTGCTCTAGTGGCAGGTGTCCCTACCCATGGCAGGGGATGGAATGAGGAGATCCTTAAGGTCCCTCCCAGCCCAAGCCATTGTGAGGGCTCAGCCCAGCTGCTGAGTCCTCTCTGACTCCAGTTAGGAATCCCACCTGGAGATGGGTGCAGGAGTGGCACCGTCACTCCCACCATCACCAAAGGCCAAAGCTTCCCGGGATTCGGCAGAGCCGGTGCTCCTCGCTTGGCTCTGTAATACAGTTATTTGCTGTATTTTGAATTCCCACATATCCTTGTTCCCATGGCTGAGATGACGTTTGCCCGGCATGATTCATGCTGTCAATTCCTGCCTGGAGCTGGATCCAGGAGTTTATTTTGGGATGCATACCTACCCGGAGCATGGAGATGCGGGGAAAACACTCCTCTGCCAACTGCAAAGGCAGGAAAAGTTTGGCTTTCCCAGCAGTCAAGAGCCAAAGGAGTGGTCAGGCCTGGAACAGGTGGAATTTCTGCTCCAGGTTGAATAGCCCACAGATATATCCATGTTTTTACATCCAGAGGATGCTGGAAGCTGCAACAGGGACCACATAAATGCTGTAAGAGCTCTTGTCTCCAAAATAAACTGATCCCCCGGTTTCCTTTGCGGATAGTCAGAGTCAACCCTCAGGAGCTTCCTGTGGTGCAGGCGAATGTTATCCTGCTTTTCCAGAGAAGGAAACCACAACAGTGGTCCCCAGTTCTGAAATCCATGTCCTGCCTTTTCCACCTTTATTTGAAATGCTTAAAGATGGGATGATCCATTGGGATGGGAGCTCTGCTCCCTGCTGAAAATCAGGATACAGGGTGGCTTGGCTGGAGACACCAAACAGTCACAGGGAGAAGTGGATAGTATTTCATAATCATATTCCAAAGGATAAATCCCAGCAAAGACCGCACACAGAAATAAAATAGTTCATTGTTCATATTCCCATCTCTATAAAAGGTGGGAAACGCTTCTTAAAATAGTAACAAATTAACTTTGTTGTGTTTACTCAGAAGCTCAGCTGCTCCTAAACTCCATGGCCTGGGAGGAAATGCCTTGCCCAGGCTTGTTTTCGGTGTATTTGACTCATGAAAACTCCATCTAACCTTGTTTTTGGAATAATAAAACCCCCCTGGAATATTTATGAATGTGAAATGTGCAGCTCCGTGTTTGCTGAAAGAGCCATTGTGAACCTGGGTTTGCAGAACAGTCCGAGCTCTGCAAGCGGAGCTGGAGCAAGTGGAATATTCGCCTGGAGCTGGCAAGGAGGAATATCGTAAAGAATTCAGGGAGTGGAATTTGATTCCCGATTTTCCTGGGCTCGGTGGCACATGGCCCTTCTGGGGTTGTTTTCTTTGGGTTGGCTGCCTCTGTTGTGTAATGGTTCCTTTTTCTAATTAAGCACCAAGGCCAGCCCGGAGTTAAGCGCAGAGGAAGTTGGGGTAATGGAAAAGAGGGAGCACAGACCCTGCTGGGTTACATCATTCTGTTTCTGCCAACAAGCTCGGCTCTGATGAGGGCAGGGCAGGGAAGGAGGGGGAAGCCAGAAGGTGCCTTAGTTGTTGACCCTTTTGTACAGACCCCTTCCTTTGGATAATGTGCATGGAATCACAGAATCGTGGAATGGCTTGGGTTGGAAGGGACCTTAAAGCTCATCCAGTTCCACCCACACCTTCCACTGTCCCAGGGTGCTCCAAGCCCCGGCCAGCCCAGCCTTGGACACTGCCAGGGATCCAGGGGCAGCCACAGCTCCTCTGGGAACCTTTTCCAGGGCCTCCCCACCCTCACCATTAGAATCCTCTTCCTTAAATCTGGTCTAAATCCCCTTCCTGAAGTTGCAAACCCCTGTCTTAGCACAACTTCCTGGATGCTCCCAAACCTGAGGTGCAGGGAGAGGCTGGATCCAGCAGTAGGGAAGGCCCAGATTTCCCTGTACCTGTATTTTTCCATGTGGAGCTTCTCAGGTGAGCACGGGAGCCGAGTGTTATTGTTTATTAGGCACATACATTCCATAATTACTTGGCAAATAGGATCATTATATCTGGAGTTACGGAGCACTTCAAACATTAATTGCCACCTAACTTGCAGATTTCAGCTCTGATACACAAACCTAATCATCACTCATTAAGTATTAAAGAAGAGAGCACTGCAAATATATTAAATTACTGCAGATCACTGATTAAACCGAATCCTTGGGAATTCCTAAAAGCCTCCTGAGGCACTGGGGTTCACTTCCAAGTGACCATTGGGAATATAGGCCTCAAACACAACTGAATGGCTTAATGGAATTGTGGAATCCCTGAATGATTTGGGTTTAAGGGACCTTAAATCTCATCCCCTCCCACCACGTGCCGTGAGCAGGGACACCTTCCGCTATGCCAGGTTGCTCCAAGCCCCTCTCCCAGCCACGCCACTGGAGCCATCCCAACTCCTGTGTGCTGCTGCCAGTTTGGATGAGTCCTGGGTCAAAGACAGACTGGAATCTTCCTTCTTCCACACAAACTTCACAAGAGTTCTCCCTCCCGCCTCTCTCCCGGCTGTACTCCGCTGGTAACTTTTCCATCCTTGAAGGCAACCCAGTGACACAGAGCAGCTTTCCCTGCCAGAGGAAATGCCAGAGAGGGAGAGGAGCTGACACCCACAGGCCACTGCCAGGAGAACTTGGCATCGGGGGCCTGCAGCTGCCAAAGCTTCCCTCAGAGTGGCCACAATCAGCTCCCGCTCCGGAGCGAGCGCGAGGAGGCGGCAGCGCAGGGCATGTGGTGCACAATCAATGCTGCAATCAGAGGCGAGAGGCCGTGCCAGCTGCTCGCTCCGCTCCCACCCCGCTGCCAAAGGCACAGAAAGAAGGGAAACAGCCACAAAAGGCCGGCAGCTTGCGGGGCCCGGCGCAGCCGAACACGGAGCGGGGCCGTGCGTGCGGGGCCGGGGGGGCTCCGGGAGCCCTTCCCGCCCCTTGCCAGCTCCCGTCAGCCTCGGAGAGCTGCTGCTACTTTTAAAAAAGTCCACCTCGTGCCAGGAAAAAGTGGGGATGTCGGTGCCTGGCTGGCTGGGAGCGTGGGCACTGCGGCAGCGGTTGCGGTGCGGAGCCGCCGCGGAGCAGAAGGAGGGTTATGGAGTACAGATGTCAAGAGGCACTGCCTGCTTTTAACGGGCAGGGAAGTGCATAATGACCATTGGAATGTGTCAAAATGGGGGGAAAATGTCCCAGCAGCTACCAGCTCCGTTGGTTTTCCAGGCTGACTGTTCTCTGTAGCTTTTGGGGAATGGATTTTGGGATGGGCAAATGCAGAAGGGAAATAGGGAGAAGGAAAGGATGCGTCCAGCCACCTCCCCTGATGCTCTGCAATCACCTTCCCAAACTTTCTGCCTAGAAAATAGTCTGAAAGGACTTGGAGAGGTCCCCAGGCCCACCCTCATGCCCAGCTCCACACTGGTTCATGTCCAAGCCCTATTGCAACACATGGACAATGAGCGTCCTTTCATGGAGAGCTTCATTATGGGGAGCAGAGCTGATCATTTCCTGGTTTAATCTTGAATATTTAGAGGAAATTCCAGGTGTCAACCTGATTTCCCACTCTTTTTCATCCTTTTTCAGCCTGGCCTTGAACACTTGCAGGGATGGGGCAGACACAGCTTCTCTGGGAAACCTGGGCCAGTGCCTCAGAAATCTTTGCATTAAAGTTTTCAGTCAATACTTCCCTGTTTGCTTCCTAAAAATGCTCCCACAGACCCCGCTAGCAGCTGATTCCTTTGGAATAAGTAACTCCAGGTGCTCCGGTGGATGCTTTGGAAGATGCTGCCTCGTCGCTGCTCTGTTCAGACATTTCCAGCTTTGACAAACGGCCCAAACTCCACAGATTTTACGTTCTCCCCCTTTTCTGTTTCCAATGTCACTTTTAACAGGCGAATATTCCATGACAAACAACCTCCGACCACGTGCCGGCCGTAAGGCAGCTCCTCCACATCCATCCCACCCTTATCTTTTATGGCACTGACTCCATTTGCTCCAGTGCCTGAGCCGGGGCTGCGGAGCCAGAGGGGGAGAGAGCGATCCCACCTGTCCAAGTGTTTCTGTCACTTTTCCAGGGAGTTTACGGCAGCCTGGCTGCCTGCGGAGCCGCCGTGCAGATGGCTGGATCCCTGCAAATGCCTGTTCCGGAGGGGCAGGAGCAGCATCCAGCTTTCCAGTCGGCCGCTCCCGTGTCATGGAGAGCCCCCAGGGTGGGGGCAGCACTGTCTGGGGGAAAAGAGCATCACAAGGAACTGATTCTTCCGAGAATCGTGGAATAGCCAGAGTTGGGAGCGACCCACAAGGACCATCCGGCTCCTGGTGCTGTGCAGGGCCGGATTCTTGGAGAGGTTTTTTCTGCAGTGAAATATCTGTGTTGTAGTGAGCTGAGATCGGGCTCTTCCCCCAGGGAACAAGGGACACGGCACGAGGAAGCAGCCTCAAGTTGCAGCAGGGGAGGTTTAGCTTGGATATTAGGGAAAATTTCTTCATGGAAAACAACACTTCTGGCTATACTCCCCCCCAAAGACTTTGCCATGTGAAGTTACACTGGAATCGGGAGATAGGAGTGACGGCTGGAATGTGTGGGATGGGGGTTTTTGGGAGAAGGCTGCAGTGCTGTGCTGCAGAGCCCCTTCCATCCCTGCTGGAGCGGGCTCCTGCCGCAGCCACCTGTTAGTGCTGTGATGAAGAGCTCGGGAAAAGTTTGGGAGCTGAGGAGCCTCCCATCATCCCAAACACCGGCACCACAGGCAGCTCTGGCTGCAAATCCACGAGATGTTCCGCCAGCCCGAGCCCATTCCATAAACCACATCAGCTCCTGAATATTTCATGGAGCAGCACAATCCGCAGTCCTCCATCCTCCATGGCTCCTTCCCGGAGCCTCTCCTCTCCTCCCAGAGCTGCTTTTCATTTGCCAGGAATGATTATCCCTCCTTTTGGTGAGGAACAGAGCTGGAGGGCCCAGCCCAGCGCTTGGCTTTATGAGCAGCCTCGGCACTGGCACGGGAGCTGTCAGCTCTGAGTACCCTAATTAATCTGTGGTCCCTCTTCTGGCTGTTTCTGCAGGAACAGAGCAAAAATCGTTCCGGGTTATGGAGCAAGACTGCCTGGGGGGGGTGATTTTTATTGGCTTTCTCTCTGTTTGGGGTCATTTCAATAAATGGGTTTGCTTTGGGGTCAGGGCCAGGCTCTGGTGTGGATGCTCCAGGGGTGTTGGGATGTGGGGTGCTCAGAGCCCTCAGAAGGAGCTGCCAGGGCTGTCCCACCCCACGGCAGCTCCAGGGTATTCCCGGGCAGCCGCACTCCGTGAGCGATGTTGGGTGTGTTGGCATCCCAGAGCATCCCAGGCCCTGCACCTCCCCTCCTCACCCGCCATTCCCACTTCATTTTCCTTCTGCCTGCTGAGTTTTGCCTGTCTTGGGGAGCCTTTCCATGGCATTAGCACTTTCTTCCCATTCCCATTTCTCTGCTGGCTCCCAAATACCCACAAGGAAGTTTGTCCCCGCTGGGATTACAGAGATCCAGTTTGGATCTGCACACTGGATACCCTGAGGCTCCCACTGGGCCGTCTCCCAGCCTGTGACTTGGATTAGTTGATCTTTACTAATATTTGCAGTAGGAACAGCATTTCGCTGAGATTAACAAACTTATTGGCAGCTTTGGAGTTTGTAAATGAAGGGCAAGGCTTGGGAAAAGGGGACTGGGGATGATACACAGGGAAATGTAGTTGGGAGAATTTATCCTCTTCATTAAAAGCCACTAAGACCTTCATCTCTGGTATTTAATGTACCAAATTCAATATTCTCAATGGAGTTTGTATATAAAAAATAGCAGTATCATCGTTTGAAAGAAGGGAGGGAGCAGGGGAAGTCTGAACTGAGCTACACACATTAATAGCTTCCCCCCCTTCCCAAATCCAACCTCTGGGAAATGTTTGCCGGGGAAGAACAAACTCCTTGCAAGAACTGGAGGATTTTCTCCCCATGTAACTTGTGTTTTCCTTCCACACAGAATCACAGAATGGTTTGGGTTGGAAGGAACCATAAAGATCATCTCATTCCAACACCTGAATCAGGATTCCCTGGGAAGGAAAAAATAAGAATCCTTTGGAAAAGCTCTGTTGCCCTTAGCTGAGAGGTTTGAAAACCCTGGGACCATAAATGAAGAAAAAGCCTGAATAATAAAACCCACAGCACCTCAAATCGAATTAATTTGAGTGGGTCAATATGTTTCTGCTTCTGGATGCTAGAAACGAGGGAGGAAGGGGAAGAAAGAAGGATGTGGGATTGTTACGTCCTTCTCACTCAGCTGCTTAAAAAGTCTGGAAAAAATCTCCACACAATGCCCACTAAACAGAAATATGTCCTTTGTTTCCTGGGAGTTTCCTCCAAACTGCTTCTACTCCTGATCTCCTCCTGTGCATCCACGTATTTGCCCATCAGGAAACTTCGGGAATCGCAGGGGTTGTGGGAGCAGCTGATGGCCCAGAGTGACCTCCTGCCCTGGGTCCAGCCTTGTGCCACCTTCCATCCCTGGAAGTGTCCGAGGGTTGGCAGCATCCCCCAGGTCGGACGGGGCTTGGAGCAGCCTGGGCTAGTGCCAGGTCTCCCTACCCATGGCGTTTCAAGTTCTTCCCACCCAAACCATGCTGGGATTCTGGGATTCCATGCCCCCTGTGCCTTTGTGCTCCTTTGCTGCCCCGTGCTACTCCCAAGCTTGGGATGGTTTTTCCTGGTGGGAAGCAGCCAACCCCACCGAGCTGCTCTCACGCAGAGAGCTGAGCAGTGGGGGCAGATTCCAGCCCCTCCATCCCCTCATCCTGAGGGCCTGGAGCTGCTCCTGGCATCACCAACCCCAACAGGGATCACCATTTCCACCCCTCAGGGGCTGGCGAGGGCAGGGCACGGCCCGGCCGGTTTAAAATGCCTCCTTTTCCAGCTTTAGATCCGCATTTTGCCGCAGAACCGCCCCTGGTGCGGAACGCGGAGACCGAGCCTCCGCCACCACCCAAAGAGGAGATTCGCAGCCGTTCCAAGGAATCCGGGGTCGGGATCCAGCTCCTTTCTCCCGGAGGCCCCGCGGTAACCGCGGTGCTGCCCAGGAGGGGTGCCGCCGGTGCCCCGGCCCCACAGCTGGCTGGCAGCGCGGTGCCAGCGCCCCGGTTCGGGAGCGGGCTGCTAAACAAGATATACACGGCGTGTCAAAGCTTGGCTGCACACATCTCAGCCAATCACTCCCAAATAAATTAACCATGGCACTGCCTAATAGGATCCACCTGCTTTCTTCCCGCGCCGCTCCAGCCCCTACCTGAACCCCCCTTTGATTAAATGTCAAAAGCCTGCCTTGTGCCTGCAGATTGCACTGAAGGCGGATAACAGAAAGGTTCCTCCTGTGACTCCATAAAACTGAAATAAATTCCACTGGCATCTTGTAAATTTTTATTTTCTACAATGACTGCAGGCCCCATCTGCGACCCAGCTGTTATTAGAAGGGAAAGCGTTGGCCCTTCTGCATTACAAAACAGCATAGAACAGTAATTGCCAGTGGAAGAGATTAAGTGTAGACACTAAAAATGTTTACTCGCAATGAATATGCATAACGATGGGTAGGAAACAGCCCTGGAAGATTAAAAAGAGAGAAGGGTTTGTTTACAAGGCTGGGAAAAAAAAAAGAGGGGAATGTCAGTTGGCCCCAAGCCTGAAATAGGAACGAAAAACCTTTGGGCAAGGCATTAGGGAGAAAAACAGATGGTTTGTGAACCTTTTATTAGATAGAAAAATCATTAATCAAGCCCAGGCTGGAAATGGCAGGGTTTTGGGTAGTTCAGAGCCGAGTTTATTTTTTCTTAAAGCGACAGCGCGGCGCTCCCGGCGCTCCCAGCCTGCTCCGGCAGCCCTGGGAGCACATCCCACTCCAGGTCCGCGCTCCCACCACGCTGGCGTGCCGAGGAAATCCCTCAGTAGGGTTTCACATTTCAGCACCTGTTTCGCCCTGCTCGAAAAAAAGACGGAAAAGGAGAAGGAGGGGGGGAAGCGCAGCCCGGGTTATTTTTTCATGGTTGTTCCGACTCGGGGCTGAGAGGGGGGAGAAATTTAGGGAATACAGCGTTCTGCAGGCAGCTTCAGGAATAAAAAGGCATTCAGCAGCCTCGGGGGGACAGCCCCCCCCCCCTCCCCAAACAGCTCCTGCTCCCCCCGATTTTGGTGCTAAAACACTAAAATGAATTCATTTTGCTGCGTAGGAATAACGTTGAGCCGCATGGAAAGAGGGGACGGGGTCTGGTCACCCCCTGTCGGGGTCTGGTCACCCCCTCTCCTGCCTGGAGGGGGTCTGTGCCGTAGGATGCCACCATTCCATGCTGGAATACGGGGCTTTGTTCACTTGGTTCTCTCCTTCGAGCAGGGAGTTTCTCCGGCAGGAACAGCTCGAGGCACATCGGGTGTGTCCCGACGTGTGGGGACACCTCGGGGTGTCACCTCGGGGTCCTCCCTGGGACTGCAGTGCCAGGATGGGGACCGGGATAGCAGGAGCACGGCTCTGCTGTCCCAGCGGGGGGTGACACCGGGAGCAGGGGACACGGGGACACGTCCCCGAGGTGGAGCAGGGTGGCAGCGTTGGATCGGCAGAGGGACACCCGGAGTCCATCCAGCGCTGTCCCCAGGCTGTCCCTCCAGTGTCCTCACCCCGCTGAGCATCCCAGGTGCCCTCAAGTGCATCCCGTGTCCTTGGGATGCTGTCACCTTCAGCATGGCATTCTGGGGAAAAGAATTCCTAAGTCGTGGGGGGTTTATGGATCAGTCATTAGGAGTGACAGGAGGTAAATTCAAACCGATCAAAATTGTCCAGTTTTTAAGTGGCTCTGAGCACCTTGGATTGGGAGCAATGTCAGAATGCTAGCTTTCAGTTTCTGGTGGTGCTTGTGGTGTTAGAAACGTCTGTTAAATATGCAGATTCCGTGGAATTACCTGGAATTTGTATTTACAGCACTGAGATCACAACTTGGTCTGGGAGTGGTTGAGAAATGAAAAAATGCGAAGCTGGAAACCTTTCTCAGAACATGGAAGTCAATAAGACAACATTAGGAACAAGCCACAACATTTTTAACGGCAAACTCAGGCCCCGAAATAAAGCCAAAATCCTTCTTTTGGGAATAAAAGGGAACGGCTTCTTCCTCCAGCGTCTTTTGTACCACAGAGGAGCTGCCCACACATTTCCTAATTCTCCGACTAATAGCTGGGAGATGAACTTCCTAAAACATATGAGCTCCATCAGAGCCGAGGGAGGGAGGGAAAAGGGAGGGAAGAGGGAGGGAAAGGGGGAGAAGGGAGCGGGGGGAAGTACAAACTGATCTTTGTAAGAAAGAGTAGCTGGGATTGCAAGCCTTGCATATGTTACAGCACATCATTAATAACAGTGATCAAAAGCACGGGAACATCTCGGCAGCTGCAGCGAATTATTGGAGAAATTGGAATTTTCAAATGAGCTCACACTTAAGGAAAAAAAGGGGGGGAAAAAAAGAGGGGGGGGAAAAAACCCCCAAGGGCACAGTGCGCTGGGGTCAGGTCACTCTGCAGAGCCATGGGATAATCCCAAAAGGTATGGAAAGGGCTGGAGGAAAAACAAATTCTGTGCAGTATTTAGGAGAAATGTGGTGGGGGAAACCCCAGATGTGCTTAGAGCAGCATGGAGGGACACTGGATGGAGTGGGGAGCGTGTGCAGCCTGACCAGCACCGGCTGTACGTGCAGGAGCTTTTCCCTGCTGGAAACCTTGTGGAGAGGGCCTGGGAATGTGGGGATCCGGCACAGCAGCGCTCCAGAGACTCGCTCGGTGGGATCAGCCTTGGAAGTGTCCCAGGCCAGGCTGGACGTGCTTCGGGGCAGCCTGCTCTGGTTGAAGGTGTCCCTGCCCGCGGGTGGAACGGGATGACCTCTGTGAGGGCCCTTCCCATTCCACGATTCCATGGCAGATGGGCTGCCCCACAGCCCGGCCCCTGTCCTGCCTCTCGCAGGAGGCAGCCGAGTGCTTCCAGGAGATTGGAGGGAAAGGGCTGCTCGTGTCTCCAGGGATAAATCGCTTTTCCTCTGATAAAAACTGGTGCGCATCCACGGGTGTTACATCCCCCGGTGAACAAGGAGTGGGAGGGCGGCTGCGCTCGGCGAACATCCACCACAATGGATGTTTTATAACGGCGTTGCGCAAAGGCCGGAGCCCGGCCAAGCTCGGCCCTCCTGCCGCAAAAATTCCGTTCAGGACGAGATAAAGCCTTCCTGGGAAGCTGCGCATCCTGGGAGCGGCTCGGCACCGCTGGGACCGCCGAGTCCAGCCGTTCCCCGGCACTGCCAAGGTCACCACTGCCCCACGTCCCCAAGGGCCCCATCCGCCGCCTGTGGCAGGGTGGGACAACCCTTCCCATGGAGAAATCATTCCCGATATCCAACCTAAACCTGGGAAGGGCTCCTCTGGCTGAGCAGCCCGCAGGGCCCGATCCCGCCGGCTTCCAGCAGCCTTTGGAATTAATTGGCTGCTGTGCCCACGGGTGGGACTGGCTGTGGAGAGAGCAGCGCTCAGCAGGAGCTGAAGGTGACGCGAGGAAACTCTTTAAAGATCGAGGTTTGATCTCGAAATGAAAGCCTTGCTCCCAAACGCCTTCCCGAGCCCCCTCCCTTCCTCGCCAAGCCATGTTTTTCTAATTCCAAGCAGCTCCGACGGCTCCGGTTACACATCTGCCTCCTGCGTGTGCTGCTGCAGCAGTAAAAGTACAGGTGTTTGGGCTTTAAAGGAGCCATTTCCCACAGAAACTCCGGCTGGGCCTCCCGCTCTCCCTGTTCCCAGCTGGCCCCGTTCTCGGCGCTGCCGGTGCGGCGGCGCGAGGGTTAAACGGCGACGAGGGGCCGCTCGTGACTTCCGTGCTCTTCCATCTGCTGGGAACCCTGAAACCCATTTGTAAATGAATTTTTTACTTGGAATGCGCGCTGCCGCATCCAGCCATCCCCGCATCCCGCACAGACAGCTTGCGCTGCTGCTCCCACATGTCTCCAGCGACGGGCTCGGCTCCGGCTGATTGCAAAGGCAGGAGAATGGGATCATTAAGTATGTATGGCCATCCTGCCCGCGTGCGCTCTTCCCGCACTTTATTCCATAATTATCATCACATTAGGTTGGTAAATAATGTTGACACATGGTTCCCGAACAGCTGGAGGGTGTCCGTCTGACACCCGCGCGATCCCGAGCTCAGCTCCTCGGAAAAGCAGGACAGCTCGAGCCGCCGAGCTCCCGGCTCCGCTCCCTCGCCAGGAGCGTGCGGGATCCCTGGCACGAAGGGGGAAATCTCCTTTCCCATAAAATCCTCTCCAATAATCCATGGCTGTGATCTGAGAGCGGGGCAAGGCGCTCATTAATCATACAAGTGCCGAGCACTGATTTGCAGATTAATCTAATTAGACCTCATTTGTTTCAGGTGAAAGCCACGCTATTCCCAGCTCTATTCCCGGCCGCTGCCCAGCCCGGCACATGTGGCTCCGTGTAGGAGTCAGGATCAATTACGGGATTGACTTTGCGGAGCGCGCGCCGCTCCCGTCGAGGCTCTGTCAACATTCCCATTACAAATTCAAACACTGCTTTTAAGGGATTTCTTGCTCAGCCAGAACATCGGGATGACTCCTGGCATCCAGGATCTAAGGCTGGGGTCGCCGGGTGTTTAGGAAAGCCACTCAAGCCCTTTGGAGTCCCTCCGGGAAAGGGCAGGGAAAGGGCAAATCGGGTGCCTTGGAGCTTTGAAGAAAGGCTTTGTTTTAGGAATTCTGGTGAATTCCTTTCCAGAATTAAGGTTTGCAGTGCATGGAAAAGGCAAAATGACCGATTCCTGCCACGGGGCCCTGGAGCTGCTCCTTGTTCCTCAGTGTCCCAGCAGGACAGAGGGAAGTGGCTCCATGCTCCCTGAGGTGGCCACCTGCACCCTTCCAAAGCCCAGCTCCCCCTTCCCACCACAGTGACACCCTGCCTTTCCCCAGAAGCATTGCTCCAGCACTGGGGACATCCCTGGGAATACCACTGTCCCACGGGATTGCAGCACAGGCCTCAGCAAACTCCATTACTGAGACTTCTGTTATTCATTCTGGGGGGAAGAAAAGAGGGAAAAGGAGATGATGCTTCCGAGTGAATATTTCCTAATTTTAGCCAGAAATTGCCCCTTTGGTCCAACAGCTGGATCCTTTGGAGTAACCACAGGATTAAAGGGCAAACCTGGGCATTTAACTGACAAGGCAAAAATTGTTAATCCTGCTTGTGGGATACGGAGAGAAAAAAACCTGCCAGGAAAAAAACCTGGCTTCCGCTTTTTTTCCTCGGCGTGGAGGTAAATCCGAGGGAATGGGAATATTGCGAGGCCCATAATCTTATTTACATTCGGAGCATGACTCCAGCTCCTGGTACATTGCAGACATCTGTCAGACAAACAGACACGACTCCGCAAAGATATTTCAAATGCTCTTCCCTTAAAAGCTAGGAAGCTGTTTGGGGATTTTGGCAGGATAGCTGGGATCTGACATGTCTTTTTTTCCGGCTTTTTTTCCCATTTGTTCTTTTTTTTTCCCCTGAAGCAGATGATTTCTTTGGCTTCCTACGAGCAAGCTTAAGGAATTGGGTTTGCTGGAGTATTTGTAATGAAAATCGAAGCGCTGACTCCTGGCCTGAGCTAATTTGTCAGGAATTTTCACTTGGAAAGCTCTCCCCTCCCCATGCCATGCGCCTTCAGGTGTATTTTAAGGAATTCTCTCCCTTAAAAATGAATGTAACCTGACTCAGCTCACTCATGGGGCAGAACACAAACCAACCGTTGGTGTTCCTGTTTCATCTGCAGGGCTGATGCAGGATTTCAGGGACAGAAGTGCCTTACCCAGCGACCCCAGGCGGAGCAGCATTCCCTGTGCGTTTGGGGGTGCTCCGGAGTGCTGGGATCATGAGGAACAAATGGCAGGGATGAGCGGGACTTCCAAGACCCCGCTTAGCTGGGCTGAGCAGGACAGAGCCATCCATGTCCCAGCCCATCCCGGAGCATCCTCGGGGACTCGGTGCTGCCCAGGTCAGCGAGCTAAAGATAACCAGCATTTCCTAAAGATAATCAGCATTTCCCTAAAGATAATCAGCATTTCCCTAAAGATAATCAGCATTTCCCTAAAGATAACCAGGACTGCGCCGCGTTGCCGAGCTCCGCTCCCAGCCTGTTTTCAGCTGCTCGACACAATATTGCTGCATAATTTGGAGTGTCTTTGGAGTGTCTCCTCTCCGGTTTTTTGGATGCGAGACTTAGCAACAGGGAAAGGTGCTAAAGAGAGACAAAACTTGTGTGGGTGGCTGGAGATTAGCCATTTGGAATTCTCTCCTTTGCTTTGTGCCACAAGCTGTTTGCCTGTTCCCACTCCAAACCCGGCCTGGGATGCGGTGCCGACGCCTCGGTGTTCCATGATCCCATTGTCCGTGTTCCTGCCCTGGCCTTCTCCAGCCGCACCGTGGCTGTGGCATGTCTCAGTTTCCCACGGGATGGCAGCTGGAGCTTCTCCACGTGGCTCTTCATGCCAGCAGCTGGTAGCCACACCACGTCGTTTGGTGGCCACGCAGCATCATCCCCTGGGAGAGTCTCTCCCCCAGGGATAGAATCATGAAATTGTTAAGGGTGGGAAAGAGATTTAAGATTGTCAAGTCACCACTAACCCGTGTCCTCAAGTGCCACATCCCTGTGGTTTTTGAACACTTCCAGGGATGGGAACTCCACCGTCCAGGGCTAGACAACCCTTTTTATAGCAGAATTTCCCCTAAAATCCAGCCTAAACCTCCTTTGGCACAACCTGAGGCCTCTCCCTCTGTTCCTTGGGAAACGAGGCCGATCCCACCTGGCTCCTGTGAGGGAGAAGTGGGGATGAGTCGTCTCCTTAAGGTGCTCCCATGGGAGCCCCCACCCAGATCCAGGCCAACACCACGGCCCAGACCTCTGAAATTCCTGCTTTCCACGACTCCCTCATTGGTATGAAGCCTGGAGCTGCTCGTTTTAAGCACCATTAAATATTCCCTTCATTCCCAAAGCCAAATATGATGGGAAACACGACCAAACAGGGAGTGTATGGAAATCATTGATTCACAATATTGAAATTCCAGCTCGCCTCCAATTAGCCGGCTTCCCAATATTTGAACAGAAGACCATTTTAATGCAATTACAAACACATTTTCGGCATCGGAATTCTGTGCATAATTAGCTCCCTATTAAAGTATTTATGGAGCCCTTTTTCCATCCGAAACAGCGAAAGCCAGAGCATTTTATTCCTTACTGTTACAATAATTAACTATGCAAGGAGAACAGCATATTAATAGAGGATAATTTGTTTACATTGAAAAGAAAATTGTGCTAGATTAGCATAGCAAAAGACTATTTCCATATCCAGGCAGGAATGTTCAGGCCTAATAGCAATTTCCAGTGTAGTTAAGGAATATTATTAATAAAGTAATACAGTGTAATTCCCTTTGCCCCCGCCATATTTCACAATGTCCTTAATTACGGCTAATTCCGGCGGGACTCATTTGGGGGTTATTAAGCCGGAGACACGGGAATCTTAAATACAACCTTTGGTAATGAGGAAGCTGCAAAGTTCCCGGGAATCGTGGAGACCCGAGGGATGGTGGCACAGGATGGGTGGCTGAGCTGTTGGGAGAATCCTGGGAATACAAGGATCGATCGGAGCAGGATGGGACTGACAAACTCGCTCTGGGGAAGGGGCTTCCTGCGCCTGGTTGCAGGATTCTGGGCATGGCATCCCCTTGAAGTGAACAGAATTCCAGAGAGAAACATTCCCTTGGAGCACCAGAGAAGGTTCTGCCTTCCCTGAACAACCAGGATGTTTCCCGTTCCCACATTTAGGTGCGTGGCAATGCCCTGACTCCATGGGGATGCCGTGCCCAGAATCCTGGAATGGTCTGGGTTGGAGAGGACCTTAAAGCTCATCCCATTCCACCGTGGGAGGTGCTGTGGGCTTCTTCTATCCCTTCCACTCTCTCAGGTTGCTCCAAGCCCCGTCCAGCCTGGCCTTGGACGTTTCCAGGGATAGGATAACGCTAATAATGATCCATCAAAATAGCTATAATGATTATCTATCCAAATTAATTCCTGCTGGAAAACACGGGTGCGCTCTGGTTAACTCCACCCAAACACTAAACCAGCAAGGAAGAGAAGGAGTTGGGAGCTGGAGCACGAGGGAATGGAGAGCTGCAGCTCCCACCCCGCAGATGGTTAATATTCATATGGAACTGGCAGCGGATCCCAAAGCCGAGCTCCGGAGCATCCGCTCGGAGCAGCTGAGCACCGAACCCGCCGGGCTCCCGCAGAAGGATCGCAGGCTGTACCCGGAGCTGGCAGCCGCCTGCTCAGCCCCTTCCAACAGCGCAGAGCCCTGGGAGAAGGGGAAAAGGGAGCAGCTCCTGGGCTGGGGGCACACTGGGGAGCAGTGGCTGTGGGAAGGGGGAAATGAGGACACTGCGAGAGCCTCGGTCCGTCTGACCCCAAATTCTGGAGCCAGCCATAGGATAAGGGGGAATGGCCTGGAGCTGAAGAAGCCCAGAATTCCTTCCCAATATCCAGCGTGACGCTGCCCTCTGGCAGTTTAGAGCCGTTCCCCTTGTCCTACCCCTCCATCCTCCAGCCCTGTTCCCTTGCCCAAACCAACAGCTCTTCCCCCTGCGGAATTCTGAGGCCAATTCCTTTCCTCCATCTCTTCTGACGTGTGCCCCATCTCTGGGAATGAGCAAGGTGTTCCTTCAGTGCAATTTTTTTGGGAAGAGCTTGGCGCCCGTTCCTGTCTGGCACGACACAGCACAGGCTGTTGGGAGCTCGGGAGGAGGAGGCTGGATGTGGGATGCGAGTGTTTCCGTCCTGGAAGAACATGGATTCAAATGACTCCTGTGCTTTAGGATTTCTTTTTATGGGGAGACAAATAGTGGAAGGTCTGGAAAATGTTGGCTTTTTATTCAGATCATCCCTGCTCGGCATCCCATCGAACACCCCCCTGCACAGGAATCCTGCTGGATATCCGTGTCCAATCTCCCCTCACACAGCTTCCCACACTCCCACCACCCCCTATAACCTGGACCCGGCGGGACGAGGGGCTGGGAAGGTGCTCCCATATTCCCAATAGCATTTTCCAATCCTTTCCCTGCTCCCTTTTCTGCTGGTGGCAGGATTTGTGGATACAGCATTCCAAGCTGGGGTTTTTCCCCCCACTTTTTCAGGAGATGCTTTGAGCTCTGCCACTCCCCTCCCGGTGCCAGGGAAAATGTGCCTCTGGCAGCGGCACTTCCCAAATGACATTTTCCAAAGGCTCGGGAGGAAGAGCAGCGCTGTCTCATGGCAGCGAGTGGCCGGCAGCAGCTCCCCATCCCTACAGTTTTTATTCCCAAAAAGAGCCAGGCAGGATTATCAATCCATAATTAATGTGCAGCTTGGAATCACTTATCCCAAATCCCAGCCCCGTTCCCAAGCCAGCCCCACTTCGATCCCCTCAAACAGCAACAATAAAGCCTCTGTCTCCTTGCAGGATATTTGTCATCTCTTGATCCGCTGCCAAGAAAACATGGAATTCTGGGAGAGCAAAGCTCCCAAACTGATCTCTGCTCTCCACAGCAAGAGCTTATCCGGTGGATTCCAGAAAGATGGCGCGTTCCGAAAGGGACAGCTTCAGCTTGCAGTGGAAAACCAGGTAAATAAACTTCAGCAGCTTCAGCAGCCCAGGAATTTCCTTCCTGCAGGAGTTTTGAATAAAATAAAGGCTGTAAAAGTGGGCTAAGGTGGGAAATGCCGTGTAAAATATTGGATCAATATTAAGAAACTCCATCGTGTTGTGCTCCAGCCCCAGGGGATGTGGTCCTGCCCCAGTGTCCCAGCAGAATTCCCGATTTTCCCCTATTGCTGGCCAGGTTGGAAATCACTATTTTTAAACCCACCCTCCTGAACAAAGCTGCTCCTTCCCCTCCCTACAAGGGCAGATTCCTGCAGAAATCCCTGACACTGCATCCCAAGGAAAGGTAAGGTCCCATTCCATGCTGCATGTCCTGGGAGAGTCTCCCAGAATTCCCAATCTGGGAACAGAGCTGAACACCAAACACAGGGAGGTCTCTGGAGTTATTCCTGCCTCCAGCAGCTTCATCCCTTGGCTTTGGGAGTCCAGATGCTGAGGATTACCTGGGATCCAGCTCGTTCCAGGTGCTGAAGTTAAGCAGGAATTTGAGAGGCCTGTCCAGGCAGGCAGAGGAGTAATCCCACCCTTGGATGGGGATAATCCCTGTTCCCACCCTGGCCAGTGCAGAGCTGCTGGAATATCAGCCTGCTGGGAGCTGGGACACGGGGTGGGATCACAGGGCATCGCTGCCACCCTGGGGGGTGACACTCCGTAATCCTGGAAAATCCCATTCCCAGCGCCTGGGAATCCATTGCTCAGGCAGCCGGGAATCACGGGCTGGGACTCATCCTCTGGCCCTGTCCCTGCCATGGATTCCCTGGAGCTGCCCCCAGGGTGGGAACGCAGCCACCAGAACAACCCAGGGCACTGAGATTGCAACCCAAAATATCCAAGGATTCTTGGAAAGCTGTTTCTCCGGGGCAGGCGGAGGAAAACCAAGTCAGCAGCAGCCGTAAATCCTCAGGAAGCCGTAAATTAAAATTAAGGAGTTCAAATATGATCTGAAATCATTTAATCCGGGTGATGGATGTCCCTTCTCCCACGCCGTTATTTACGGACGCTCCCGTTTATTGCTCCTTGGACTTTTTTAATTACTGGATTCCCAAAATTCAATTACCAACCCCAGCAGATCTTCCAGGCAGTGGAATTGTAAATAAAAGAGACCCAATTAATAATGTGCTTCGTCCAGCAAAGCTAAATCAAACCTGGAAACTTGCTCCAGGGAGGAAAACTCCTCGGGAAGATCCCAGGGGATGGATGGGGAGAGCCCAGGTGCTGCTGGGATGGTTGGACACTCCCCAGTTCCAACCACAGCCCTTGCTGGGGTTACTGGTCGTGGGTTTATACTATCCAAAACTATTAGGGAGGACAGGGAATACGGGGAGCAGATTTCCACTTAAAGCCAGGCATGTTTCATCCCAAATATTTTGTTTTTTCACCTGGTTTTGTCAACAAACTTTGCCATAACTGAAAACTCAGGAATGTTGTTCCCCAAATATTTCTGTTTGTAAATGATATTTTCTTGTCCTCTCTGGAAATACACAGCCGGAGGCTGTAGATGAATAAACCCCATGGGATAGGACGTGATTCCAAAAGAAAACGTGGATATAATGTTTTAAAATGGGAACGCTGTATTTTTTTTGTAGTTGTGTTCACACAAAGGGCAGAATTTAATATCACAGGGGAAAATACAATCCCAGATTCCTGGATGCTGCCGTGCAGCAGGGACCTGGGCAAACCTGGAAGCATGAAAGATGGGAATTTTTACCTGGCAGAACCAGGATGGGGAGTGTGCCCTTTGGCCCTGGCTTTGCCATTCCCACTCTAGAAAGGGATTTCTTGCTTTTCCCATTTCCAGCCCTATTCCTGAGGGACAAATCCGATCAGGGAATGGCTGAGGTTTCCCGGGATGAGACCTCGGCGTTTCATGACATCCCTGCCCTCTGCTGCCCATGCAGGTGCCCAAATCCCTGCACTCCCAGTGCAGCTGGGTCAGAGGGTGTCGGATCCAGCCCTTCCGTGCTTCCCTTTTATTAATGGGAGTCATCTGGCTGAACCCCAGCACGATTCCCACCGCAGCTCCACCTGCTCCCGGGGATTCGGGAGCGCCGCGTGTCGCAAGGTGCACAGCAGCTTAATGAGGATGGAAACTTCATTAACAGTTCCTAACTAATGGCTGTCATTAAGCCAACTCTGCTCCGAAAGGGGGATGACTCCGGGACCCTGCCAGGGAAAACATATGGAGCTGAACGGGCACAGTCAGCAAAGAGGCAGCGGCAGCTCCCGGCCGGACATCCCAGATGGATGGGGCAGGAGAGCAGGGTCAAGGGCACATTGCAGAGGGCTCGGCCACAGGAGACAAGGGAAGGACAAGGGAAGGGCTGGATGGAGGGTGCAGGGTCCAGCCCCCCCTGAGAGAAATGTTAGCTTGGAACGACCTTAGGGATCATCTCATCCCAGCCCCTGCCATGGGACACCTTCCACTGTCCCAGGCTGCTCCAAGCCCCAATGTCCAACCTGGCCTTGGGCACTGCCAGGGATCCAGGGGCAGCCACAGCTGCTCTGGGCACCCTGTGCCAGGGCCTCCCCACCCTCACAGCCAGGAATTCCTTCCCAATATCCCATCTCTCCCTGCCCTCTGGCACTGGGAAGCCATTCCCTGGGTCCTGTCCCTCCAGGCCTTGTCCCCAGTCCCTCTGCAGCTCTCCTGGAGCCCCTTTAGGCACTGGAAGGGGCTCTGAGCTCTCCCTGGATCCTTCCCTTCTCTTGTGCAGGTGAACACCCCCAGCTGTCCCAGGCTGGCTCCAGAGCAGAGGGGCTCCAGCCCTGGGAGCATCTCTGTGGCCTCCTCCAGACTCACTCCTGCCCTGGATCCCCATCTTTTATCCCAAAATTTAAAGCAAGATCTCTTCCCTTGCATGTTGCGTCCCACGAACCCAGGTGCTTCCAAGGAAAAGACCCAGCAAAAGTGACTTTGGAAAAGAGTTTGAGGATGTCTGAGGGCGGCCAGGGGGGTTATGGCAGAATTTTCTTTGTGTTTCCATAAAAACCATTCCAGATGGTGCTGTAGAGGAATTCCCACCCGGACCAGATGCAGGATAGTCTGGACTTGTTTTGCGGGAGAGAGGGAAAAACTTGTTGCAGGAAAAAAAAAACAACTCCAAATGAAGGATTTATTAACAAAAAGCGAAATTGCAAAGGTGCTGCCTGGCTGGAGAAAGGAATTAAAGCTTATTTACACTGGAAAAAGGAGGAATTAGTGCAGTTCAGTCCCTGTGCCAGGCCAGGAGTGAGGGATGAGGGGAAATAGAGACAAGAGGGATTTATTATTAAATTAAAATCACTTAATTACTGCAAATGTTAAATATGCACTTTTCTGGCATTTCGAGGATGTTTTTCCCTCAAATTGCAATGAATTGTCCACTCGGAATTCCCCCTCCTCCAGCAGCGGGTAAATGTCAGCCCTAAATTAAAGTTAACTGGGATCTGCTCCACCTCGGCAAAAAAAGATTTAATTAGAATCAATAAAGCACCTTTTATTGGAGTTTTCCAAACACGTGGAACCTGAAACCTTCCGAGGTTTTCACAGGTTGGGGTCAAAGGGGAGCACCTGGAGGAGGAACCCCGGGAATGCCAGCACCCAGTGCCTCTCCCCGGGCGCAGAACCAGTGCCTGGGTGGGATGAAATCCATAAATCCCAGTGATTTGTCCCAGATGAGTGACACATCCCTGCTCCTTTGGTCTGGCCGGGGGTTTTTGGATGGGCTCCATCCCAGCCGGGAGGTAAAACGCTGCCTTTCACTCCCACTTCAACCCCTGTTTTTAACTCCAGTGTTCCCCCAGTTGGAAGGGATGAACAGCCCTGGAATTCCCAAATATAACAATTACCAAGGCTCTGCTGCCTCATCCCTGCGAGTGCTCAGGGGGCTGGGAGCAGCTCGGGGAAGCTGTTCCTGCCCCCTGGGGCTGGGCTGCAAACCTCTCCCAGCCCAGCCCGCTGCAGGATTTGATGGTTCCAGGACTCTGTGACTCGGCAGCTTGTTCCCATTTCCAGTTTAATTTCCCTGAGCCACACGAGTCCCGTGCCCCCAATCAGCACGGCATGCGAGTGATGATTTTAGAGGCCTTTTTCCAGTGCGTGCGCTCGGATCAAGATGGAAAATGCATTTCATATCCCCCGACTCCCGAAAATAGAGACAAAAGCCGCGGCAGTGTCAGATTGCTTGGAATTAGTTGTAATTTGATTAGGAATCTCCCAGCAGGCTCCCCGAGCACACAGAGATCAGCGGGAATTAATGCCGTGATCAATTAGATCGGAATTGTTCGGCCAGCACCGAGCAATACCACGGGCTCGGATTTTCTGGGAGTTCTTCCCTTAATCCTCTTGTTCTCCAGCTCCTGAGGAGGAGGCACAAAAGCTCCTAAATTAGGACAAGGATATTGCACATCGGGGAAAAATCCCACTGCGGATTACAGAGAAATCCAAGGGGGGATTCTCCTCCAGCGCGGCCCAGGGGAGGGAGCAGATCCCAAATTCCTCCCAAAGGAGCTGCATTCCCTCACAACCCCACTGAAACAGCTCCTCCGCTCCTGATTAACTGTCTGGCCTCTTCCCTGTGGGATTCCGGATTATTTGAGTCAAACTTAATTAATTTCCTGTGTTGGAGTCAGAATTTTTTTCATTTTCAATTAAATTCCCATTTTCAGGTAGAAATCCATAAATTTGTAACATTTCCCAGGGGCTGGGGCTGGAGTCCAGGAGGGCTTTCCCTGGTGCCACACGGGGTCCCAGCTTCATGATCCCACTGATGGCCAGGCTGGATCCACACCGGGATCGTCCCAAATCGCAGCACCAGCCTCATTTATTGGAGGTGGCTTTGGACACTGCCAGGGATCCAGGGGCAGCCACAGCTGCTCTGGGCACCCTGTGCCAGGGCCTCCCCACCCTCACACACAGCAATTCCTTCCCAATATCCCATCTCTCCCTGCCCTCTGGCACTGGGAAGCCATTCCCTGGGTCCTGCCCCTCCAGGCCTTGTCCCCAGTCCCTCTGCAGCGCTCCTGGAGCCCCTTTAGGCACTGGAAGGGGCTCTGAGCTCTCCCTGGAGCCTTCTCTTGTGCAGGTGAACACCCCCAGCTGTCCCAGGCTGGCTCCAGAGCAGAGGGGCTCCAGCCCTTGGAGTATGTCCATAGCCTCCATGGAAATCCCACCCTGTCCCTCTTGGCCACCGGAATGACTCAGGAGCTGATTTACAACTGGGAAAAGAGGATCAATTGGAGCCCCCCTTTCCACGATTAATCCCATCAGCTGCTCTTGCAGGAAAGGATGGATTTATTGTGCCAAATTCCCATTTTCAGGAGCGGGTCAGGAGCCCGTGCTCCTCAGGCACAGCGGGAACACTCATCCCAGATTCACAGCTGCGCTCCGCCGGGATCCGCTCCGGAACCCGGGAGGTGGCGGGAGCCAAGGGCAGGAGCCAAGGTAAAAAGGCACAGCAAGGTGGGAATTGTCTGCCGCTGTCGTACACGAGGAAGCCGTAAATAATTCATGGGAATTTATTATTCCGTGAGTAATTCCGAGCCGGGCCAAAGGCAGGCGGCTGAAGCCCGGAGGAATTTCCCTCCGAACCGCTACACGTGTCAGGCTGGGAGCCGAGGGATGAATATTTTAAGGACAACGACTTCTTTTTCCCGTTTTTCCCTGGATGTGCCGCCAGGACTAACCCAAACTCCTGCTCTGCGCTTTGGGAGGCACTGCGGCACTCGCTCCCAGCTGGAAAAACCTGTTCCAATGTGTTTAAAATTCCTCAGGAAATGGGATTTCCCTACCTCTTCCTATTTTTGGATGCTCTGCTCTGGTTTTCAAAATTCCCTCTCTGATGTTTTCAGCTTCCTGAGCTGATATCTCAGATTATTGATCCCGGGATGGAATTTCCCACTTCCTGCCTGTTCCAAAGTCCCTCTCCAGCCCTCTGGAATTGTAACAGGCCAAGCATTGGACAATCCAGATCCTCCTCATACAAGGAGCTGGAATCTGACAGGACACAACAGCCTCAGGCTGTGCCAGGGGAGGTTCAGGTTGGACAGCAGGAGGAGTTTCTCCAGGGAAAGGAATCTTGGCATGGGCTGTCCCAGGAGGTTTGGAGGTGTCCAAGGAACACCTGGACAAGGTGGAGTCCGTGATCCTGGAGGTGTTTCCAAGCTCACTGATTCCATGATGAAGAGGTTCTCCTAAGGAAGGTGCTTGGCCCCCAGGTGGGCAGGAGCAGGGGCTGAACTGAGCTTCCTTTTCCAGGTAATTCCCTGGCAGGGGGAGAAAGCCCCTGGCAGGCAGCCCCAGAGCCGCTTCTCCTCCCTTTGTGTCCCTCGTTTGTTGCTGTGCATATTGAGCCATTCCAGCAGGAAATTGCATTTGCATCTTGTGTGGCACAAGCATGTTGTGAATATCATAAAAACACATATGGTCATAAAGGCTGGGAGAGAAGGCGATAAAAGTGACATTTAGGGAACAGCTTTGGGAAAGGCAAAACATGTTCAGGGAGCTGCTTTTGTGCAGCTCCTCCCCGCGAAAGATTCTGGGCTCGAGCTTTAGAAGCTTTTGCAGCAAACTTCTTAATTTTGTGGCAAACTCCTTAATTTTTTGTGCAAACTTCTTTTTGTACAGACTTCTTTTTAACTGATCTTCCTTATTACACACTTTCTAGTCTAAACGTCTTCATTTTCTTTCGTAATAGCTTCATTTTTTCCCAAACATCCTAATTTTTTTTCCCCTAATTATTTTTGTACAAACTTCCCAAATTAATGTATTCGCTTACTCATTCCAAACTTGAGAAATTTTCCTTTTGAGCCTGAACCTCCTGCAACCTCCTGGAAGAAACTCAGGAGCCCACCAGCCTTTCCCAACAGTGGCGTTTTCCACGTGTTTCCCAGGTGTGGCACAGATTTCATGGCAGTTTTAAGTGCAATTCTTTGGGACATTGGATGGGACAATATTTTGGGATGCTTAGCAATGGGATTTCATCACTTGGCCATCAGGAGGTTCATTGTGAAGGCTGGGTTGGATGGGAATATCCCTGAATCCAGCCTTTCCCTGGCTGAGTTGGGTTTATGAGGGAATTCTGGATAGCAGAAGTCCATGAAATATTAACTTTAAACAAGGAAAAATAAATAACTGGGAAAAGATTCTCATCACAGGTCAGAGGTCCTGGATGGAAAAGCAGGAAGTCTTTCCCACAAGCAAAGCTCACTTAAAACTCTCCTCTCCAGATCGATTCCTGAATTTTTTCCCTCTCTTGACGCTCCCCAGGTCAGGGTTAGCAGCTCCCTGTCAGGGACAGCCACGGATCATGCCAGAGCTGCCAGCGGGATGGTTCTGCACAGCCAGCTCCATCCTCATCCCCTTGGAGCTGCTTTTCCAACCCTCCTGGTCCAAGGAACATCTCGGGCAGGATTGCTGCGAGTCCTTGCCGTGTGCTCCCAGCAGGGAATTCATTCCAATTTTCCAGGGCTGTAAACTGCAACCCTTTTATCTGGAGCCTTTAGCAGGCTCTGTGACAGCAGATCCGATGGGAGCGTGCTATGCCATAAATCCTCCCAAAATGTTCCTTTCCACAGAAATTATGGGGCTGATTCATGCTCCAAAGGCGGATTTTCAGCTCTTGCCAAGTCGCCATCGCTCCCTTCTGCTTGGAATGATCGGGAGAAGTGTCTACCAAGGGAAGGAGCTCTGCATCACACGGGGAGGAGGAGGAGGAGAAGGAGGAAGCCTTACAGGCAGCTCCAAATCTCCTGCTTTTCCAGAGGACTTCACTTCCACGCAGCTGTGGACTGCACTTCCAACCGCTCCATGTGGAGCTTCCAGAGATGCCTGGGTTTCATTCTGCTCCATGCACAGGAGTTTCCTTTCCCTGCCTTCACAGGGGTTGTGCTAACTGGGAACGGGCACCTCTGTCCTGTGTCCCTGTCCCCACCGTGTCCCCACGCTGGCCCCGCTCAGAGACTCCTGCTGCTCTCCACAGGGCGTCCAGCCTGGAGAAGAGAAGGATCCAGGGAGACAGAGCCCTTCGCAGTGCTTAAAGGGGCTCCAGGAGATCTGCAGAGGGGCTTCGGCTCCCTTCAGTGTAAGCGGGGTCATTCCAGGTTCATGGTCACTGCCCCCGTCCCTCCCCTCGCGCTGGAGGAATCGCCCGGACAAGGTGAATCCCTGTTATTCCCACTGCTGCCTTCCCTAGCCGCCTGCAGGCTGGAGCGAGGATAAATTCCCCCTCTCACACTTCCCTGGCCCCCCGCCGAGCAGCTGGCGCTGCGCTGAGACTCGGGAAACAGGGGGAGCTGCAGGGTTCGGGAATTCGCAGCCTGACACAAAGTTGTGACTTGCAGAAGCACAAGGTAAGGGAGGGAAGAAGCCTCCCTGCCTGCGCCAGCCGCCTTTTCCCGGCAGCTCCCATCCCGGTGTAATTCTTCCCCCTAGTTTCCAGTCATGGAATAGTTGCCATTCAAACGAGAGCTGCTGCAGAGCCTCGGAGAAGCCGGCCCGGGTTCAGGGGGGAAAGGAGCTGGAAAAGGACCCGCAGGAGAGGAGGAAGGCTGGAGGATGGGGCAGAGATGCCACAGATGTCCCGGGAGCTACGTGCATCTATCCACCGCTCCGGGATTCGCTTCCCGGCAGCTCAATGGAGGCAATTGTTGCTTTTCCCTAAAGCGAACCAGCTCCGAGCCCCCACGGAGCGGCCTCTCCCAGCTCTAACCCCGCTGGCGCCCTCCATCCCTGCGGGAGCAGGAGGAAGAGGGGCAGGAGGAGTCGGGAGCTCAGGAAAACAAAAGGCCGTGCAGAGTGGGAAGTGGGTGGAGGGCAGAGCTGAAGCCCCTCCAGCCTCCAGGATTGACTCCCCACTACCTAGAGCCGCTCCCACCCCATGGAGTCGCTCTTCCAACGGCCTCCTCCACTCCACATTCCCGCTGTTCAGCCTGGCTTGTGCTTCCACACTCCTTTCAGATGGAGATGAGAGCTGCTCCTCCCTGCCTTCACACAGGTGTCACATTTGTTGCCGAGCACCCGTAATTTTGGGAAGAGTGTTTGTACTGCAAATGGAAACCTGTCATTCCCGGCGCCTCCCTTCCCCACTTAATTACAGCAGCCCCTGGAGCTGGAGCTTCCACGGCTCCCGGTTAAGTTCTGATGCTGCTCCCATTAAAACTAATGCGGATCAAAAATTCCTTAAGCACAGACAATCTCCCCCTTCCTCTCTAAAATCCCAGCAGGCTCCAAGCTCGTTCCTCCCATGGTAATAAACCATCCAGAGGAGGGGAACGGTACAAGAAGTGGAATATTAAGCCTCTGTTTCAGCAAATCACCTTCTCCTGAGGAGTTTGGGAGCAGGATAGGTGTTGTTTGAAAACTAACGTGGATTAAGGGGGAAGGAGGAAGAGGGGCTTGGGTGATGATGCTCCATTGGACAGAGATGCTCTATTCTGGTATCCACAAACCCTGGCCATGCTGCAGACCAGGAGCTGGGTTTGGTTCCCCTTCCTGCTGAGGCAGGAATCAGATGGAATGTGTTACAATAAACCCTCTGGAGGGCAGCGAACCCAGAGCTCCTGGCTCTAATCCGTGTTCCCCAGGGATTTCTGGGGGTGTGAGCTCCAGGCAGGATGCAGGTGACCAAAGGGATGAGGATGAGAGGCTCGTCCGTGCCCGTTCCCTGTGCCCATGCCCACGGCAGTGAGGACACGAGCGGGAGAACCCGAGCCCATCCCTGTGGCACGGCCACATCCATTTTTAACACAGGCCTTCTGTGCTCTTCTTTTTCCAGCTCCATCGCTCCAAACGGAGCGAAAGATGTTCCCGGCTTAGTGGGATTAAAAAACAAAGTCGGGCCCAAATATCCTGGCAGCCAGAGCAGCACTTCCCTAAAACAGCCTGCCACGGGCAGTGCTGGAATGGAGTAGGGATTTAATGGCAAACAACCCCACAAAATGGAGTTAAAAACACACAGCAACCCTGAGCCATCATTTCGGGAGTGTCACAAATGGATGGAGAGGGAAGCTCCCCACGGCACATGGAGAGGCAGATGCAGATGGGGAGGGAAGCTCCCGTTCCAGGTGGGGAGGGGTGGGATGGCCACGGGCAGGAAGGTGGAGATCCGGGACTCCAAAGCTGCTGCTGGGCTCTTTCCATGCTCAGTGAGTTCCCGGTGCCTTTTGCTGCTGCTCATAAGCAAAAGTCTCTCGATTGCTGTTCCAGGATTGGAAATTGGAATCAGAGAAAGGGGAATGGGATGAAAATGAGATGAGAAAAAAAGACAGAAATGGTGCTTTGGAAGCCTGTTCAAGTCTCTGATCTCCTGTGCTGTTTGTACTGAGAGAATAAATCCATGCTGCATTCCAGGCTGGGGGAGTGGGGAGGGAAATATTCCCCCTTCCCTGGGCAGGGAATCATTAAGGATGGAAGATTTCTCCATGGAAATGGTGCTCAGGCACTGGCAGGGGCTGTCCAGGGAGGTTTGGGGTCGCCATCCCTGGAGGGGTCCAAGGAAGGCCTGGACGTGGCACTCAGTGCTCTGTGCTGGGGACAAGGTGGGGACTGGGCACAGCTTGGACAAGATGGTCTTGGAGCTCTTTTCCAACTGAAATGACTCTGGGATTCTGGGATGCTCATGTCCAGCCCTCAGCCGAAGAACAGGCACTGTGTTCAGGCAGTTCACGTGATCCTCGGGGAAGATTCCAATGTTTTCATTGAGGGACTGCGAATTCCTGGTGTGTTTTGTTTGTTTTGCCCTTTCCCAGAGCAATATTGTTTTTCCCTGGTGTCTCAGGAACTTCTCCTGGCCATCTGCACCATTCCCTTTCCCGCTTATCTGCCAAAGCCCTTTGGATTGTTTTAAGCCCAGGCACACGCTGCCAGCCAGATTTGCTTTATGTTCCTGGGGAAAACGCGGTGGAAGCAGCGTTCCCGGGACGGCCGGGGCTCGGGAGGGGACGGAAGCACAGGGAGCGAGGCTCCATCCCAGCCCCATCCTGACAATGCTCCTTCAGAGGCTCATAATGAAGCCATTGAGAACTCGGAGTTATTTGGAAAACTCCCGAGCGGGGAGGAATCTGCGCATGTTGGGGTTGAGTCACGCCTTGGCAGCCGCCACCCCAGCACAGATTTCCTTTTTTTAAGTGCACTTTTCTTTTCCAGATCCAGGAACAAGGGACCTTTATCAGCTCTAACTTCATCTCCGCCCCGGAATAGCTGCACCCAGCCCAGTCGTGCCAGAGGAAACTTCCAGAAGGTCTTCATTTGGAGGCTTGGAGCTTCCAGTGGCTGCACTCTCCTCCCAGTTGGAAATTCATCCCCAGCCTGAAATCGTTTGGCTGCAGCTTCCCCCGTGGATGTCAGTGCCTTCCTGCCTGCAGGATTAAGGGATCCATTCCAGTCTCTCCGTTGGCAGGTGTGTGAAAGCCTCTGGTTTCCCATACCTTTTGCTGTGCTTTCTGATAAGATAACAGGTCTTCCTTATGGAATTTTGGTGCCCTGGTGTTGTCCAGTGGAGAACACCCCATGTATTCCTTGACCCTTTCCTTGGTTCCACAATGTCCACACTCAGGTCCTGCCCAGCCTGGATGGACCAGAAGGGAAAAAGGCTCCATCCAAAGCACCCTCAGGCATTGGGTGCTCCAGGGATCCTGCATCCCACAGCTCCCAGGGGTCCAGGGGGCCTGCACTCTCAGGCATTGGGTGCTCCAGGGATCCTGCATCCCACAGCTCCCAGGGGTCCAGGGGGCCTGCACTCTCAGGCATTGGGTGCTCCAGGGATCCTGCATCCCACAGCTCCCAGGGGTCCAGGGGGCCTGCACTCTCAGGCATTGGGTGCTCCAGGGATCCTGCATCCCCCAGCTCCCGGGGGTCCAGGGATCCTGCACCCTGCCCCAGGGATCCCACATCCCCCAGCTCCCTGTCTGCCTGGGGCATCTCCCACCCCTACTCCACAGCCATCCCCACCGAGGTAAGGCAGCTCGCTCCATCCTGTCTTATCCCACACGGACACAAGCCCAATGGAAAAGCTGCTCTCTCCAGTTCCCTTTCCTTAGCGGGAATCCGGGAGCCTCCAGCGTGGCGGGCGGCCCCTGGGCACGCCCCCGGCTGGACGTTGAGCACCCAATCCCACGCCTCCTGCAAGTGGGAATTGTGGCCATGGAGAAGTCTCGGGCGGGGAGCGCGGGAGCTGGCGGGGCATTGTTGTGGAAGTGCGGATGGGCTCAGGCACAGATGGGAGACACGGAGCTGTCAGAAGGAGCCTGGATTGGGAAATGTTATAATTGGGATGGTAAACAAGTTCACAAGGACCTATTGAGGCAAGGCATTGCCATGGTAACCGCCCAGAAAAGTCTGGGAATGAGGAAGGGATCGATACGTGGGGGCAGCGGAGGGAAGGGGCCACGGCTGCTCCGGGGGTCCGTTCCCGGCACCCGGGGCAAGGGAATGAGGGCTCTGGAATGTGCTCCGACCTCGCCCCGCTCTCTGGGGAAACGCTGCTGCTCCGGGCTTTGAGCTGCTCTGGGATGAGCGCGCCGGGATGGGATCTGTGCTTGCAGGGCGTGTTGGGTGCTTCCTGCCGTTCCGCACGGGGCTGGGAAATCGCGGCTGTGCAGCAGGGACCTTTTCCACCAGTCTGCAGCATCCACTTCCCGGTCCGAGCAGGACTGGAGCTCTCTGGCACATCCTGGATGCCGCCAGGGCAGGGTGGGGCCTCACACGCCCCATTCCCAGGGAGAGGTCACCTCTCCAAGGCTGCCAGATCCCAAGGAGCGCTTGGACAACGCTCTCAGGCACAGGGTGGGATTTTGGGGTGCCCCGTGCAGGGCCAGGAGCTGGGCTCCTGATCCAGGTGGGTCCTTTCCACCTCAGGAAATCCTGGGATCCTAGGATCATTCCAGCCAGGAGCAGCATGGAGAGCAGTCCCTGTTCCTGCTGCAGCCCACATCTCCCTGCTCCAGCCTTTCTCCATTTTAGTTTGAGAGGTTGGATGTAAGGAAACAAGAAAGTAAAAAGTCCTGTAATAAAACCAAGCTTAGCAACTTTATACTCCACAATAGTATTTTTAAAGCCTTATTTTATTAACCAGCTCCTTGTCTTTAATGGGATAATACTCCACATTCCAAGATGGATGCAGCAATTTTCCTCACTCCAATAAAACGATAAAATTTGTTTATAGGCCAAAAGAAATGTTAAGGGCCCAGGGCCACTGAAACTCTCAGAACAAATCTTTTTTAAGTGGCAGGGCTGCAGCCCAGGGCAAGGGACACCAGAAGGAGTTGGACATCTTCAAATCATCGGGAATGGAATTTGGAATCTGTTTGCTGAGCTGAGGTGGGCCTGGGCTGCCTTCCTTAGGTGGCTAAATCAGGGAAAAAACAGGATTTTGTTCTCCGGGATTACTTCAGACAGCAAAGGTTTGCTTGGGAAGCGAACCCTGAGTGTGCAATCAGAATTCCAGGATTATTCCAGTTGGAAAAGAGCTCCGGGATCACTGAGTCCAACCTGTGCCCGGTCCCCCCCTTGTCACCAGCCCAGAGCACCGAGTGCCACCTCCAGGCATTCCTTGGACTTGTCCTGGGATGGGAACTCCAAACCTCCCTGGGCAGCCCCTGCCAGTGCCTGAGCACCCTTCCCACATCCTCAGCAGCACCTCTGCTTCGCCCATGGAATTCTGTTCCATTAGCTGACATTCCCAAAACAAGTTGTAGGAGCAGCTTGAACCCTTAACAAGTGTCCAAGCCCTGCCTTTGTTTGGTGGCAGCCGGGAATGCAGAGCTGGAATTCCAGGGTGCTGGAACAGCTCCCGGGCTCAGCAGCACTCCCAGATTTCTCACCCTCTGGGACAAGGTGTCTCCCAGGACACGCACAGTTTATTTGGGAAGAGGCCCTCGAAATCCATCTGCTTCCTTCCTGGGAATCAGTGGGTTTGGAGCGAGGAGGTTGGACTTTTCCAGAAGCACAGGGAGCACATGTGGGCATGGTACTGCTCAGCCAAGCACTGCGAGCCCAGGTTTTTCCATCCCTCTCCGAGCTGCACAGCAGCACTATCCATCATTTTTCCAGTGGCTGCAATCCCTTCCAATCCCAATGAGCTGCTGGGACAGATCTTTAATAATAACCAGCCACCAAGACCTGGGAGATTTCATTGATTCTGGCACGATCCACACATTTCCCGACTCGTGCGGGACCATATGGAGCGCTCTCCATTGAATTTGGTGGAGTTACTGGGGTGAAACAAGGAGGAATTTTGTTCCTCGTCCTCTTCAATTATGCCGTGGATTGGATCATGCTGCAAACTCCGAGAGCTCATCTGGGCACAGCAATCAGCCCCAAGGAGCCATCGGCGAGCCGGGCTGTGCCAGGAAACACTCGGAGCGAAAACACCGGTGGGAGCCGAGCCCTGGAGAGAGTCACTGGGGCTTGACACTCCCCTAAAGCTGGGAGTGGGAACACAGCCCTCAGTCTGTCCCCTGCGGGCAGGAGGAGGCTTTGGGAAGGTCGTGTTTAGGTGGTGGGATAGAGGGAAAAAGGACATCAGATCCATTCCTCTGGGTGTTGCACTTTGCCGTCCTTTACCTGGGGAATTAAGGAACCTGGTGCCCAGAATTCCTGTGGAGATGAATTGTTTCAATCCCAGCCGTGACCAGGGTGGAACCATAATAGTCCCAGACACTGTGGCCACATTTACACAGAATCACGGAGTGGTTTGGGATGGGAGGGACCTTAAAGCTCGTCCAGTTCCATGGGCAGGGACACCTTCCTCTATTCCAGGTTGCTCCAAGCCCTGTCCAGGGGCACCTCCAGGGAGTCCCCAGCCTCTCTGGGCAACCCACATCCAAACTTCTGTGCCTGTATTAACCCTTCCCCAAAATCTCCCTGGTAAATAGACTCCAAGTGAACGAGAATCCCCTTTTTGGTGCCTGAGGACTAATGGAACATGACATTTATTATTCCAGAGAGGTGCCAAAGGAATCAAGACGTTGATTCCGTGTGAACAGGCAGAGTGTGATCCCTGCTCCTGCCTCTCGGAGCCATCAATAATAGAGCGGTTCCCATTCCCATTCCATTATGGCTAATAATGAGTTATGGATAAAGCCACCACGTCCTGTGGAAAAAGCAAGATCTGGGTTGATTATTAGAGGCTCAAATCAAGAGATTGATGCCCAGAGCCAGCCTAATTAGCGGGAGTCTATTGGAGAGGAAGCTGAGCATGCTGCTCCAGCACTGCCAAATGAAATTAAGGCCCAATTATTGATAAATGAAGAGTGGTTTGTGCTGGAGCCTGGCCTGGAGTCGAGGAAATGCATCTGTCACTTGGCCTGCCCGGGAGTCACTCATGTGTGACACGGCATCCTGTGCGTTCCCGCTGCAGCTGGAGCTCGGGAGCTGGGGCTGGAGCGGGGCTGGCAGGTGCCATTCCAGCCTGGAACAGGGGGACACCGAGAGTATCCCAGAGTGGTTATTAGGGAAGTTGTTAGTTGTGTTCCCTGCCTGCTCCCGTGGATTTCCAGTTAGCAGCTACCTGCTGGGGACACACAAACCCCACAGTGCCCTCACCGTGACTGAACTGCTACCGTAAAAACGGGCAGCAGAGCGCTTTGAAATCCCTCCCTTGCCCGGCCTCTCAGGCCCACAAATTCTGTAAGTGAAGGAGGGAAGTGACTGCTTTTCATAAACCTTCCATTGGAGCAGGAGTTCATTCAGTCCATTGTGCAAGGCAGATGGAAACCAAACATTTGTGGGGTGAGGAAGCGGCAGCGTGGGCACGACTGCTCCCACGGCAGCGCGGTGCCATCAGCTGGGAGGCTGATTTATCCTGCCACACTGCAGTGGGATGGAGAGTTCATGGAATTTCATCCTCAGCTGCTGGGGACAATTGAACAGAAATGTCACCTGTGAGCGCTGAGAGTTTGTCAGGACCTCTGAGGCAAAGGGAGGCCCGGGGGTGGCAGAGGGGACTCCCTGGAATGAAATGGGAGGTTTAGATGGGATATTGGGAAGGAATTCCTGGCTGGGAGGGAGGTGAGGCCCTGGCACAGGGTGCCCAGATCATCTGTGGCTGCCCCTGGATCCCTGGAGGTGTCCCAGGCCAGGCTGGATGGGGCTTGGAGCACCCTGTTCATGGGGTGGAATGAGCTGATCCTTAAAATCCCTTCCAGCCTAAAGCATTCCATGATTCCACACGGATTCAAACAGCCGTGGCCAAGCTCTGGGCTTCAGAGGTCCCAAAATACCCCTGAGGATCTGGGGCTCGGCTCGGCGACACGTCGGGATCACGCCTTGGGAAGTGCCTTTTCTCGGCAGGCACCTGAGAACACGGTCAGAAATAGGCTGCTCGTTGTCACAGGTGTCACCGCTTCTCCCTTCCCAAGGACCCTGTGGCTTTTAATACCCAAACATTTTTGGAAATCTGCCCCAATTTTAAGTAGGGCGCAGGAAATGTCTGTTCTTCTGAAAGAGCTGCAGATCCTTTCTCGAGACAAGGAGTCGAGTTTCCAAAGGCACCAGATGATTCCTGTTCCTCGGTCCCGTTTAACCGAGGCTGGGCCCTGATCCCAGCTTTGCTCGGGGTTTTCTGTGGGGTTGTCCCTGCTCATCACTGACCACCACAGCACTGGGCTGTGCCCTGATCCCAGCTGTGCTCGGGGTTTTCTGTGGGGTTGTCCCTGCTCATCACTGACCACCACAGCACTGGGCTGTGCCCTGATCCCAGCTTTGCTCGGGGTTTTCTGTGGGGTTGTCCCTGCTCATCACTGACCACCACAGCACTGGGCTGTGCCCTGATCCCAGCTGTGCTCAGGGTTTTCTCTGGGGTTGTCCCTGCTCATCACTGACCACCACAGCACCAGGCTGTGCTCCAGCTCCTGTGCAGAAATACTGGGAGTGGGGAGGTGCCAGTGCACAAGTGGTGGGTGCTCCATCCCTGGAAGTGCTCAGAGCAGCCTGGGCTGGTGGAAGGTGTTGGATCTGATGGGGTTTAAGGTCCCTTCCATCCTAAATCATTCCGTGATAAATCTGCTCAGTGCCAAACGAGGGTGGGATCTGGTGGGCTTCTCCACTGGGACACTTGGATTTCCCTTGGATTTGACACATGAACCTTTCCCTTCCCTTCCAAAGATCCAGTTCATTCCTCACTCTCCAAACACTGATAGAATTTGCCTCCCTGGATTTAAAGCATTCCGATATAAGATGAAATCAATCCTTTCTGGAACATGTTTTTCCTCCTGACATTTCTCCTGGTCCCTCCAAACCGGAGAAATTATCCCGAGCTGCTATTTCATGGCTACTTGTCCCCCTGGAGCAGCACCGGGCCTGCAATCTAAGCTACGTTTCAAATATTAAAAATACCAATGCAATGTAATTCCACCAACCCATCCTAACTCGATTTGGGGCCGCCAGGAGAAGCCGGCTGCCATATGGAGATTTGCTGGCCATTCCTGCTCCGTGCCTGTCCCCCTTTCCCAGGGGCTGCTGCAGCTCCTCCCACGCTCTGCTGCCTCCAGGGCAGTTCCTATGGATTTTATCCGGTTTTATCACCTCTGTCTCCCCTGGCCATCCCCTCAGAGGTGCAGGGTCTGTGTCCCTGGGAAGCCCTGGAGTAATCCCAGCCCCGATTCCGGGCTCAGCTCCTGGAAGGGAGCAGAATCCAGGCCGGCCCTGCAGCTGCTCCCAGCTCACCTTGTTTGTCCCCTGGGCTCTGTTCCACCTGACCCCGGAATGTGCAGGGAGAAGCAGATTTCTGCTGCCAGGCCCAGCTCTGTGTGTGCAGGAGAACATGCAGAGCCGTGCTCAGGGGACAGGGACGTTTCCCCATCCCAGAGAGGCACATTCCCAGCTTTCCCTGAAGGTAAACCACAGCTCCAGCCCCATCCCATCAGGATAGGGCTCGGAGAAACCTGGGATAGTGCAGGGTCCCTGCCAACAGCAGGGGAAGGAACGAGATGAGCCCTCAGGTTCCTCCCCACCCAAACCACTCCAGGATTCCGTGCTGCAGCTCCGTGTGCTGAGGCAGGGGATCTTTCATGCGCAGCACGGAATAAAAAGAGGAAAATGTCTCTGTTTTTAAAAAAGCACATCAATAAAACTCTTACATAAAAACAAGAACAGGAGGAAAACAAGCTGAGCTACAGAGACACAACAATCACTGAGAGCTGAGACCTTGGGAAGGAGCTGGAGCCCAGAGTGGGGTTTTGCAGTGAGTTTTCAACCACTCTCAAATGTCAGGTTGGGTTTTTTGATGCTCTTCCATTCCCACCCTAAAAACAAAGTGATGTGAGGAGCCTTTGAGGCCCTGGAACAGCTCCCGCTCTTGCTGTAGAGCCTGAGCCTCACACGTGGGTTTAGCTGCTGCTTGTCCTTCATGATGCTGGTTATTGGGTTAAACCAGCAGCACTGCCCTTAAACCCTCTATGGATCATGTGGAATTCATGGATGGGCAGGGGCTTAGGTGTGAGGGGAATAAACGAGCTCCGTGTTTCCTCCAGGCTTACCAGGGGCCTGGCAACTGCCCTAAACAGCCAGGATATTCCAGGAGCATGGGGAAGAGCAGATACCCAGGAATCTGGTCTGTACTCCAGAGCTGCAACGGGGAATATTTGCACCGTGTCATTCCATGCTCTGCCTTTCCTCTGTGTCCCTGCCCATCCCAGCCTCCCCCAGCATGGGCAGGACGGTTTGGAGCTCAGCAACCTGGGCTAGTGGAAGGTGTCCCTGGCCATGGCAGCTGCTGATCTTTCAGATGCCTTCCAGCCCAAGGCACCCCAGGAGTGTGGGAGCTCTCCGTGCCTTCCGCAGGGCCAGGGGAGGCTGGAGCTGGGCTGCCGAGGGATGCTCTGCAGCAGCATTGCTAAAGCACGGCTCGCTGTAATGTGTTATGACATAGATCAGCTGTTGTTTTCCAGTCTCAAAGGAAACCTTGTGGAATCTCATTCCTTTGACTGGATTAAATTAGCTGCAAATGTTGTCCTTTAAACACAAACTCAAGGCCCTTTCGCTGGAAAATGAAGCGTGGATGGCAAAATCTCTTTCAAGCCATTGTTTCTTTGGAGCTGTGGTTTACCTTTGGTTCCCTAACAAAGTAAATTAATAAATGAAGGGGTAGCAGAGTTGTTTCTATAGCAATCCCCATGGAAACATCAAAAATGCCACAAACACTCATCCTCAGCCTCCAGCTCCTGGGAGAAAGAGCTCGGGGTAAAGCACAGCCATGGCTCCTGGATTGAGCCCAGTTCCCAGTGCCCGCTCCCTTCAATAGCTTGGATAGCCACGGATCCCCCGAATTAAAGAGTTCTCATACCAAACCTCGGGAGCACATTCCTTGGGAAGTGTCCTGGAAGGTGCTGGAGCTGCTCATCCCTTTCCATAGGGCACCCTTCAAAAGGAACAGGAATCAGCCAAACCAGGAGCCATGACTTGGATGGAATAAAAAGGCCCCTGGTGAAAGACTGTTGGCTTAAATCCCAGGATTTCCCTGAAATTGAACCTTACTTTAGGAGAACTTCCCAAGGAGTGGAGTGAGATGGTCCCACACCTCTGCTCATCCCGCCGTGGCTTTCACAGACACGTGGAATTCCTGGCTGGGAGGGTGAGGAGGCCCTGGCACGGGATTCTCAGGGAAGCTGTGGCTGCCCCTGGATCCCTGGGAATGTCCACGGCCAGGCTGGACGGGGCTTGGAGCAGCCTGGGGTATGGGAAGGTGTCCCTTTCGTGGCATGGGATAATCCTTGAGGTCCCTTTCATGGCATGGGATGATCCTTAGGGCCCCTTCCAGCCCTGCAGCTGAAGTGTTGAGGAGCACAGCACGGAGCAGGGTCAGCTCTGGAGAACAGCCACATTCCAGGGCTCACATCCGCTCGGGATGGATTTGGCTCCCGGTCAGGGCTGACAATTAGGCTGCACAGTTAATATTTTTACAGCTGTTTTATTAATAACACATACAGAGCACCCGGCCAGGATTTGTTGGAGACACCTCAGGAAAACGAACGATGTAAATAACAGATGGGTGCGGAATAGTCTCACCAACAGGCACCGAGATATTCCCATCTTGTTTAGGAGGAATCTAAATAGACAGATTGGAGATAAACAGGCACAGGGAGGAGAGCAGAGGCTGGGACTGGTGATGGATGAACTCAGAGACGCCTGGGGAGTCCCTCAGATCCTCGGGATCCGTAAGGCTGTGGATGTGCCCACCTGGAGGAGCCTTTCCTGCACCTCTCCGGCCCAGCCAGCCTGGTTTAACCCTTGCAGGGTCTTGATCCCAGCTCCCCAGCCAGGAAATGGTTAATTAGCATGATTCCAACAACCCTGCAATGATTTTGCCTGTAACTCTTAACTCCTCTGTTCCATGGAGTTGCTGCTCTGACTCTCTTGGAATTTTGGGGCAGAGCAATGAGAAGAGAGAAGGGTGTGGGGGATATGCCCAGGAAAGGACGGATTTAGTGCATTTTGGGGGCAAACAGCTGCCAAATGTGTGCACAGCACGAGCTGGGAATGGTCCCCGGTGGCTGATGCACAAAGCTCTGTGTAGGAGGGGTAAACCAAAATCATCTGGCGCCGGGAGCCCGGGAATTACAGGGATTTGCAGTTGGATTTGTACCTCGGGATTTTCCCTGGAGCTTGGAGAGCTGGTGGCTAACAGCTGGAACTGGGAGTCGGGGTTACCTGGTGTGTGATGGGAGCAGGGCACGACGTGTCCACACAGGAGAAGGGAGGGATCCAGGGAGATCCCAGAGACCTTTCTAGTGCCTGAAGGGGCTCCAGGAGAGCTGCAGAGGGACTCTGGAGAAGGCATTGAGTGACAGGGCACAGGGAATGGCTTCCCGCTGCCTGAGGACAGGGTTAGATGGGATATTGGGGAGCAATTCCCGGCTGTGAGGGTGGCACAGGTTTCCCAGAGAAGCTGTGGGCCGCCCCTGGATCCCTGGAAGTGTTCCAGGCAGCCCAGGCACAGCCCCATCCCGTTCCTCCCGGGATTATCACACCTCAGAGCCGCGCCGTTCCCACGCATCCCGAAATCCACAGGTATGTGCCACTCCCGCTGTGACCCGGGAGCGCTCGGCGGGGAAGCAGCGCTCGGAATAGCAGCGGAGTCAGCAGAGGCCGGGGAAAGCAGGGAAAGCGAAGGGAGTCAGGAGCTCTAAAACGCAAGCTGTGATAAATCTCAGCCTAACACGCCTCGGCTGGGAACGCACCGTTCTCCCGGAGGAGATGACTGCCTATCAGTGCCTTTGGAAAGGCGCTTTCTCCAGGGCTCGCTGCGGAGCGCGGGGAACACAAACACGAGGGCCTTTTCCCAGCCCGCGCCTCCCCACCGGGGCTCGTGTTCTCGGGGAGCTGAGTTCATCCCGGCCCGCCTCGGAGAGGGAGAAACAAACAGCAATTAGCACCTGATTAGCACCTCTGACGCCCAGGGCGGCCTCTGGCTACGGCCGCCGAGGAAGAGCTGCTCCCGTGAGCTGCCGCATCTCAGCGCTTGGCTCCGGGGTGGGTTTTAGGGAGGATTCCTGCGTGGAAAAGGTGGTCGGGCACTGGCACAGCTGCCCAGGGCGGCAGCGGAGTTCCCATTCCTGGAGGGATTTCACAGCGTGGATGCGGCAGCGGTGCCCTGGGCAGGGTTAGACTCAGTGCTCTTGGAGGCCTATTCCAGCCTCAATTCCCGTGATTCCAAAGGATTGCACGAGTATGTTCTGGCAGTGTAATTACAGTTTGTTAACTCTCGGCCACAGGCAGAGAAACTTCCCAAACTTCCTGCGAGGACCGGCAGTGACGGAGCTGTCCCCGGCAGCCGCTCCACTGAATGCCGGGACAGTCAGGAATTGCAGTGGAGATGGCTCAGGGATGGAAGGTAGAGGCAGGAAGTGCGGGGAGCTCAGTTTGCCGAGCTCTACAGTACAGACGTCTCACCACATAAATTTAACAATTATTATTGTGTTGCCCTTTTCCAGGAAAGGGTAAAGGAGATTTGTAGGAGCACTTAACACATGTAAATCCCCACCTCTTTAAGGCAAAGCAACGCGCTAAATGGGGCCATAAATATCCCGAGTATTCTGTCCTTTTGGAAATGGTACCTTTCCCCCCTCCTCTCACTGCAATTAAACCCGTGCCTTATTCTAACACAGCTCTGGGGAAGCAGGCTTTTAAAAACCTCCAAACAGGTGTTTACTGAGGGAGACAGGAGCTCCGGGGGTTCAGTGCAAGCGGGAGTCAGAGGCAAGGGTGGTTTGTGTAGCAGGGCCTGAAGCCCAGTTTGCTGCTGCTTTCCCAAAAAATGGGATCCAATCCCGAGCAGCCGCTGCAAATTCACCTGCGGCTCCTCTTTCTTCTTTCCAAGGGCTTTGGCAGTGAGAGTGGGAATCCCAGGAACAGCGAGGGTGGGAATCCCAGATCAGTGAGGGTGGGAATCCCAGATCAGTGAGGGTGGGAATCCCAGATCAGTGAGGGTGGGAATCCCAGATCAGTGAGGGTGGGAATCCCAGATCAGTGAGGGTGGGAATCCCAGATCAGTGAGGGTGGGAATCCCAGATCAGTGAGGGTGGGAATCCCAGATCAGTGAGGGTGGGAATCCCAGATCAGTGAGGGTGGGAATCCCAGATCAGTGAGGGTGGGAATCCCAGATCAGTGAGGGTGGGAATCCCAGATCAGTGAGGGTGGGAATCCCAGATCAGTGAGGGTGGGAATCCCAGATCAGTGAGGGTGGGAATCCCAGATCAGTGAGGGTGGGAATCCCAGATCAGTGAGGGTGGGAATCCCAGATCAGTGAGGGTGGGAATCCCAGATCAGTGAGGGTGGGAATCCCAGATCAGTGAGGGTGGGAATCCCAGATCAGTGAGGGTGGGAATCCCAGATCAGTGAGGGTGGGAATCCCAGATCAGTGAGGGTGGGAATCCCAGATCAGTGAGGGTGGGAATCCCAGATCAGTGAGGGTGGGAATCCCAGATCAGTGAGGGTGGGAATCCCAGATCAGTGAGGGTGGGAATCCCAGATCAGTGAGGGTGGGAATCCCAGATCAGTGAGGGTGGGAATCCCAGATCAGTGAGGGTGGGAATCCCAGATCAGTGAGGGTGGGAATCCCAGATCAGTGAGGGTGGGAATCCCAGATCAGTGAGGGTGGGAATCCCAGATCAGTGAGGGTGGGAATCCCAGATCAGTGAGGGTGGGAATCCCAGATCAGTGAGGGTGGGAATCCCAGATCAGTGAGGGTGGGAATCCCAGATCAGTGAGGGTGGGAATCCCAGATCAGTGAGGGTGGGAATCCCAGGATCAGTGAGGCTGGCAGAGACCTCCAGGATCAGAGTCCAAGCTGTGTCGGATCCCACCTCACCAGCAGAGCAGAGTCCAGTCCCTCCCCAGACACCTGCACACCTCCCCGAGCAGCCCCTGCCAATTTCCCGTGTTCCCATCCCAGCACGGCAGCTGCTTCCCGAGGAATCCATCACCCTTTCCCGGGGCTGGAGATCCCTGAGAATTCCAGAGTGTTTCCTTAGCTGCTCCCTGCCCAGCCCCGTCCCCCCCTCGTTCCGATGCTGAGGTGCCTGCTGTATAATTTACGTGTTATGATTTAGCACACAAAGCCCCCCTTGTCCGTGTCTGAGCCTGGCCAGCCCCTAAATCCCCGGCTCTGGGTTCAAACTCACTGCCTGGTCTGCTCCTTTTAGGATTCCTGTCGGAGCTCGGCGGCGCTGCATCGCTGCCAATTTAACTGCACTTTTACCAGGACGACGAGGACGGAAAAATGAAAATCACATTTGGCACATTTAATCAGATAATTATTTTTTAAGAAACGAGCAGGAATGTTAAATACATTTCCCCGGTTTTTTTTCCATCTGGTGCGGCTGACGTGCGAGGCTGGGGCTCTAATAACGAGGCCCATCTCCCGCGCTGCCTCCCGATTCTTATTTCAGGCTTACCCGAGCGGCTCCGCGGGCAGCACATCTGGCTGCCACGTGTGCCTCGTTCCCTTACACCTGTAAACGCGGGGTCAGGGCTCCGCCTGCCAGGCCCGCGGAGCCCTGCCAGGAAGGGGGTTATTAATGGGGCCAGGTGCCGCTGGGGGGAATGTTCCCGCCCGGTGTAGGGTGTCAGGAAGCGGGGCTGCTGTTAATCACCGCTCCTGGAGCCGGCGCGTTCTCTCTGCAGCCCTGCAGCGGCCTCATCCAGCGGCGCCGGGGTGCGGCAGTGAACTTCGGGGCATCCCATAATGTGTGCCTGTGTCAGCACGAGGTGGATGAGGTTCAAAGCCAGCCCAAAGGCTTTTATTCGGGATGAAAATCCCGGGCATTTTTTCCCCCAGTCCTGGGCAAACGGAGCAAATCCGTAACTTTGCAATGGAGCAGAGAGCTGGAGCTTCCCGCCCCTCGGGCATCCGCAAGGAAGGGAATTTCCCCCCTCCGGAGTGACTTTCTCACAGGTTTCCAGCCCCAGGGGGACTGGAAAAAAGTCCCCCTGAGACCCAGCCAGGAGAAAATCCAGGGAAAAGGTCACTGGCACGAGGCAGCTCCTGAACGAGGAGCGGAGCCACCCTGAGAGGACAAACCCAGAGAGGGAAGCGGAGTCCCTGGAACAGAAAAGTGATTATGACATTTCCCTACAGTGAAGGTTTTCAGGGATACAGGCATATCTGCTCTCCTGAACTCCACAGTGGGAACGGCAGCACAGGGGTCTGGTGTCCTCTGAACTGCTTGGGTTTTTTAGGGAAAGCATTCTTGGAGAATCAGTTCCTTTGTTCCTTGCTCCTTTCTCCTGTGCCCATACAAGTAGTTCATAAGAGCTTTTCTCCCCTCCAGGGCAACCTCCCTAATTCCCAGGGAAGCTCCTGAGACTGAGTGCTGAGATGGCCACGTCCTGGGAAGTCGTGGATTCCCAAAGGTTTATTTCACTGGAGAGTGGAGCTGAAGAAGGAGCTGGGCTGGAATCCCCCATGGATTTCGGGAGCACCAGGGTAAGCTGCTGAAAAAGCTGGTTTTCCCAAAGTTTGGAAGTTTGCTTTTCCCCCTGCCAGAGGAACGAGTCCAACCCCCTGCACGTGGAAAAGGGAACATCTCCCGTTGAATTTTGCCGTTGCTATAGCGATTGATTAAATAAAATAAAACCCCCCTCCACTTGTAAATTCCAAATCCTAATTGTACCGACAACAATCTAAATGTGGCTGGAACAGTGAGTCACACTCCAGATTCCGTGTCTCGAGCGGGGTTTCATTTCCATCTAACAAGGCAATTACTGTACCGTGTGTTAATTCCGTATCATTTGATTAACAAAAACGTGCTGCTGGAGCTTTAGCACCTCTGCTATTCCGGCAGATCCCAATCTCCAGCAGAGCTGAACCTCCCTGCCTTATTTGGCGCTGCTCATTAGCATACAATATGCATACGTGCCCTTCCCACACGCCGCTGGAATTCCAGGTCTGGAGAAAACACCCATCCCAAAAACGGGACCTAGAGCAGGACCTGGCTCTGGCACCGTCCCCAGCCCCAGGAGGTGCCACAGCCACGTGGGAATGCCCTGGGTGGCATCCAGCAGCTCAGAACCTTGGGATAACCTCCAGTCCGTGCAGGGCATCTGACATTGGCACAGGGATGGGCACATCCTGGCTCCGAGGCCACCCAGAGCCCCAGGTGTGATGATGTCACCAGGCCCAGGGAGCACTTTCCTGCCGGGACAAAACTCCAATCTATGGGAAATCAGAAGGAAAATATTTAGTTTAAAGCTGAGGTCGGTTCTGCAGAGAGGCCTCCATGGCCTTGTTTTACTCATTTTCACGTCTAATCCCATCAAGGCTTCTGTTTCTCACTCTTGGAAGTTGCCAAGGAATTCGGGGCCCCCTTCCAGCAATTAGGTCAATGCACAAAGTCCTGATAATGAGTTGTCGGTGACTCAGCCCCGAGCCTCGGCCAGGGCGGGAGGAAGTTTTCCGACCTGGCTCTGCTCCTTCCTCCCAGAGAGATCCCAGAGGATCCAAGGAGCAGCTGCAGCCACCCAAATCCTGGCTGAGCCGTGAGTCTCTTCCCCCAAAACTGTTTGACACAGGGAAAGCTGCGGGAGGAGGTTGGGAGCGCGGCAGAGCCGAGGCCATCGGGACACAGCCGACATCTCCGAGGCTGTTCCAGAATCCCAGATGAGAAGTGAGGCCCTTCCCTCATAAACCCTCCGGGACAGGGATGATTTCATGGGAAGCAGAATGTTGGGATGAATGAGGCAGCGCCAGGATACGACACCGGGTCCCATTTCCCCGTTTGTTTTAGGCATGAATGCCTTTAATTGCTTTGAAGTCATTTTGGATGGATATTTAGCTATGAACAAATGGCATTTCCCTTTAAACCCACATTCCCAAGGCTGTGGACAAACAGAGCTGAGCACCAAATCCCTTCGAGGGATGGACTTTGGGATTTGCCCCTGGAAGCAGGGAAAGCAGCTGAAGCTGGGAGTGCTCCGCAGCCCCAGCGCCGCGTGCTAAAGCTGTTTGCCCATGAATATAGATTACATTTTTTTCCATGGCAAATAAACAAATGCATGAAGATGCATTATTTCATAAGCATAAAAAACCCTGCTGCAGCTATAGTGCTTTTCATTTGTTTTTATGATTACTTGTAATTAATTAGCATCAAAAGAAGATTATCAACATCGCTAAACCCCGAGATTGTCCCGGCAAACGCAGCAATGATGGTGCTGCTTTATCTTTCTATTAAGGTGGAAAAAAAAGGAAATTATCCTTTTTTTATTTCATTTTTTAACTCTGCCGAGATGAAAGTGTCAGAACCTGGTGGCAGCGCAGCCTCAAAATGCACCAAAACGCACAAAACGAGAAATAATCTTCTCTAATTACAAGCTGTGCTGAGGCCAGGCACATAAATATTTAAGGCAGTTTAAACTATTATTAAAGTTGGGTTTCCAAAAGCCTTTTTCCAGCCCGTGTTTACACTTTATCGAGCCATTTATGAGGCCACTGCTCATGCACCTCATCAAGAACTTCCCCCTTCCACTGGGAGCCATAAACCAGAGGCTTTTTGATGGGATCTGGAGACTCTTAATAAGTTCTCACTGCCCGGCCCAGAGACCTTCCCCTTCCTGGGATCAATGGCAGCGCTGGCTCTGCTTTGGGCACTGAAATCCCCAAAAAAAAAGGGATCTTCCTGCCCCTCATCCGTTTCTCCTGACATTTACTGCCTTGCTGTCAAAGCTTTACACAATCTTTGGGAGAAAGGATTTGGAAAGAGAGGAGGTGGCTGCTTGTATCCCACGGGATGCATCAGATCCCAGCAGCTCTGATATCCAAACCTCCCAGCCGGGAGGGCAGAGGAGGGAATAAATAAACATAAACACCACAGGTACGTTCCCAGCAGGAACACGTGTGCCAGGACAGGACAGGACTCCCAGCTGGAGCTCCTTGGTCTTCCAAAGGCAGCAAACCCTGGAAAACAAGAGAGCGTGTCCATCCACAGCTCTGTGAGTCCCTCTCCCACACCCCTCGGCCTGGAGGCTCCCCGGCAGTCCCACGGGCTGCCAGGCCTCTTCCCGAGGAGAATAATGCCCGAGGAGCTCTTCCCAAACACCCCTTTTCCTGGGAAACGCCCAATCCGCAACGCTGCCTTATTTTAATTAATGATTAATGAAGGGTCGCGTTTGTCCCAAATTGATGGGCGTGGAGCTGCTCCCATCCCCGTATGAAATATTAACGCAGCCCTTGGACTCGGCACCAGTCTGCAGCCATTAGGCTCTCTTTGCATATTCATGAGGGCTCATAAATGTTGAAGGAGCCAGCGAGGAGCCCGGCAGTGGCAGCCAGGCGGAGCCAGGGCGTATTTACAGCCTTAATTAGTGCCGGCTTTGAGGGACAAAACGGCCAGAAACAGATCCAAGGAATTCCACTCGCCACAACTGCAGCAGCTTTTCCTCCTCTTCCTTCTCCCGAGCTGAGGAAGCTGCAGCCCACCTGTGAAAGGCAGCACGGAGCAGCTCCTGGTGCAGCTGGGCTGTCGTGTTGTTCTTCCCCCCTATCTGGGGATGTCTCCTTCCAGGAGAACTCAGCCTGCTGTAGGTGGGCACAGCCGTGGGGTCACACATCCCTGGGGATGCTCCCTGGGGATGCCACAGCTCCTGCCAAACCCTGCTGGCAAGGGGAGTGCCTTGGGAACCAGACGTCCTTGTTGTGGCTGCACAGGGCTGGGTGAGGCTGAGGAAGTGGGAACATAGGAGTTCTGCATGGAAAACCAGCAGTCCCAGCCTGCCTATCCCCCAGGGAATGCTGTCAGAGTGTCCTGGAATGGTGTTGATGCCCTTACTCTTGTCTAGTCTCTGTTTCTAGGTGGCTGGAGGAGGCATCAGTGTGCCTTGGAAGGACCTTTAGGAGCATTGTGTCCCACCCCTGCCACGGCAGGGTCACCATCCACTGCCCCAGGTCACCCCCAGCCCCCTCCAACCTGGCTTTGGACACTGCCAGGGATCCAGGGGCAGCCACAGCCACTCTGGGAAATGGGTGGAAGCACTGGAAACTGAGGCAGCCACTGCACTGACCTGATTAAAGTCCCTGCTAGCGGGAGAAATGCTCATTATTTACCTCGCTCCTATCGATAATAAACTGCTAAATGAATGTTATTAAATAACATTTTCCTGTCTGTTAAGTGTAGCTAAAGCAGGACAGCGATTCATTGGCAAGACAATAAAAGTTCCTTTTCTGCTTACTGGATGTTTTCCCCTCTGCAGAGCATAAATCACATTTTGTGTGAAGTGTGCATCCTTGCTCTGCCAGTTATTTGAATCTCTGGTACTTTATAATAAATGCTTTTTATTGATTTTTATTGTGCAGCGCCAGGAATTGAATAAACTCCGGGCACGAGCAGCTGAGAGGAGCAGGCTGAAGGAGAAAATGGGATCAGCATCTTTCAAAGGTAAAGGTGCGAGCACGCAGGGGGACTTGCCTTGCTCAGCAGCTCCCAGGAGCACCACGAAAAGCACAAATGTCCGGGTGATTCTCTCCTCTTAAAGGCCCAGAGCTGGGATGATTCTGGGGAAGGCCAAATGGGAGCTGTGGAATCAGCAGATCCCAGGATGAGCTGGGCTGGAAGGGACCTGGAGGCTCACCTCGTCCCAAGCCTCAGGCAGGGACACTTTCCACTAGCCCAGGCCCCCTTTTTTAAAAAAAAGGAGGTGTTTTCCTTGAAAACCAAAGCATCCAGTGATGCTTTGCCTTCCCACGGGGATATTTGCTGCTGGAAGGAGTTTGGGATTGTCTTCCCTGTGGAATTGGGTCCATCTTTGGAAGCGAGGGAGGACAGGGATGATGTGAGGAGTGACCCTCACAGGGGGAGGTGGTTTTGGGGTCCCTGGGGCAGGCGCTTTGCTCCTGGAACAGCGGGATTCCACAGCCCTGCAGTGGGAACTCCTCCCCATCCAGCGTGGGCACAGGTGCTGCAGGGGCAGGCTCTGCTCAGGCTGCTCTGCCCAGCACGGTGGCTGATCCCCCCTGTCCCTGTGGATGACCTGTGGGAGTGCTTTTTGCCAGAGTTCCTGGATTTCTCCAAGCCCCTCACTCAGGCTGAGGAGCTGACTCCTTTGGGCTGCTCTGACCTGCTCTGTGCAGGAGCCAATAAAGTCCAGCTGGGTGGAGCAGGCTCAGCTCGGGGCTGTGCTGTTCCTGCTCTGGGAACAACACCAGGCCCTCATCACTCAGCTCAGGACACGTGGGAATCCAGGGGTTTCTGCAGAGCCCTGGCACGACAGCGCTCCACACCCCGAAATCCCCTGGCAAACCCCACATTGTTTCCCTGCTGGCTTAGCTGGGAAATGTGTTCCTACTCCAGGTAATGCGGTGCTCATTACACAATTACCTCAAGTGCTTCACAATGCATTAATTGCTGCTTGATTTAAACATTTCCCATCCAGGAACCCAACTCTGTCATTGTGACAAATTGCCAGTCAATAATCGGGTTCCTTGGAAGAGGGAATGAAGGAGCTGGAGCTTCCTTGGTCAAGGGAACCTTAGTGAAACCCTGGGCATCGATTTTGGGATGCACGTGCCCAGATTCCAGGGGAAGCACGAGGTAGAAATGATCCTTTTGGCACTCAAAATACCAATCACAGGCTCACAGAATCATTTAGGCGGAAAAAGACCTCCAAGATCCTCTTCCAGCTCAGGGCATTCTGTGACTCCATGACTTTATGCTATTATGTCAGCATTATTTACAAAATATTCCTCAAGCCCTGGGCCTTCTCAAGAACTCGGTGCTGGCCACCACCTCATGACTCTGCTCCCAAATTCTCCAAAGGGAGAGGAGCATCCAGAGCACATCCAGGTGCTCCACACACTCGACCCTGTGGAATGACACCTGGAACTGCCCCCCAGGCCAGGCTGGCAGCAGCTGGGGGGTCCTGGCAGCCCTTGTGCAGAGCTCTGGAACAGCTCCACGTCTGCTGGTTCTGTAACACAGATTGAGCCTGACTCAGGACCCTGGGCACAGCCATTAGAGCATTCACTTGTGAAACACAACTGGGACCAGACGAGTTTCCCTGGAGAAAAACTCCCCCGTCAGTGACGGAGCAGGGAAAACTGCACACCTCTGGCCTTCTCTTCCCAGCGCCTCATCCCCTTTGCTCTCCAGCCCTGCCATCGGGGCTGTCCCCGCCGTGTCCCTGTGCCACAGCTCCCAGCCACAGTCGTGGCCATTTCGAGGTCAGCGGTGAATTTTCCGTTCAGCAGGGAGAGGATTTTGCCTGAGGTGCCTGCAGATGTTCCGAGAGATGCCCCAAGGCCCTGCAGATCACCAGGAGAGGCTCCGCTCCCTTCCTTCAGCGCTTCCTTCTGCCTCGCTGCCCTTCGGAGCCATCCCAAGGAATCCTTCCTGGCTGGCCGAGCCTCGGCAGTGCCTGCAGCGTCCCTCTCCCACCTGCTGCCATCCTCCATCCCTGCCAGGAGGCCCTCAGCTCAGTGCTCTGCGAGGCTGCTGGGATGCTTCCCAGCTCCCGGAGAGAATTCCAGCCTGTGTTTATGAGCTGCAAGCCCAGGTCATGGAGATTCTCACAAGGATTTGCTTCCGACAGAGAACTCCAGGCAGAAAAAAGTTTCATCCCCTAGGAAGTTCTGTAACACTGTGCAAAGAGTCTCAGGCATCAAAACACATCATCCCTTCTCTCTGCTACTGTCCTGATCCATCCCTGGATGTCCCAGGGCTCATGGAATTCCCAGAGCCATCCTTTCTCCCTTCCAGGGGTTCTCCCGGCAGCCCTCTGATCCCGCGCCATCAGCCAGAGCTGCGTCTGCGTCCCTCCCTCCGGGGAGAAACGTGTTTGTAATAACGCTGCTCTCCCCGAGAGGGGAACCAACAGGTTTAAAAATAATTCCCAGGACTCGCGTTCCAGGCACCCGCTGATAAAATGGCTGGCTGGGAAACGGCTCCGATGTGACGGAGCCTTAAATTACCGGAGTTTGATGAGCCCGGTGCACACGTACGGAAACTGTCACCGGGAATTCTCCCCATCCAGACTTTATATAATAAGGGAGGGATTAATCAGGAGTGGAGGTCTGCAAATATTTGCCTGTTTCCATAGCGATGGGGAGCCCACACACACAATAAATACCTTTTCCCACATGCGTTATCATCGCTGCCTAATCATATAATCACCAAGCCATGGCTCAGGCGGGGCCGGGAGGAGAATAAACACCATTAATTAACAGATTTATCAACTAGAGGAGGAGGAGGAGGTGGCAAACGAGGAACGGAGTGGAAAACGCGCTTTGGAGCAGGTTTGGGCCTTTCTCATTTCTCCGGGAAACTTCGCAAACTCTTAATTAGCTCACCAAATCCTCTCTGTCTTCTTCCAAAAATAAAACTTCTGACAACTGTTCAAACCACGCCGCACTCTCACCCACCAAACACACATTTCAGTACAAATATAAAGCCATGGCGGGGAAGTGTCAGAGGCATTGCTTTGAAGGAGGAAAAGTGAGACTTTTGGCATCGCTCGCGAAATCCGACGAGTTGTCTCCCGGAGCGGGACGCGGATTGTCTGGAGCTGCAGGGAATGTGGCACATGACAAAGGAGTGACACTTGGCCAGCCAGTGAATTAGTAATGTTTGCATGCAGCAGCTCTGCTTGCCTGAAATAATTCCTCCTGGCATTTCCGAATGCCTTTTCCCGGGGTGGCAGCTCCGGCCTGCTCTTTGTGCTGGGAATGGAGCATCCAAACCCAAAGGGATTTCTGGGATTAAGCCCGGTGCTGTTCATTCCTCATTCCATTCTGAATCCAAATGGGCTTTTGCCTCTAAAGCAGCAAAGTTCTGGGAGTTGCTTTGGTTTCCAAGAGCTGGCAGGACCCAGAGGGTTCAGAGCAGAGTTTCCAGGGATGGAAGCACCTCTGGCTGCTCCTGCTGCTGGGGGTGATGAGGAGCCATCCCAGAGGATTGTCCCCGTGACCACCGAGTGAATCACGGAATAAACCATGCCATGGCTTGTGCTGGGGCTAGGAAGGGACCCTAAAGCTCATCCTGTTCCATGGGCAGGGACACCTTCCTCTATCTCAGGGTGCTCCAAGCCCCGTCCCCTCTGTCCTGGGGCACTTCCAGGGACGGGGAATCCACAGGCTCTCTGTGGAACCCCTGGGATCTGGAGCAGCCGGCTCCTGGGAGGTTTATCATTTCCCCCTGAAAACGCCCTGATTTTGGGGCTGCTGGAAGCACCAGAGCAGTCACCCTGCAGCCTGATCCTGCTCAGGGGATGCTCCCATCACCCTTTCCAAGACTTCCAGCTGCAGGGACAGATTTTTCGAGTGGATCAGAGCATCCCCACCCTGTTAGTGCCACGCTGAGCAGACGAGTGTCCCCGTGTCCCATCCCAGAATTCCTGGGGATCCACGCTGGTTCATGGCCCGTTCCCACCCACGGGAGGAGCGGAACCCGGAGCCGCTCCCGATCTCCGCTGACATCTGAGTAATGTGGATTTTGCTTCGATGACAAGCTCATTATGGAGCATAATTGCGACGCAATCTCCTGGTAAACACTGGGTTAAAGCCCCTGGAAGATGCTTGTTCCTCTCGTTATTAATTAGCACGTGTCCACTCCGCCAGATCCAGAGCCCAAACTTCATTTGTTATGTTCAGCCAAATGCATGAGTAGCTTTGGAGTAATTATTTTCCAACATCATCTAATACCTCTCTGCACATCAATTAAAAATCCTCTTAACAAGGAACTGCATTTTGTTTGAGATCAAATGCCTCGTCCAAAGCTGTATCAATCATGTAGAGCTAATTAGTGGGTCTGCTTTATATCATTTGTTTTACTTTATTATTCTATTATACACTTCCTAATGAAACCAATTGAACAATTTTGAAATCTTTGTTCAATTAATTGAAGGCTTAAAGGCCGGCTCCCTCTTTTTTTGGCTTTAAAAAGCACGGATAAAAAGGGAAATAAAATTCCCTGCGTGTTTTATATCTATTTCTTTCCTGGGGTGAACGCTCCACGGCTGCTTTTAAGGTTTTAGCACTATTTTTATGTCACTTGCAAATAACTCCTGGCTCAGCAGCCCCTGGAAAGCCTTTGTTCACAGGCAGGTGATGGCAAAGGGCTGGGACAGCAGGAGGAAGATCTGTGGGAGCTGATCCCGAGCCCAGAGCTGCCACATCCTGAATTATTGCCGGTGGACACCGATGTTTTCCAAGCCAGTTGTGAAAAGGAGCTTTGGAGAGGATGCTCAGGGTAAATATTTGCTGTGGGAAAAGCGGCTTTGAATTCCTTACTCTCAGGAAAGGAGTGGATCCAACATTTCGGGAGGCTCCCAAGAGTCAATGCCGTCGGTGCTGCTCTCCAGGAGCTCCTCACTCCGTGCTTTTGAGAGGAAGACTCTCCAAGGAGGGCTCTCCAAGCCCTGCTCAGCCTCCAGCAGCAGGTCCAGCAGCTGGAGCTGAGCAGCACGAGCTGCTGGGAGCTTCCAGGCCATCCTGCAGCTCTGCTGTCCAGGCACCACAAGGACAGGGAGAATCCCAACCAGGATTAGAGCCATGGTGATGGCAAGAGTGGAGCATCCCAAAAATCACATTGCAGCTGGAGGGAGGGAGAGCTGTGACAAGGGAGAGACTGGAAGGACGGGATGAGGTTGCTAAAAAGCACCTCCATCCCCGCAGGGACCTGGATTGTGCCACCCCCTGTGGCAGCGGGACCAGGGCAGTGCCAAACCGCAAATCCTGGGGACGGCTCTGGGCTCCTTGTGACGGGAAGGACATTGAGGGGCTGGAGCGTGTCCAGGGAAGGGAACGGAGCTGGAGAATTCCAGAGGGAGCTGGGAAAGGGGCTGAGGCTGGAGCAAAGGAGGCTCAGGGGGGCCCTTGTGGCTCTGCACAACTCCCTGACAGGAGGGGGCAGCCGGGGGGGGTCGGGCTCTGCTCGCAGGGAACAGGGACAGGAGGAGAGGGAACGGACATCAGCAGGAATTTCTCCATGGAAAGGGTGGGCGGGCCTCGGAAGGGGCTGCCCGGGGAGGTGTTGGAGTGCCCGTGGCCCGAGCTTGAGCTCCGCAGCATTTCTGGGACACGTCGGCCGTGGCAAAGCACAGCTCAGTGAATGCCCCAGCGGAGCCGCTCCTGCTGGTAGAGGAGCAGGAATTCTGTGCAGCCAGGCTGCCTGAGCAGCCCCTCTGCAGCCACCGTGAACGCTTCTCAGCTAAATCAAACTGACAAATCAGCAGATGCTGAGGGGCTCGCAGCAAATGGACTGTGTTTCCTTTTTCATATGGAGAAGGAGGGTAAAAATAAGAATGACTTTCACATGCCGTCAGATTGCTTGGGAGAAATCAAGGGATATTATAGAAGCATTGGAGCAGAGGGAATTCAGATTTAGACCTCTTGAAATCTGGGGTCTGAGCTGAGTTTCTACTTCTCGGGAATAAAAAAAACCTATTCCTCGTGCTCGTTCCGACTGCGTTTAAAGGCACAGGTCTGTCAGAAGGGAGCCCTGGTCCCGGCTGCTGTTCCAGGGAGCCACCTGTGCCTCCCTCTGGACACGCAGGGATCCAGCCACGGTCTCACCCAGCCCCACCGCGGTGTGAACCAGCTCAGGGCAGGGCGGTGGGATCCCAGAGCCGGCTCGGAATCGTGGAACGGGTCTGTTGGGAGGGACCCTAAAGCCCATTGCATTCCAACCCTTTGCCGGGGGCAGGAACAGCTTCCAGCGGAGCTGGAAACGACTGGGAGTGTTTCTGGATTCGCTGTGAGCAGTCAGTGCACTGAGGCTCCGTGTTTGCTGTGCTCACAGGTTGCCCTGAGCTCAAGCTGTAGCAGATGTCGTGGAACTGCACCCCGGCTCCGCCGCTGGACGCAGCCCCTCGGACACGGGTGGTCCCAGCCCCGGCAGAGCCCTTTGATGTCCCCTCCCCAGGTAGGAAGGGCTTTGGTGTGGGGACATTTGGGAGCCATTAGGGTTGCTCGCTCGCACACAGGCTGTTTCCCGTCTCTCCCCGCTCGGGAGGGACGCGGGGGAAGCATCCTTTTCGGATTATCCAGCATCCTGTTTGGAGAGTTCTGGCCAGAAGGAGCAGCTCCAGTTCACATCCAGCTCCGAAACAAAAGCAGACACACACAAGCCCCAGGACCTCGTGGTGTCAGAAGGGAGCTGAGCTCCCCTGTCTTTGGGGCCTCGGTCACTTGTGAGCTAAAGGAGTGTCACAGGAAAACAATGCCAATAATTAGTGGAGTGCTAAACTGATGTGAGCGGGAGGAAAAGCAGGAAAAAGGTTGGTTTGGAATTGTGCAGTGTTTAATTCTCTTTGGGGGTGATGGAAACAGCCCTTTTGAGGGCGTAAATCCTTCCCACACTTGGATTTCAGCCAGAGGAACACCGGGTTCTGAGAATGCCTCTGGACACACAGCAGGGTGCAGGGCACAAGGTTCATGGAGATTTGGGCACCCTGGGCTAGTGGAAGGGGTGTGAATGAGATGGGCATTCCCATCCCACGCTCCTGCTCAGCTGCAGCCCGCCCTTGGGAGCACGGAGCTTTCCCCGGATGGTGCCTGCACTTCGATGGGATGCCCAGAGCACAGGTTCTGCCCCTTAGGAAACCCGGGGGAGCAAATTTATCCAGGATGTGTGATGCTGGCCAGCCCCAAACACCCCCAGGAGTGTGCGAGTCACTTCCACGTGTGCCTGAAGTTCCCTGGACCCCGTGTGGACTCAAGTCCCACCCCGAGGTTCCGGCGTTCCTCGGCTGGGAGATCGGAGCGGCTCCGGGGGCCGAGGTGCAGCGGCTCCGGCACGGATCTGCAAAGGGCTGTGCGATGAAGGGGCTGCGGGGCAGGGCTGGCACAGGCCGTGGTGCTGCCCGGTGCTCCGGCTGAGAGGGGAGGGCATCGCTGCCACCACGGACACGGAGGGGATGGGAACGGCTCCGAGGGGAGGCAGCGGCCAAACGGAGCGAACGCACGAGGAGCGCACGCAGGGAATTCAAGAAGGGGTTAAACAATCGCTGGAACAGCCCCGGTGACCTGGGCGGGAGCTCACCTCTGCCCTGAGGGTGTTACTCAGCCCGCACGGCACTGAAGGCCCGTTTCCAGTCTTAAAATAGGGCTTAAGTAGGCCAGAAGTGCCGGTAACCTCGTGCTGCCCCAGCGCGGGGATGGGGGATGTTTTCAGCTCGAGTGAGCGCTCAATTCTTGCTTGGCCCGGCGGAACCCTCCTGGCACCGAGCCCCGAGCAGGGTTTGGTGAGGATGGCTGGCTCCAGCCGGGATCCAGGAGCCCGAGCCTGCGCGGGATGAACCCAGCGGAGTCAGGAGCATCCTCGGCACATCCCCGGCGGGAATTCAACTCAGCCACGGGATTTTGCCTCTGTTTCCTCCTGTTTCCCCTCTGCTCTCCGAATTTAGGATGTTGGGGAGAAAATGCAGCCCTCCCCTCACATTTTTTTAGGCACAACAGCTTGCGGTGTCTTGACAATTAACCCAGACAAAAGTAGGGTCAGATCCCCCTCCTGTTCCTGGTCCGCACAGCCCGGGATCTTCTCCTTCCCCTCAGCCAGAACAGCCATCTGGAAATTAATGTGGAACAAAGTGTAAAGGGAGAATATTTCTGTGCTCTAATCCTGTAGGTCCCATTATTTAATTTATTTATACAAAGCAGGGAACGCAGAGACAGATGCGGGAGAGAGCTCGAGAGGCAGCGAGGACATTGTTCAGCTCTGCTCCTCTAAAGAGCCAATTATTCCCCTTCAAGTCCTTTAGTTTCAGGGGCTGCCGGAGCAGTCGGAGGGATAAAAGTGGGAGCCTTTCATCTGGAGCATTCAAGTGCCAGTCCTCCAGGCAGACCAAAGCCACATGGAGTGGGTTGGCTTCTCTTCCTCCTTAATGCATTATTCTGGAATGGGATTATTAAACATTACTGAATAGAGAATTTAAATTTGCAGCATTGACAGCTGATTAATTTCTTTTTCTTAAGCAAAAAAAATTTCACTCATCATCAAAAATATAAATTAAATCTTTTAAGGGAACTTCCCAGGAAAAGCAACAATGGTTGCTATTTTCCCTGACTCCAAGGCTCCTGTCTGTAATTCTGCCTTAAGGGGGAATTTTATTTTAGCTACCAAATAAAATCCAGGTTCCAGTCCTTGAAAACAGGTAATTGGAGCTGTCCTGCCCCACAAATCCCTCACGGCAGGTGCCAAGGAGCTCCTGCACACCTGGAATTCCCCATTTCCCTGTCTGGAGCTGAGCCCCAGCCTCTGGCACATCCATACCCATCCCTACCCATCCCTACCCATCCCTACCCATCCCTACCCATCCCTACCCATCCCTACCCATCCCTACCCATCCCTACCCATCCCTACCCATCCCTACCCATCCCTACCCATCCCTACCCATCCCTACCCATCCCTACCCATCCCTACCCATCCCTACCCATCCCTACCCATCCCTACCCATCCCTACCCATCCCTACCCATCCCTACCCATCCCTACCCATCCCTACCCATCCCTACCCATCCCTACCCATCCCTACCCATCCCTACCCATCCCTACCCATCCCTACCCATCCCTACCCATCCCTACCCATCCCTACCCATCCCTACCCATCCCTACCCATCCCTACCCATCCCTACCCATCCCTACCCATCCCTACCCATCCCTACCCATCCCTACCCATCCCTACCCATCCCTACCCATCCCTACCCATCCCTACCCATCCCTACCCATCCCTACCCATCCCTACCCATCCCTACCCATCCCTACCCATCCCTACCCATCCCTACCCATCCCTACCCATCCCTACCCATCCCTACCCATCCCTACCCATCCCTACCCATCCCTACCCATCCCTACCCATCCCTACCCATCCCTACCCATCCCTACCCATCCCTACCCATCCCTACCCATCCCTACCCATCCCTACCCATCCCTACCCATCCCTACCCATCCCTACCCATCCCTACCCATCCCTACCCATCCCTACCCATCCCTACCCATCCCTACCCATCCCTACCCATCCCTACCCATCCCTACCCATCCCTACCCATCCCTACCCATCCCTACCCATCCCTACCCATCCCTACCCATCCCTACCCATCCCTACCCATCCCTACCCATCCCTACCCATCCCTACCCATCCCTACCCATCCCTACCCATCCCTACCCATCCCTACCCATCCCTACCCATCCCTACCCATCCCTACCCATCCCTACCCATCCCTACCCATCCCTACCCATCCCTACCCATCCCTACCCATCCCTACCCATCCCTACCCATCCCTACCCATCCCTACCCATCCCTACCCATCCCTACCCATCCCTACCCATCCCTACCCATCCCTACCCATCCCTACCCATCCCTACCCATCCCTACCCATCCCTACCCATCCCTACCCATCCCTACCCATCCCTACCCATCCCTACCCATCCCTACCCATCCCTACCCATCCCTACCCATCCCTACCCATCCCTACCCATCCCTACCCATCCCTACCCATCCCTACCCATCCCTACCCATCCACACCCATCCACACTGCCAGGAACCTTAGGAGTAATGAAAAGAATGACTACACAAATCCAAAGAGCAGCCAAATTGTAGGAATGTGGTTTATTAGGTGGTAATATCCCAATCCACAGCGTTTCCAAGAGCACATCCCAATCCACAGGGTTTCCAAGAGGACATCCCGACTCCACATCGGAATGGATTTCATTCAGTTTCACTCCCAGAAAATTAAGTTGTTCCCAATTCATGCCATTTTAACTCCAAATGTACCTGTTTCTACCACGGCCTAATGTAATTCATCCATTCTAAATTCCCACCTTTCCCTAATTCCATTCACTTTCTCACGTGTCCTGGTGCAGAAAGTCTCATCATCGAATCACGGAATGCTTTGGGCTAGGAAAGGCCAGAAAATTGTCATTAAATATAAAACCCTCCCCTAAATGTTTAGGTAAGAGATTTCTGGAGCAGTGCCCTTGGTTTTCCAGCAAGCTCCCAGTCTGTATTCCCCCCTGGAAAAAAGCACCAGCCGGATCATGCGGCATCAGCATCGTTGCGCTGACTCGGCAGAAGTTTAATGATTTCCATCCATCTCGGGGAGCTGCAGCGAGCCAGAGAAACGTTGCTGGCACGGCACACCTGTCCCTGGGACAGGTAGGGCAGAGTAATTGCTGCCTCCTTCCCAGCAGCTGCCCACCACGGCTGCTAATAAAGATGCATGGCTGTGCCAGCTCCCAGCTGCGCTCCCGAGCACGAACGGAGCCGCTCCCGGACACGGAGCTGCTCTCCTGTTAACACTTTCTGCCTCATTTCCACGAGACACCGGCAGGGATCCCCCTTTCTGCAGAACTCGGGGAGTGGAATGCTGCTGTTTGTTGTGATTTGTCCTTACGGCCTGGAATCGGGGGATGCGCCGCGTTCCGCTCGTGGGTAATGAGGCAAAGGAGGCTTTAACCAGTTCATGGATTGGGGATGGATTTAGGTCACAGAGCCACAGAATCCCAGGATGATTTGAGTTGAGGGGATTTTAAGGATCATCTCATTTCACCCCATCCGTGGGCAGGGACAACTTTCACTAGCCCAGGTCGCTCCAAGCCTCACCGGGAGACCCTGAGTGCTCACAGGCAGCACACGGGGAAACACAGCATTCCATAAAAAATACACAGCTCTGGGGAAAAGGGGAGTCCTGCAGCACCTTCCAGCTCTTCACATGGACTTGGGAATCCGAGGGATTAGAGGCTTTAGCTCTAAACCCAGCTCAGGCTGCTCCAAGCAGCACTTCAAACTCCTAATTTCCCAAAATCTCCATATTACCCGGTCAAGATCTTTGAGCAACCAGCAGATTTCCCCAGACTGTTAATCCCACATTTCATCCTTTCCTGGGCTTTTTTTAGAGGCTGAGAAATGTAATCCTAATTTAATCCTGGCTGGAACGCCGTGAGGAAGGCGGAGGGGCAGGGCTGGACTGGGAAGATCTCCACAGCCATGGGGTTCAGTAGGAAAAAGGGTTTCCCAGGAATTCCTGAGGTCAAGACAGTGACCCCACAGCCCTTTCTGGGTGGGCAGGGCAGAAAGGGAATTCGAGGGACACTGGTGGGTTTTCATTCTCCCTGTCCCTATCCTCCTTTCTCACTGAAGAGCTCATCTCTTTTTTTGGTGGGAAAAACAGATCGAGATTGAGAACCTGGAATAAATCAAGAGCTGGACTCTGCTGATCCATGTGGGTCCCTTCCAGCTCAGGGAGATTCTGTGATTCCATGATCTTCCTTTGTTCATTCTGATTCCAAATTCCACAGTGCTGGACAGTGGCTGTGTCCATGCAAATGTCCAGCTGCTGGGATAATTCACTGCTGCTTCCAGGACAAAGCGTTTTTCACAGTTATTTTTCTTTTTCAAGGGAAAAAAGCAGCATTCCCCTCCCATGCTTATTTAGACTACACCTTAGGAATGTCTGACTCAGTTAAACCCAGGTTTAGGTGGTGCTGTAGGGCTCAGGTTGTGGCTTTGGGGGGTAAATAGGAACAAACCCAGGAAATCTGGCAGCCCAAGAAACAAGTGGAGAGAGGAGCCCAGAGGTCTCGGCCTCCAACCCATTTACTGGAGCCGGGATTTAGGGACTTTGCAGCGGGGATTAGTGGGATGAATCACCTCACTTCCCCCGAAGATTCGCCGGGGCTGCGATTTGTGCCTGCTAAGCCGCTATAATGATGAACAATCCTTTTTATTAACGGGCCTAAAAATAGCAACGGCAGCCAGACCTTACATAAAGCACGAGTGACATGTGCCAGCTCCTGCCCCAATCCCCCGAGAGCCTCTCCAGCCTGGGAGGCTCCAGCACCGAGCAGCATCACTGGAGAAAAGAGGGAAACACGGGATAGAGCCGCTCCAGGGCCCTGCTCCGAGCAAGGAAATTCCCTTGGGGGTTCTCCCCCAGATAATGGGTGATTTGGGGGCTGTGGGAGCAGCACGTGCACGTGGGCACCGAGGCACACAGATATCCCTGTCAGGGCACCCCACATCCCAGCACCATGGCTCCAATCCCATAGGATTTCATCCCAGTTTTAGTCCTGAGCTGCCCCTTCTCAGCCTCCCTCGTCACCCCCAGTATAACAGTGACCACTCAAACACTCGGGTGGCTGCTTCCTCGTTTTTTCTGTGGGTTGTAAGAGGACATCCTGGGATCCCCACTGGTCCCTAGGCAGCTCTGATTCCTTGGAGTCCATCTCAGGGGTGCTTTGGAGGTCACCTAAGCACCTCCTGGAAGCGGCGTGTCCCCTTTCCGTGGGGCTTTGGCACTCCAGCTGTGCCTTCAGGAACCAACCCTCACCAGCTTTGCCTGAAATAAAACCGGGGGATGAAACAAAAGAGGGAATTCTGTCACTCCTAAGAGAAAACGGGCGCAGATTAACCCTGGGGAGAACTCCCAGCTCCAGAGAGTCTGTCCCCAGCGAGCTCTGACTGCCTGAACCAGCTTAAAATGCTGCAAAGCCCCAGTAGCCAAAGCCTTGACAGCTTTTCCCCAAGTCTCTGCTGCTCTCTGTAACTTCCAAGCCCGAATTAGCAGCGCAATCATGAGAAAAGGAATCGGAGCCTTCTCCAAGCTGTCAAGTGCATTTTGCTGGATGATTAATTGGCAGAGCTCCGGCCAAGCCCTGGGTCCTGCTAAAGGCCATGCCCTTGACTTGCACCTGCCACTGATTGCAGAAAATGGATGTCTTCACTTCTCCCTTTTTTTTCCTCCCGGTTTTTTTTCGGTGCAGCTGTTAAACTGCTTTAAGGAAATCTTATTTATCTCGACCAGAAACTTGAACTTCTTCTCTAATCTCAGGAGGCTGAAATGAATGTGATTCTCTGCCTCAGCCTGACTTATGGAAGCAACATTTTAGGGTTTTTAGGAAAGCTGTGCTAATTGAATGTGATTTTTGTTCTTTGTGTAGGAGCTGGGATGTTCCCGTGCTTTTGCCCCCACGAGGTGCCGGAGTGGGATCTGTCCTCCCCAGGCTCTGCAAAGGGTGAGTGCAGCAGAAAGGGGGGAAAACCAAAATAAAGTGGGATTTTGCCTGTTGGATTCAATGGAGGAGCGAAGGAAAAGAAGTTTTTACCTTTGCTGTTGAATTTTTTTGGCAGAGACCAAGGCAAAAGGGGTAAATCCACTGGTAGGGGTAACCACTGGTAATTGTGGTTATTTGGTGTGACAGGGGAGGAATGTGGGGAAGTGGCACTGGGGAAAAGCCCTCAGAGCTCCCCAGGGAATTGCAGTGATTCCCAAAGAATGGGCCAGGAAATCTTGGCAGGAGCAGTCTGGAATGGCAGCTCTGAGCTGGTGCCAGTGGGAGCTGTCCCTGGATTCCAGGATTCCAGCTCTCCAGGGGTGATCCTTTGATCCTCTGACGAGGAAGAGGGAAGGGTCATTCCCAGGGTGTCCTCTCCTAGGAAATGTCCTGTAGCATTTCACCCTCTGAACCCTCGGGAATCCCAGAAACCGGGCCTTTAAGGGCTGAGCCTAACACTGCAAGCCTTGCAGTGGATTGGAAGGGTTGGGAAGGCTCGTGCTCTATAAATAACTCCTCCATGGAGCCCATCTGCAGCTCCCATCTTTCCAGGCTCCCGAGGCACGGAGAGGGCAGGCCTGGGAATTGTGCTCAGGAGGAGCTGAGGGCAGGGACAGCTCCTGGGTGCTCCTCCCCAGGATCACGGGGGGCAGCAGGTGGGTGACACACGGTGGGAAAAGGTAGCACTGGCTCCTGTGTTCAGTGGGAAGAAGCCCTCCAAAGCAAGGGGGGGAGGCTTGGAGTGTCCTTCGAATGGCACTGGGAAGCCATTCCCTGTGTCCTGTCCCTCCGTGCCTTGTCCCCAATCCCTCTGCAGCTCTCCTGGAGCCCCTTCAGGCCTCTGAGCTCTCCCTGGAGCCTTTCCTCCTCTGGGCTGAGCATTCCCAGCTCTCCCAGCCTGGCTGTCTGGGTGACACCATTCCTGTAGATATCCCAAACACTCTCCATGTGTTTGGAAATCACTTGGAGCTCTTTTGGGAAAGAAACCTTTAGCACAGATAACCCTGAGGTCTGGACGTGCTCCGAGGTGAGCTGGGAGTCACTCCTGGGAGTAAGGAGCCCGTTCCCTCCTGTGCTCACCCGTGGGACAGAACAGGAGAGCACATCCCAGCCCCATTCCTGCTGATCCCTTAAAAGCCAATCTCTGCGTGCGTTTAACGGGGAAAGCAACATCTGCTGCCCTCAATCCAGGTGTTTTATGTCCCTGTCATTAATTGGAGGGGACATTATGTCATCATACATCAACGGGGAAAGTTGGGTAGAGTGCCACTTATCTCCGGGGCTGTCATTAATCAGCTCCCTTTCATCGGGAGCCCGCGCCGCCTCCGTCAGGGGCTGTGTGACACCTTGGAATGTTTTCCTTCTCCTTTCCAGGTGCTTTGGAATTAACGGGGTGGAAATCTCACCCGCACGCCGTGCTCACCGAGGGCTCTGCTCCTCGCTCGGGGTGGGAGGGATGTTAAGGATCTTCTCTGCCGTGGCTGGGGACACCTGGGGACACCTTCCCCTGGAGGAACACTTCCAGGGATGAGCCATCCACAAATTCTCCGGGCAGCCTGTGCCAGCCCGGCAGAGGCTGTGCCCTGGCACCGCGTGGGGTGGCCGGGGAATGCAGGGAGCGTCATTCCCCTGGGACACGGGAGCAGGCGGGGCTGGAGCAGCCGGGGGCCGGATCCCATCCCCAAATCCACAGCCCGCCCCTCTGGCGGTGGCATCCGGCACAGCCCCGGGAAGCGCGTGTGGAAAACAGCCTGAACTGATGGGGAATTGTGAGTCAAACAAATTGAGTGTGACAGAAAAAAAGCCAAGCCTTGACTGGATTTGCTTGCCGGGAATGACACGAAGTCAAGTATCTTATTAAGTTCAAGAGAATTACATTTTCCATGCTCCAGCGAGAGACACGGGCCCTTTGGAAAATCATAATGAACGGCTTTCTGCCGCCCTCATTTACATCCCTTTGATAAATGGCTGTAACCAGATTAGGGAGATAAAATAACCAGTCTATTAATTACAATGATTATTATTTAATAGAAAATGGGATTCTGGGTGCTGCGGCTGGGAAAAGGGAGGCTTAGCAATGCATTATATGGATGTGGTGGTTTATCTTTAGGAGTAAGATAAGTGTCCGGCTCTTCTGCAATCTGAAGAATATGTTCATTACCTGGGCAAGATTTATAAGTATAATTGAGTGTAATATTTTAAAACTCTTTGCCTTATTTGGTGGACAAGGCCAAGTTGCTGCTTTAATTAAGCTGGGTAAATGCCTTCATGGAGTTATCAAACAGGGGCCCCTTTGGATGGAAATTACTGCGTTATGTGAAAAGTTTGGGAGCTGGAACAATCCCAGTCCTGCCTGAGCTGAAGTGGGGGTGTTGTTATCTGCATCTCTCCGTGCATTTGAGCGATGTCTTGTGGAAATCAAAATCAGCCAGGCCAGAAGGCCCAGGGAGCACCTGACCCCTGGGCTGGGCACTGCTGGGGCCAAACCACAAATCCTGGGGTCAGATCTGAGCTCCTCGGAACAGGGAAAACATGGAGCGTGTCCAGGGAAGAGAATGGAGCTGGGGAAGGGGCTGGAACCCCAGGAGAGGCTGAGGGAGCTGGGAAAGGGGCTCAGCCTGGAGAAAAGGAGGCTCAGCCTGGAAAAAAGGGGGCTCAGCCTGGAGAAAAGGAGGCTCAGCCTGGAGAAAAGGGGGCTCAGCCTGGAGAAAAGGGGGCTCAGGCTGGAGAAAAGGGGCTCAGCCTGGAGAAAAGGGGCTCAGCCTGGAGAAAAGGGGCTCAGCTTGGAGAAAAGGGGGCTCAGCCTGGAGAAAGGGGGCTCAGCCTGGAGAAAAGGGGGCTCAGGCTGGAGAAAAGGGGCTCAGCCTGGAGAAAAGGGGCTCAGCCTGGAGAAAAGGGGCTCAGCTTGGAGAAAAGGGGGCTCAGCCTGGAGAAAGGGGGCTCAGCCTGGAGAAAAGGGGGCTCAGGCTGGAGAAAAGGGGCTCAGCCTGGAGAAAAGGGGCTCAGCCTGGAGAAAAGGGGCTCAGCTTGGAGAAAAGGGGGCTCAGCCTGGAGAAAGGGGGCTCAGCCTGGAGAAAAGGGGGCTCAGGCTGGAGAAAAGGGGCTCAGCCTGGAGAAAAGGGGCTCAGCCTGGAGAAAAGGGGCTCAGCTTGGAGAAAAGGGGGCTCAGCCTGGAGAAAGGGGGCTCAGCCTGGAGAAAAGGGGGCTCAGGCTGGAGAAAAGGGGCTCAGCCTGGAGAAAAGGGGCTCAGCCTGGAGAAAAGGGGCTCAGCTTGGAGAAAAGGGGGCTCAGCCTGGAGAAAGGGGGCTCAGCCTGGAGAAAAGGGGCTCAGCTGGGAGAAAAGGGGCTCAGCCTGGAAAAAAGGGAGCTCAGCCTGGAGAAAAGGGGCTCAGGGGGGACAAGCTCACCCTGGAGGTGTCCAGAGAAGGCCTGGACGTGGCACTCGGTGCTCTGGGCTGGTGACAGGGTGAGGACCGGGCACGGCTTGGCCTCGATGATCCTGGGAGTTCTTTCCAACGTGGCCAGGGCTCCTGCATCCACGGGCCGTGCATCCCTCCCTCCTCCCTGTCCCGTTCGCAGCTCCCCGAGCAGGGGACACTGAGTCACAGCAACTTTTCCCAGGTCGGATTTGAGTGGAGCACAGAGCTCGCAGCAGAGCAGGGGCAGGACGAGGTGCAGGGCCCTGGGCAGGGCCGAGGAGGGGCCGGGAGGGTGTCCCCCGTCCCGCCCTACCTGCCAGTGGGAAAGGGAATGAAAGATAAATGGTGCCATCTGCGCCCGCACATGCCACGGTGGCAGGGGAGGCGAAATGCTAAGTAGAGCACGAGACGTGTCTGGCAGAGTCACCTATGCATAAAATGAGCCTCCCCGCCGTGCCCGGGAGCCGCGTCCATCCTCCGCCTCCCGCCGCGCCCGGGCCGCTCCCGCGGGATCCTCCTGCTCCGCGCCGCGTCCCCCTGTCCCCTCCCTGCAGCTCTGTCCCTGCTGTGGCTGGGCCGTGTCCCCCTGTCCCCTCCCTGCAGCTCTGTCCCCGCTCGGGCTGGGCCATGTCCCCCTGTCCCCTCCCTGCAGCTCTGTCCCCTCTATGGCTGGGCCATGTCCCCCTGTCCCCTCCCTGCAGCTCTGTCCCTGCTGTGGCTGGGCCGTGTCCCCCTGTCCCCTCCCTGCAGCTCTGTCCCCTCTATGGCTGGGCCATGTCCCCCTGTCCCCTCCCTGCAGCTCTGTCCCTGCTGTGGCTGGGCCGTGTCCCCCTGTCCCCTCCCTGCAGCTCTGTCCCTGCTGTGGCTGGGCCGTGTCCCCCTGTCCCCTCCCTGCAGCTCTGTCCCCGCTCGGGCTGGGCCATGTCCCCCTGTCCCCTCCCTGCAGCTCTGTCCCCTCTATGGCTGGGCCATGTCCCCCTGTCCCCTCCCTGCAGCTCTGTCCCTGCTGTGGCTGGGCCGTGTCCCCCTGTCCCCTCCCTGCGGCTCTGTCCCCGCTCGGGCTGGGCCATGTCCCCCTGTCCCCCTGTCCCCCCTCCCGCTCCCCGCCGCTCTGTCGCCGCTCCCCCGCCGCCGGAGCTGTTGTCACCTTTCCCGGAGCCGGTGTCGTGTCTCACATCTCCTGTTCGCACCCGCAGCATCCATCATCCGCAGCCTGGCTCCGTAACTTCTGCTGGCATCTGTCAGGTCACCCTTTCTTTCGGCGCTTTATGTTTTGAGCAGAACATGCCCCGTGCTGCGAGGGAGCCGCTGATTTATCAGCCCCCCGCAAGCCCTGCGTGCCTGGCTTCCCAAGCAGGGCGGGAGCGAGCCGGGGCCGCGCTCGCAGCCCTCGGGTGAGCTGACACGCGCTTGTTCTTGGCTTATCTGTCACATCTGCTTTCGGTCACACATCTGGCAAAGGACAGCCATTCGAGCTGGTTTCCAGCGCTCCTGGATGTTCCTGCCTGGCAGCCAGCCGGGGGAGACAGGGCGAGGTCATGCAGGAGCAGCTCCTCGTCGTCGGGGTGCTCCTGTGCTTAATCAGAATTGCCATTCATTAACTCTGTGGCCACTTGGAGCAGCGGCAGGAGCAGGGAATGCCGTGAGACCCACAGCTGGATGGCAGCTCGTGACAGCCCCCTGGTCACCCCCAGGCTGGGGCTGGTCCTCACAGCAACGCCCAGGAGCAGAGCTCATGGACTGGGAGCTCCCCTGGATCAGGAGCCCGTCCCCACCCAGCTGGCAGCCCCAGCTCCCCTGTTCCAGGCTCTGGGGCTAACACCGAGCACTGCCAGGTGTTATTCCCTGCTATCCACCCGCTGTTCCCACTGGAATTCCTTGGCTCAGGTGAGGGAATGACAATGAAGATGATTGAGCCAGGAGGGTGCTGCCAGAAGGGAAGGACGATGGCAGGATGGGGCTCTGGTTCTCCTGAGCCTGAGATAAAGTACATTTTATTCTGCATCCTTATTTAATACCCACAGAAACGCTACCCACGGGCTGGCTGAGTCCATTTTCCCTTGCACACTCATTCCCACATATGTGGAGTCAGGATAAACTGGAGAACCATGTGAGAAACAGCAGAGCAGTCCCTAAGCCCGGCAGGATTTCATAGGGCTGAAGTTCCTAGGTTTAACGGGTTCTGTGGTGGCTGTCCTGAACCCCTACAATGTGACACCCTTGGTTAGGGATCAGAGAGGCAGCCCTGACCCTCTTCCCCCCTAAACACATTTTACACACGACTTCCAACCCCAGACATTCCTTCAGGAATTGCTACTCGGTGCGATGCCACGAGAAATCAAGAGTAGAGGTGGTTAATAATAAACCAGGCAGCACGGAAAGAACAGATTGTGCTGGGAATTACTGTCTTTCCCCAGATTTGAGGGGTTGGGGGGGCTTTTTTGGGTTTGTCGCTGTTGTTTTTAGCTGAGAGATCCCAGCTGGGCCTGAGGATTCGTGTGTGTGGGGAGCTATTTTCCTCCTTGTCTGTGCATCCATCGGGAGGCTTCGGCAGATAACAGCCACCGAGTCACACACACAAAGTCCTGGGAGAAAAGCTTTGTCCACCTCCTACTTCCGTGGCAAGGAGAGTTTTCCCATCGGAAAAGTGGCACTGGGATAGGCCTCGGTGACAGGAATTAGAGCAGCCCCACAAATGGAGAAGCAAATTGAGGGATGCAGGACCTACCTGTGGTTAATTAAGAGAAGTCACCATGTGAATCATCCCACAGGCAAAGACAATTCCAGCCTTTCCTTGTGGGAGTAACAGGGCTCCTCTCACGGGGATTCGATGTGAGAACATCCAGGTCCCTGCACCAGCTCTGGACCTAAAATCAATAGGAAACTCCTTGCTGCTGTCCACAGGGATGGAAACACAGAGGGCAAGTGCTGGGGAGGAGCGTGTGTGTTTATGCAGCACTTTAGCTAACAAGGAGTGATGCTCTCCAGAGCAGGAGATAAACTGGGAGATGAAATATGGGGCAATAACTGCGCCGCGGAGGCGACGGCGCTGTGTTTAATGTGCGCCTCGTTGGGAGCAGATAGGCCATAACATGACAATAATGAAATATAAATGACCTACATAAAAAAAAAAGATAAAATCGGGTCATTACCGAGGCATCAGTTCTTTACAAAATAATTGGTAATGACCTTTGATAAAGAAATCACTCGTGGGATATTGCTGACAGCACCACTTCCAACGGAGGCAGCGCAGCAGCCGCCTCTAAATCAGGGCCCGGGATGTGCTGGGGTGTGCTCGGCATGGGCTGTGATTCCCTGACTCCGGGAGCTCCGGGCATTTCCTCCTCCTCTGCCCTCCTGCAAACAGGAGCTCCGGGGGACCCTGGCTGCCTCCCGGCAACTGGAGGAGGAGCACTGGATGGAAATGACTTTTGATTGCTCCCAGTCTGGCTGAGGGTGCGACAAAAGGCTGCAAATGTCACAGCCGGGATCGCCAGGGGGGTGAAAAACTTCTGAGAAGTCCAGGAGCAGGGAGGAGAGGATGGCAGGAGCATCCCAAAGGAGCGGCCCCACATCAGGAGCCACAAGGACCTGCTGGAGACAACCCCTGGATGGATCCCCCACAGCAGCACTGAGCCTTTCCTCGGCTTTTAATCCTCGTGCCGATCATCCCGGAGGGAAAACGAGCGGGTAACTGGTGGGTTTGAGGGGATCCACATCTCCCCATCCCAGAAGGAAGAGCAGATCCAAAGCATGGAGATCCCAGCTGCAGGGAGCAGGGGCTGCACATCCCCAGAGGGATGCATCCACAGGTGTCTGCCTTAGGGCAGTGTGGGGATCACGTCCATCGATGCTGATTTTCTATCAGAAAAACTCTGCTCACGTCGAGTATTTCGGATTTCCCTGATGAGCAAACGAGCCAAAAGCAACAGCGTGGACAAGTTCACACCGAGGGTCCCTGAACTCGCTCGGGGGGTGGCGAGGCCTCACTTCCCAGTGGGATTCCCACTCACGAGACAGAAATGTGCCACAGGGCTGAGGAACAGCTGCCGAGCGACGCGGCGCGACGAGATCAGCACATTTCCTGGAACGGGGTGCTGCAGCAAAAAAAACCCACCAGAAGAGGCCGGACCCTGCCGGAGCCACATTCCCCTGCACGGAATCTCTCGGCTCGATGTGACAAACCTCGCAGCACACCCACTCCCCTTCCCTTCCCCCAGCCCCGAGGAGGGAAACGAGAGCTTCACACTTTCCCTAATACCAGCTGGTTCATTTATATTGCAGAAGTTTCCCGAGACAGTTCCTGACAGCGATATCCCAAACACGGGATGAACCCGCCGCGCTCGGGCTGCAGAGCATTTGCATAAAACGAGGAGGGCGGCCCCAGATTCCTGCAGAAAGCCTGGAAAGCCCAGCTGGCCCCTCAGCCAGGGGCCACGAGAGCCCTGTGGAGGCAGAAGGGATTCGGGGCTCGGAGTTATGAGGCTGGAAAAGCCTCCCGAGACCCCCAAGTGCAGCTCTTCCCAGCACTGCCAAGGCCACCTCTGACCCCTGTCCCCAAGTGCCACATCCACAGGGCTTTAAATCCCTCCGGGGATGGGGACTCCAGCCCTGCCTGTTCCAAGGCTTCCTCACTCTTTCAGTAAGGGAATGTTTTCCTAATAGCAACCTGAACCCCCCCCCGGGAAGGAGTTTGCAGGGATTTTGCTCAAACTGGTTCTGAAATTGCTGGGGTGTTTCCCAGAATCCATGCCCATGACAGGGAATGAGCTCTAAGGTCCCTTCCAACCCAAACCATCCCATGATTCTACAATTTCATGGAATTTTCTGTTCACACAGATGGGCTCTGCCATCTCGGGCTGGCCGGGACCTGCAGCCCCTGGGAACGATGCTCTGGTGACTCCCTGTTGGACTCTCGGTCCCGCTGCCCTTCCCTTGCCACTCCCATTCCCACCCGGATTTCCAGCCTCTGCCATGCCCACACCTGCACACGGCCACGGAGAGGCTGCTAAAAACCGGGAAAGGCGTTCCCTTTCCTTCGGGTGAGGGAAGGAGTAACCTGCCTTGGCCCCGGGGAGGATCCCTGTGGATTTGGTGTCACAGCCTTCCACACCCAGGGATGGCAAAGCCGCGGGCAAATCGGGTTTGCAGCTGTGCGCTCGGAGCCGCTCCCCGTCCCCACTGGCACAGGTGAAGGAGGAGCTGCTCTCTCCTGTAAGGATGCAGCTCAGTAATCCCCAGCTTTCCCGGCAGAGCCGCTGCCGAGCGCTCGGGCAGCCGGGGCGGCTTTGGAGCTGCTGCCGCCGGAGCGGGGCTCTGAGCACGGCTGGGGCTGGCAGCTCCGGCCGTGCCAGCGGCAGGGAGCGGCCGCAGTGCCCCCAGCTCTCTCCAGAGCCATTCCAGCCGTTTTCCCAGCCCCTCGGAGCCCGGCTGCTTCCGTGATGTACTGACTGACTGCTTCTGTGCGGGCGCGGCCGGGCAGCGCTGCCGGGCACCTTGCGGGGCTGGCACCGGTCCGGAGCGTGGCACAGCCCGAGTCCCGAGGCTGGGAAAGGGTTTGGAATGGGCCGCGGGAGCTGTGCCACCCCCGAGGGGCTGTGACACCCCCAGGGCTGTGACACCTCAGGGGCTGGGCCACCTCATGGGCTGTGCCACCCCAGGGGCTGTGCCACTCCCGGGGCTGTGCCACCCCAGTGCTGTGACACCCCAGTGCTGTGACACCCCAGTGCTGTGACACCCCACGGGCTGTGACACCCCAGGGGCTGTGCCACCTCAGGGGCTGTGACACCCCAGGGGCTGTGCCACCCCAGGTGCTG
>VZRV01003793.1:0-91922 GCA_013398115.1 Falcunculus frontatus
AAGAGCAGCAGCACTGATGGAAACACACAAACACAGCCTGGGCTGCCTCCTTCCCTGCAGCCGCTCAGTCCTTCCTGGTCCCTGCCATAGATACTGGGAATTTGGTGTGGCTGCTGGGAAGGAGGTTACTCCCTGCCCAGGGATCACAACCAGATTTCACTCAGAGCTGAACAAGCTCTTCAGAATAGGAGTTCATCCCCCTCCATCTGCACAAGCCCTTCCTTCCAGTCCCCTTTAAATTCCCTACTCAGGGAGGCCAGCATTGTTGGGTCTTTAATCTCCTCCTCACAGTTTCACATACAAACCTTGGCTTCAATATTTGGATACATTTCCTGCCTCTTTTTTTTTTTTTTTTTTTTTTAATACTCTTTTGAAGCCAAGTTGCTGAGTGAATCGTAAAGGGGGAGAATTCCAAGAGCCTTAGTTTCTCTGCTGTTCCCAGGGCAGGTCTGGGCCAAAATAAACCCCTGCTGTGCCAGCAGCAGTTACTTAGTCAAAGCCAGGCAGCACAGCCCTGCAGCTTCCCAGTCCGAGCCATCTCCCATTTCCCTTCAGAGATAAAGCCTCCACTGAGATTCCTCACTTCTCCAACTGCATCCCTTCCCATGTTTTCCATCAGTCACAGAACAACCATCAGAAAAGAAAAGGGTGAGACGGTAAATATTCTGCCTCGGATCCAGGGAGTCTCTGCCCAGAACATATCCTGCTTTGCTACAAAGCTTTTCCATTCCCACCCTCATTTCTGCTTCTTGGGAAAGGGTTTGTTCCCAGTTTCAGAAACCAGTGGTTTGCACTGCGCCTTCCCCTCCACCACTTCTGTTCTCATAGAAAACTAGGATGCCTCAATCAAATTCCTGCTAAAGAATTCAAGGAACAAATGGCCACTGCTTCACGAATCACAGGATTTTGGTCAGACAGGATTGAAATTTGACATCTGGGCAGAGCAATCTCAGTAGGACATATGTCCACAGTCAGTTATTACACAAAAAGGATGGAATTATTTTTACCCTCTGGAACGAAGCTTAATCCTGAAGTCTCAGGCACATCAAGAAATCTGTTTCAACCACTAAATGATCAAATAAAAATTATTACATTTTTAAAGATTTTTATAATAATTTTAAGAATTTTCACCATGTTTACTTCGTTCTTCTACCCCATTTAGGTGACTTTGCACCAGTTGTGTTCATATCCATTTTACACATGCTTTTACATCACAAACTCTGGTGACTATCGAGTGTGGAGAGAATGAATTTCGAATGTTTATGGGCAAAGGTCTGTAGGGGAACTGTCTGAGCAATTTGATCAAGCAGCAAACACAAACAATACTGTGGCAATTACAGTTTGGGTGATTGTCATAATGCTATAAAACTGTCCATAAGCAAGTCTGAGAGATAAAAAATTTCCCAAACTTGGAAAAAAAAATTGTCATCATTCATACTGCAAAGACAACAAATAACACAAAGAAAACTGGGTATATTAAAATGGCAAATTATTCCAACAGTTGCTTAGTCAGCTTGAGTACAGAGGGTGGAAATTAGAGCATGGGGCTTCCCATGAGGTATGCCTGCAAATATTCTGGAAAATACCTCTGTCCTTCTAGACGGAGACATCATTTCCCTAATTTTTTTTTCCAACATGTCTTTTTTTTCAACACCCCTGTCCAAGAGCAATAATTTTCTCCCTGGAAAGGCTGGTCTGAGAAACAAAAGACCTGAGTTGCTCTAGACTGCTGTCCCCCTCAGGAGAGAACCGTCATTCTGATCACTTGGATTCTGAAACAGCACCACTGCACACCACAGGCCTTCACATCCCTCAGGAATCAGGGCATGCATTTCCTCCCGACTGCAGTCCCCTCTCGCTTCCACTGTGGCCCTTTTTTCTATTCTATTCCTTCTGTATTTCTGTGTGAACCCAACTTCCCATTTCCCCTGCTAGTGTTCCAGCTGTCTCCCTTTCTCCCTGTGTCTCGCTGTGGTGCTGGAACATGCAGCAGGAATATGATGGATGATCACCTGTCACAGCTTGTTTATTATAATTCAGACAATCAATTACACATCCCTAATGCCGCTTGTCCCGCTCCAAATTTACATGCTCGGCACAGACCAATGTGAAAATGGAATCTCATTTGCCAAATGTCTTTCCGTGGGTACAGCATGATGATTACAGCCTGGTTGTTTCAACAGTTGTGTGTGTCTGACAATGTCATCACTTACTGCTTGCCACAGGTCACATTGCTCCAAGGCATTATTTATTGTGCTGTTCAGGCTCAGGCTTTCAGAGGACAAAGATGTTGTTAAAGCCACAGGCTCAAGGCAAGGTGGATCACACAGCAGGGACAGCCCCAGCACCTGGCATCTGCCTTTGTTCCCACTGGTGGGAATCCTTGTACCCTCTCCACCTTCTTTCTTTCAGGGGTGACTTGTACTAAAGGACTGGGGAGCTCCTGTGCTGACAGGCAGGGTTGTTAAGGGGAAGTGCTGCTCCTGCAGTTAAATAATCCCAGCATAGACAGTGGTTTAATGAGAGGCAAAGAATTGTGGAAAAATGATACAAGGGGGAAAGCAAAAAGGGCTCCTGAGCACTTGGCTAAAATGCTGTGCAGCAGTAGGTGCTGAACTTGCTGGGAAAGGGTTAAGTGTATTTTACTGATTGAGTAGCTCTTCCTTCTAGGTAGATTGGATGTGGAAGATCAGATCCTATGGAAAAGAGGATGTAGAGTATGGACTGAGCAGCCCATTCTGGGACTCAGGTGGAGTACTGGATTTGATCTGAAGTAGCTAGAACTTCAGGAAGAGGAGGAAAGATACATAAGATGTGAAGGAAGTTCCTTCTCCCTGAACAGGGGAGAAAGACGGGGAAAGGAAGACATCTTTCCTCACTAGGAGCCAAATTTCTAACGCCTTCCTTTTAACTGGAAAGAAGGAAGAGGAATAGTCCCATCAAACCATGTTGCTGACTTAGGCTTGCTGTTTTCTCACACACCAGTCAGCTGCTTCCCTCCACCTCTTTGCACACAGCCCAGCCAGACTGGTTTGGGATTTGTACCTACACTGCCTGTGCTCTAAAGCACCCACAAAACGAGTCTTTCCTGGAAGACTCAGGTGGAGGATGGTGAGTAAACTTACCAGACTGATTTTCTCAATGCCAGTCTCAGTTGTGGAGGTGGTTGAACATATTCAATATAACCAGATTAACCACTTCACTTAGTTAAAATGATCTTAAAGCATGCAACATCTAAGTGGTTAATCTAAAGGTGTGTGAGAACAAAAACATTAACATAACCTGCAGAAAAGCCATGATATTTATTACACATAAGAGAAAAACCTAGATTAAATAACAGGTTTCCACTCCTTCAATAAACAGGACTGACCTTGAAGAGGGATGGCTGTTGTTCACAGTAGTTATCTTATCAAGGTGGAGGGCAGGCAGTGAAATGGTGTAGTACTGATAACACTTTTTAAGATCTTACGAGCCACCTACGAGTGTTTTGTTGGTCCTGTGTGCATACAAGGGCAGAGAAAAGGCCCTTTATTCTCCCTCACAAAACAAGGGCAAAAGACAGTATTTCACTTTCAGAGGAGGGCTGTGTTCCCTCTGTGAACAGAGGTACAAGATGGAGCTGCCTGTGACACCAGAGGACTGGACAGATGAAGTGGGAAGACTCTGAAACCTTCCTTCGTAATGACACGATTTGTATGTCCACGGGACAGGACAGTCTGTGTGGAGCAAGTCTGTGTGGAGCAGATCATGTTGGTTATTTATTCATACGTTAAAATCTCTGTCTCAGCAGCCGTGTGAGAACTAATATTGGTTGCAAATCCTGCTGAGTCAACCCGAATCATGACAAAGTGCTCCTGCTCTCTCTGCATACACGTATATATATATTACACACACATAAGCACACTCACACGCATGGATGGACTGAGGTGGTTTTGCTTTTAAAGAACCAGTTTTTCAGCAAAAAATCAGCACAGTTAGTACTGAGGGTACATGTGCATCTAATTTCACAAATGACACAAGACCATGTGAAAGGGCTCAAGTCCTTCTTACATAGCAGAAGGCTTCCTGTGCTGCTGCAAGTTCTGTATGAGTTGGCATTAAAAAGTCTGCTGAGGGGGCAGGGAGGAAATGGAGCAATCAAGTGTGTAGGGAGTCACTGCTGTCCATGGAGGCAAATTCTGAAGCTGGCTGAAGTGAGTCATATTGAAGCCTCAAACTCGTTTCTCTCTTTTTTTTCTTTTTTTTTTTCCTAGTCATGTCTTCAGAAAGATGCCTTAGTTACAATTCTGAAAAGAAGTAAACAAATATTAGCTCCTGTTGCTATGAAATCCCAATTGTACCAGACAGGCAGCCTGGAAGAAGGAAGGCCTCCTTGGATGCCTTGTGTGAGGGGTGTGAAGCTGTGCTGAAGCTTTCTGAGGGAGGGCAGTGTGATCACTGTTACCTGACCAGGTATAAGGCTGTGAGGAGCAAAACAGTGTGCCCTGTGTGCAGGGGCTTTGTGGAGCAAGATCTCCAGACGGACTCTGTAAAACAAGGCATGTTCTAAAGAGGACACAGCACTGCCCGGACCTGGTGCTAAGTGCAGCTTGGCTTGGACAGCTGTGACTCCTGTCCCTGGTTCTGAGGCAGGACAAGGAAGATCCTCACAAGAGTCAGTGCTTACTTTAGGACATATGACAGCCCTTCTGTGCCAGATCCATAACTCAGTCTGTTCTGTTTGGAATGGGAAGTACTCTCTGCCTCTACCACAGGCAGAATACCCAAAGGCAAACACAGCTACGTGGCTCAGGGAAGGCTTCTATGCTCCCAGGGGAGAAGAAGAGTTTTCTTGCTCTTCTCCATCAAACTGCAAACTTGAGAGCTTCCACAAGACTCAATTCCAAACAGATATGTTGCCAGAAAATCATATTAGTTAAGGAACCTTTCCTCCTATACAGGCGAATGATAAAACTGTCACCCTGTGAAACAGTCAAATTCCCATGCTTACAGGGAAAGTTCCTTTCCTGCTGCCCCCAACAACCTCACTGCAACTGGAATTTTAGGTTTTTTTTTTTTTACAGTGGACTCAAATTACACCAGACATTTAATTCCTCCTCACTCTAACTGGCATTTTGCTGTTCATGCAAGTTCCTCTGTGTTTTACAAAACAGATTCATTTTTACATCGTTTTTGTTACATACTTGTAGCATAGTAGTATCAAAAAATTCTCCTCAAGCTGTTTTAAGCTGTTAGACACTACACAATCACACATAAAGGGACCACCTTTATATCAAAAATTATAGTCAAAAGATACAATGGAGACAAACAGTAGAAAACCGAGAGAGGCAGAGAGAGTTCACTTGCCCAGAGCTGGTAACACAGTCTTCCTATTTGTGCTCCATTACTCAAACCACCACACCAAGGTGTCTTCCCAGCCTCCTCTCTGACCAGTTCTTATCCACCTTCTCAAAACCCCTAAAATTCTGCAGCGTGCAAACATCCTACAAATCAGCAGCAGATGTGGAGTGGTCAAATGCTGCCCCATGCCAAGGGTGTGATGAACCTGCTTGGAAAATGTGATTCAAGATGCTCGTGAGACATTGCATATTGTCATACAACTGAAGCATGGAAATGGCTCGGTTCTGCAGGGCTGATCTGGTAAGGACCAAATCCTGGAAGAGGCTCTCATTCCTTACAGCGCCCCAGCCTTGTGTCTGGTTCTTTGTACATCACTGAGTATTTTTACAGACAGTAACAACTTCCACACATTTACAGTTTTGAAATAAAGACCAAATAAAGGCCAACTATTTGTCCTGTCTGTGGGCACACTCTTCAGAGTGATTGATTCCTGTCACTCCAAACACCTCTATCCATGTGACTGAGCATCCCTCTCCACTGGCTGTGGGAGGCAGAGGAGGGGACCCTCTGCTTTGCCCACAACACTCCTAGTCCTGCTTGAGTGCACTCGGGGAGTGCTGAGGCTGGAGATGTGCTGAGTCAGGCAGTTCTCCCAGCTGCTCACTGGAAGCGCAGCTGTTAGGCAAAAATAACCACGGGGGCAAGGACTCGCACTTTTCTAAAGAAAACAGAAAGATAAACACATTGACCCACTCAACAACAGCCTCCTGGAGCTACTGGATTAGAGGAAATCCCTCTTCGTGCATTCTCCATTCCTGGGCCAGAGGCTGTGCTGAGTTCTGTGCTGCTCGCTGTGGCCTGGGCCTGGGTGACAGGACAGGAGCCAGGGCTGTCTCCCCTCCTGAACCCCAGTGGGAAGCCTGAGCTCAGTGTTGGATCAGGAATGGCCAGGGGAGGTGTCAGGCAGGTGGGCAGCTCATAAGCACAAGCCCATGCAGCAGCCCGTGGCCTGTATCTGGCTGTGGAGCAGTCTCAGTGCTGAAGAAGCCGCTGTTTCCTTGCGCCTGTGTCCGGCCATCCTCAGTTGTGCAGTGGCACCTGTTCCTCTCCATGTGAGCACAAGCTGTTCCCAGTGCTCCAGCACAGACAAGTCACAACTCCCAGATTCAGCAGCTACTTGGATAATGCCCCAACTTCTTAAAGGGCTCCGACCCCATTGCTGCAGGTTCACAGTGTCACCCCACACAGAAACAGCTCCAACAGAAGTCTAGGAGAAGGCAAAATGCAATGAGGGGGAAGCTGAGAGCTCACAAGCAAAAAAGGAATTGTGTTATTTTTTAGGTAAAGAACTGCAAGGGTTTTGTTGATCCTGAATGTGGCCTGCACTGAGGCATCCAGTGCATGGCAGCATTTATCAAGGTTCCCTAGGATGCAAAAAGGGTAGCAATTCCCAAGGAATTGCACACCCCCCTCATCTATCAGCTGGATGAAGGGATAGAAGGACAGTGGCTCCAGTTTTATTCCTTAAAAACCAGAGCAGGCAGTGCCCACAGCGTGGTTCCCACATGGCAGATGCTGGGGATGCGCTAAACCCTCGGAGCATCCTGGGATCCAGACAATCGATCTGCAGAGCCACCACTCCAGCCCTGGGCCCAGAGCTCTCCTTGGCTCTGAAACGGCCCACCAAAGGTCAGTCCTGAACAACCTTAATCTCATTTCCCCTCTCCCAGCCACTGAGACACGAGCTGCCCTTTCCCTCACCATAAGGCCAGGCTGCCACCTGGGGAATTTCACTTCCCAGTCCCATACCTTAATTAATTAACAGATTAATTCAGAGAGGCCCAAACTGACAGACAAACACCAAATGTCCTGCGACAAGCCCCAGAACACATCACGTTCACGATCCCAGAAATCAAAAGGAAGAGGATAATTAAATATAAGCTGGGGAGAAGGGATCAGACAGGAAGCAAAAAAAGAGAAAGATGTAGCGGTCAGACCCCAAAAAAGCAGAGAGCAGATATCAATTTGCATTATAATTCTGAGAACAACAATAGGTGCCCAGAAATTCTATTTAAAGATTGTAATATTAATTTAATGGGGAAAATATCTAATACAATTCCCAAAGAATTTTTCAATTAAATTAATATGATGGGCTTTAATGGAGATCTCAAGCAGAGAGTGCAATTAACAGAAATACTGCATGAATTATACTTATATGTTTTATAAAAACTGGCACACAGCCTTGTCATGCAGGGAACCCTATTCTAAATTCTGGCATCCAGTTGTAATTCTGAACAGAATTTCCCTGCTCAGACATGAATCATTTCCTCTTGGGATTTTTATCCTTCCCATAGTCTGGACTAGTAGCAATGTGATGAACCCGAAAGAACTGAATATAGGAACTGTTGGGGTGGTTTTTTCCCTGTTTGTACAGTGTTTAGGGAAACTGTTCTGGTCTGGGCATAGGAATTCAGAGGTGCTGCAATGCACCCAAAGTGTCATTGGCAGCAGCCCCCTGTAGGAGCAAAACACCTTTTCACGGCTGAACTCTGGGGAGTCCTGTAGTCACACAAAGCCCAGCAACAGGGCAAAGAAGAATCTTACTGCCCATGCCACTGTAGTCTCAGCACCATGAACACAAACACCGAGGGATAAGGAAAGTAGAAAATTATTCCCAGGATCCAACTCTTTCCTCCACAGAACTGCCTTAACTGATTTCCAGACAAGCTCCCCAGGTTACAGAGTTGCAAACAAGCCCTGAACTGTGAGGAAATCATCTGCCCATCTCTACTCATACCACAAATCCCCTTTCTCAGTGATAACTACCCCCATTACCATCCAGAGCCCACACATTTGCACCCTCATCCTGAACAGCAGTCTTGGTGCCCAGCACTCTGAAAAGTTCCAAACACCGATGCCTTAATACAGCATTGCTGAGGCATTCCTAAACATCATTCTGTATTCCTTCCACCTGCTTTTTTCAGCTGTGCATAACAGGAAACAACACAGGGGTGTCTACTTGCAAATGTGACTGTGGAGTGACTTTTAATTGAGGCAAGAATTGCCCCATTAGCTGAGGTCTGTGTGCAGTGTGATGGGCACTGCACACAGGCAGTGGGACTGCTCAGAAGCTGCTCCATGGTGTGCCAGGAGAGCCATTTGCTCTTCTGATTCCAGCTGGCTCAATGCTGTATTAATTAGGGACTGCTGGCAGATAACTCCATTACAGACTTTAAAATTCAGAATGCAGTGGTGGGAAGAATTTTGGTGAAAGCTCCAAGTATTAAGTGTTGCAGTAGAGCCACTTTTAGAAGCTGGGTATGTCATACATCAGATGAGCTCAACACAGTTGTACCCTTGATCTAATGTTTTTTTAGATTATACCCACACAGCAAGCTAAATTCTATCAGAGATACCACACATACATTTCATACTTCCTCCCACAGAATCCACACAGAGAAGTATTCAACAAGCTTCATAAATATTTGAATGAGAAGAGGATCCTGCAAATAAAATAGCTCTTAGTTTTATTCTCAGCCTGACTACTATACTGTTGTCCCTTTGAGCAATTACTAGACAAATTTTCTGCAGCAGCATTTTCACAGCTGGTTCTTAATTTTGGGAAACTGTTGGCCCAACTCTTCAATTTCTTCACAATTAACCCCTTCTGAAGAAAGTGGGAACCAATCTGCTCTGAACATCAGGACCCAGTTCCCTCAAATTAAGCCTTGAAAAATGCTGACATTTTGAATTAGTGGCACTTTTGAGTATTATAGAGACAACAATCAGCTTTTCTTGTAAGCCCAGCTCAATAAAATGTTACCAATTTCATAGTCATGAACCCTAATAAATATTTCTCCAAAGCATTCTAAGATCACTGGACAGCAGGTGCTAGTGAATGTTAGATGTTATTATTTTTCTTGTGAAAATCCTATCAGCAACTCCATGCTGTGATATCCGGAAGAACAGCTTCCAATGAAGAAAAATTGCTTGTCACTTGCTGCCACAACACACGAGATAGTTCAAGTTAAGCAGAAGCCATATTGCTGTGTTTTCTATTTCTTTCATAAAACACAAATAAAGTACCCTGTGGAAATATGTGAGCTGAAGTGACAGGCATCTCTTGAATGCTTTTAATTGCTGCCAAAAATAGTCTGAAGCTTTCACCAAAGTTAACACAGACAAAATTTCCACGGAAGGCATCAGTTCCATGTGAAAAGAAGTTAGCTTTTGCATCAGTTAAAATAAAAACAGCAATTACCCAGTTTATCTCTTCTGAAAATTCCATTTTACCTTACAACAGAGATGCAGATAATGCTGTGCTCAGTGGAGAATGCAAGAAGCTCAGAATGCCATCTTCCTTCTATTGCTGTATAGTAGCATCAACCCCTGCCACTAGTAGGCAGATTTTAATCATCTTCTTTTCATTATTGTTACAATAGTGCCTAATAATGTCAGTCAAGGACTAGAATCTCATTTGCTAAACTCAGCATAAAGAAAAAAATGCTCCCAGCACATTCAACAACAGACATCTTTAAAATCATGCACTCAGAGCTTCTAAACTTTCTCCCATTAATAAAAATTCAAGCTGAGTTAGCAGATTTGCTCCCCAGTTACAAAAAATTAATCTTCTCTCATTATAAGTGTAATCAGTGAAGGCTCCCAGGCAGAGAGGGCTCTCTCCCTGGCTGTTTGCAGTCCTGTGTAGCACAGCCAGGGACAAAGCTCTGGCCAAAGACCTCAGCACCGGGAGCAGATCCCAGAGAGCATCTCCTGCTGCAGCACAAAACACTTCTCTTAAAGCTTGCAATTACCTTTCTCTTCCTCTCCTTGTTTATCATAGGCTCTCAAAGGATCCATTTTTTGATTGTTTCCCACTCTTTCCATGACACAGAAAGGGACTAAGATATCCAGGTAGTCAAGGTACTCATGTGGAAAATTGTCACTGGCTGTTTCAGACCTGCGACCTGACCGAGATCTTTACCAGCACAGGTGAATTCTCCCAGCATGAGGCCACATCATTGTCAGGTAATATTCTGGGACAGGTCTCCTTTGTTTTGGCAAGAAGGGTCTGACCTGAGGGACTACCCTGACAGGGTTTCCTAACCGCACTCTTGACAAAGACAACCCATGAATGGGTGTTTTCTGAAACAAAATGTTAAAAAATCCAAGCAATGTCCTGAGCAGCTATAGCCCAAACCCTGCATTTCCTGAACACTGACAACTCCCAGTCAAGTTGATGAACTCACAAGAAATACAAGATGCAGGATCAGGCTCCTTGTAGTTAAAATTACTATTTTTTTCCAGTTTTCTATATTTAAGTTTTGCTTTCCCAGTATCCAGAGAAAACATACATCAGCATGAAAAGAACCCATGAATATGTCTAATGCTTTTCCTCTAAAACTACCATGATCTCACCACTTCCAAAGCCCAAAGGAAATAAAAGGACATCTCTAGAGGATGATGCTGAAGGATGCAACTTAAAATCCCAAGAAATCTGGGAAATTTCTATGCAAAGGCAGCAAATCTGAGCTTGGAAATGAAAGAAGCTTACAGTGAGCTGTAATAAAATTATTCCAGTCTGTAACCTGAAAAGAGAAAGCCTGCCATTCAGCAAACAGGAAATCCCAGAATTTATAGATGACCCTGTTAAAAACCAAATGTTTTGGAACAAATCGTTCTCTCCCTGGCGCCTGTTTTCCACCGGTTTCTCTCCTGCACTTTCCCCTATAATCCCAGGGCCAGAGCAGCACCGTCTGGCTGTCGCTGGTAGTGGCACTCCCAGCTTCATCCACAATCACAGGCTGGAGGGAGTGACCTAACAAGGGGTCCGAGCCTGAAAGCGCGTCTCGATTTTTGCAACAGTATCAGTTAGCAAAATAAAAGGTATTACCCTCTCCCTGTTAACCTTGCCTTTTTTTTATTCTCGTGGACCATTGTGACTGCAGTACAGTTACTTTGCTACTAAAAAAATGTCGTTTAGAAAAGCTTGTGTGTATGTGTGTGATGTGCAGAACCTCTGTCCTCAGTCAATGTTAAGTTCCACACGGTCCTTGTACATATGACAAAGGCACTGCACCAAGAGGAAAAGAAAGGGAAAAAAACCCCACAATTAAAACAGCTTTTTCAGCTTCCCTACTTTTCTTGTGCTTGTTATGTTTCAAAGATTCAAAGGCAGCAGATGTAAAAGAAAAGGGAGGGACTCTCACCACGGTAACAGGGTGGTCAGGAAGGAGAAGTGCAGGTGCGTGCAAGTGTGACCCAGACAAGGAAAGGAGCTCATCTGCCCTCCCTGCTCACTCCTTTGGGAGAGACGCACCAAGTCAGGAAACGCCAGTAAGAGCCACGAAGCACATCCCACCCAACCCTTGGTGTTCCCATCCCCGTTCCAGTGAGCTCCCCATCACCCCGATGTTCCCCCGAGCAGCTCTCAGGTGCTGCAAACGGCAGTGTCCCACAGAGCTTGGCCTGGGAACCCCTCGTGCTCCGTGCTCCGGAGCCGGCAGCTGGCAGGGCAGGCAGACCTTCCCCGCTGACTCAGCGAGCATCTGCCCGCACTTGCTCCAAGCAGCAGGGTCACGCAGCGGAGCCTCGCTGCGAGGAGCTCCGGGGTACAAAAGAATGGGTGTGCCAAGGAGGGCTGGGCAGGGCTGATCCTGAGACACCAAAGCGCGGGCCCTAAAGGACAGTGCTCACTGCTCAGCATGACCGAAAGATTTACCTCCTCACAATATGGAAACCATCCATCACTGAAAATCTCTTTCCTGTTCCTTTTCTTTCTCTCACCCTATCCCAGCATCGTTAAAGTAACAAATATAAATTTTAAAAAAATCGTTTTCCCTCCACAGCTATCAAATTGTCTGGATTGCTGCACACTTTAAAAACCAGATATTGAGTATCTCTCTCCTCAGCAAATCTACTCTGTAGCATAAAGAATCCCCCACAGGAAGTCTGTGAGGCTCAATCGCTATGACACAGTCAAGGGAAATTTAGACGGTCAAGGAAAATTTAGTCTGATGTTTGAGAAGCCAGGACAAAAAGGATCAGCCCTTCTCAGGATGAAGAAAAGGTGCCTGAGCTAAGTGGGGCTGGCAGACCAGCACTGAAATACTCTTCAGATATGCAATTACAGCTATCCCTAGGGGTTTTGCTTTTGTGTTGTTGTTTTTTAAAACCCTTCTCCAGAGTCAACAATTTGCCTGAATCACTTCTTATTCATTTCATCTTCATGACTTCTGAAGGCATCTAATGAGACACTTTGAAGTTTGCCTGAAAACAAAACAGAACCGAGGAAAAAAAAAGCAACCACCCTGAGGTGACGTTAAATCTTTCCCCTGAAACTCCAATCTTCAGGATTACAGCTCAGCTCTGTTTTGTTGTAACACTGTGCTATCTTTGGATTAATGGGCTTTGTCCTCACTGTGTTAAAGTATCTTGGGAACCCAAATCCAAAATGTGGCACCTATGATACGGTTTTTCAGGCTTATTCACCGTGTGTGGAGTCAGGGCAGGGTCTGAAATGCAAAATTTGAGATAAGCATTTTGTTTTTTCAGGTTCTGTTCAGAACAACGTCTTCACCTACTTAGTTCTCAAAACACTGCAGGTGGGATTGTGAGTAAATTGTCTATAAAAACAGTGAGAAAAATCTGGAGTCACTCGTGGTTTTCAGTACAAAGCTTTGCATTTACAGTACTTTGAGTGTATTATCTGACCTCACATCTCTTAGCCAAGCCCACACATAAACACTCATAAAACTACAGAAGAAAACACAATAAAAACATTATTTAACTTGATTCCCTGATGGCCTCTTGAATAGCCCTCCAGAAATACACATACTTTTGATTTTTTTTTTTAAGAAGAAATCAAAGAAGTTGGAGATTTGTGGAGATGTGGCCAGTCTCTGCTGAGGCTGCAGCTTTCCAGATCAATCAGCTTTGTGATTGCTGCCATCAGGTAAAGGATTTCTTCCTCCACTTTAAGGAAGCTGGTCTGCACAGAGGGAATCCATGGAATCCAGATCACCACGTGGTATCATGCCACCAGCACCTATGTTGTAAGAGCGGTTTGATTTTTCACTCTGTATTTTGTTACAGTCAAATCCTGGGAAGGAAGTGAGTCTTGGCATTGACCAACATGTCCATGTTGTTTCAAAATATGGGCAGGATGGTAACAACTTATCTCACTATTTGCCTGCATTTTACTTTTTGCACCCACACACAGAAGGTAAGTGTGTACATTTCTTTGAGAGGCACAGGTTCTGCCGGGTTAACCGATTGAAGGCTGATGGAAGCAAGAACAGAGCTGCTGGTGTGGGACACTTCCATGCAGCACCTCAAAGTGTGTCCTGTCAGACACATGGATGTGATTAAACTTGATTTAGGTTCCTACAGCTGACATTTCTACCGTTACTTCTACAAAGCCAGAGTTTCAAAGGATCCCCCTTTGGCAGCATCTTTTCTTCTCGTCGTTTTAGACCAAAATTTCTGGATTCTTGTGCCGCACTTCCTAACTCAAAAAAAAGAAGGTTCACTTCAGAATAGTCTTGTACACAAGCTGACAGTGAGTTTGCCAGGAACTGGGAGTTGGAGTCAGTGCTGTGTGGTTTTTGTGAGCAGCTTTGATGTGAACAGCAGCACACGTAGCTCCTGAGTCACATAATGAAGCTTCAGTGCTTGAAGGCAAGGAGGGCAGAGCAAGCCACACCTTTGACATTTTGCCCATACCCCGTCTCCTCACAACAAAACATCCCTGGCTGTGCAGTCACTGCTTGGAAAGGTTTTCAAAACTTCCTGATGCACCCGCAGAGTATTTGAGACAGGCTCTACCTAGACAGCACATTCCCTACATTCCCCGATGGCAAATTCAAAGTGACGACCTGCAACGTGATTCACCTCCAAGCTTCTCTCCAAATTTGTCAACTCTGAGGAAGCTACACAGTATTAGGCACAAATCTTACTGTAATTAAAATATGTCTCAAGATAAATAGGCCATATTACTGAGAGATGGAATAGGGACAAATGAAAAAAACCATAAAGTAATTGTTTGAAAATGTGAACAAAAGAGAAGTTGCTTTATGACAGCTCTCTCTTACCTGAAAGTAACATTTTGGGGAGAGAAAAGTTCTTTTTTCTTCAAGGCCTTGCTGTTCAAACACAAAAGTATAAGTTACTAATTCATTATTCTGAGGCTGATAAGTAAGAAAGCAACTTACCAGCTTATTTATGTTCTTTAGAAAGCTAATTTTGCTCCAAAAGTCTGTTGGAGAAATAGTTATTTCATTTTCACAGCTGTTAGAGCTTGTTCTAAGACACACATACACTGAACTCTCTATTTAACCTTAGATTAAAAGGAAGCTTTTAACAAGAATTTCTGAACTAAAACCATATGTCTGTCCTTCGCATATTTAAAATACAGCAACTGATAAACAACACTCACCATGCTGCAAAACAACTTCAGCAAAGAACAATTGCTCCAGCACTACTAGGAAAGAGCACAATACTAAACTCTAATTGAAAAAACCACGTAATAATATTTTCTCTCTTGGGTAAAGATTATTCTGAGCCCTACTTAGATCCCAAGTGGATGATGAAGTTTGGTGGCCAAGTGTCACATGGCTGTTGGTAGTTCTACTTTCAAGGGGGATAAAATGTGAAAGAAAACAGGCAGGTAGAAGACCATTTGCTATGCCTGTGAAGTAGCAACCTTTTAACCATCTATCCTAGATAGGGACAGCTGAATAACAGGATTTAGAGCCAAGGAAATAAAGAATTCATAGATGAAATTCATATTTCAGTTGAGATATTGCAAAAAATAATAAATGAAAACTTAAGAAGCTGGAGGCTGACTGTAGTGTGGAAGCCCAAGTCAGAGATAAGGCACAAACTGGTATGAGTGGATAAGGGTCAAAACCCTCCTTTGTATGTTGATTTATGCTCTATATTGACTCAGAAGCATAAAAACAGAAGTCTGATTGAGTACTATCAGAAAGATACACTTAACTACTTTTTCCCCTTGCAGTGTTTCCAGTGATGCCTCTTCAATTCAGCACCTCTGCTGCTACTTTGTAAATTCAATGAAGCAGCAAAAGAGTCCCAGATATTGGACTAAAAAAAAGTTGGGTAACCAAAAGTATCTTCTGTTAATACAAGTAAGTCTGGATCTGCATAAAATCATGGCCTTCAAACATTTTCTCTGGTAAAAGATAAATTAAGATAGTCATACTTCCCTCAGGCCCATTTTAATTAAGGAAGAATCCTCAAGGATAAATGAACAAAATTAGCTCAGTTTGGAGCAGCTTTTAACTACATAGTGAGCTCCATTGATAGGTGGGAGTTACACAGAGTGAGACACTTCCAGAGGGGATCTGGGTGGGATCACAGGGTGGCTGGAAGAGGTTCTTGAGTCCTTGAAAGAGATTCATATAGTCCTGAAGTACATTTTCAAGTGAAAATCCATACTTAAACATCACAAGATACAGATGCCTGCAGAACCTGATTTTTAGATGCTACACTCTATCCCAGAAAGAAAAAGGGAGGAAGACTCCCAAATGTCCAGCTGCATGGTATCTACAATTTCCTTAGACTGAATACAGGCAGAATGTGACATATAAAGTGCTCTTGTGTTCAAGGAGACTTAAAATAAATACAAATGCACATAACAGTGACATCCTTAATTCCATGGCATTCAAGACTCAACTCCACTTGCACCTCTGTGCCTGTAACTGAGAACTTGTAGATACATTAGTCATGAAAATTGTGTATGATGCCCTTTTTCATGCATTTTGTTGGCACTGTCTTCATGATTAAATGAATGCATTTGGCCTTATTTTCAACCACAGCTGCACTGATCTAAGTAAAGAGTGACTTCAAACCCATTTAGTCAAATGCTGGCAAAAGCCGGTAAGACATGTTTATTTTGGTTTAGCTAACATGGACTGGGAATACACAGTAAACCAAAGCTAAGCATGAGTAAGACCCTCTTAAATTGAAATAAAGTTGTCTGCATTGTAAATGCTTAAGTAAGTTGTTTTAGAATCCTGCTCCAGTTGAATCAGCCTCACTTTCCCATCTAGATGAGGCCCCTGTTTCAAAGGTGCTTTTTCAAAGTAGTTTTGCTGGTTGGCAAAAATTCTGATAAGCAGTTCTGAGGCAATCACAGGCCATGAGATACTTTGGGGAAAAGATCTGTTAAGTGCCCTCCCTCCACAAAAAAAGAAACTAACCTTTTTGTTCTGTTTAAAAGAAAAACAGTTTCTAAACTGTAGATGAAGCTCTTATCTGGTAAATCTCAAAATCCATTAAATGGCTTGGAAAACAGCAGTGCAGGGGAAAAAGGCATTATAAATCATCTAGAAAAAGAAATATAGACCCCCAAGTCCATCTCATCCACACTGGGCAGAGCACATACAAGTTTTTCTGGCTATTGAGTAATGCCTTTTTTTTACTCTTATGCAGGCAATCACCACTGTATGCACTTTATCAATCCAGTATCACCAGAGGGGAGTTGCAAGGGAAGAGGGGGGGCAGAGGGAGAAAGAAAGAGCTGCCAGCACTGGGCTGCAGCTCAGCCAATGCTTGATTGCAGGTATAAACATTACATGCTGCATCAGCAAAGCTGTGGAGAGTGAGCCATAAACCTCCCAGGAGGGGCTTTACAGGGAAGGCTGACAATGCAAGTTCAGAGTCACTGCGTTATTTGGAGACATCCTGGGCAGCTAAAAATACATTGCACCCTTTAGGAAGAAAGCAAAGGGGAAATATCTTTCTCCTTCCAGTGCAAAGGGGTGGGGGCAAAGGAAGGAAAGAAAAGGTTATGAAAACCCCCACGGAAGGTGTAGCTTGGGGAAATCCAACACGTGTGGAAGCAAGCAGGTAAACCACCTGCGCTGCCAGTTGTAACAGTGAGATCCTGATGCTCGAAATTACTTTAAATACAGGAAAGATTGTAGCCAGGGGCTTGCTCTAATCATCATTGTACTATCACCTTTAATAACTTGTCTCTGCCTGAGCAGATCCAGTGCTCACATAGCAGCTATTAAAACTAAATTGCCCTCGTTAATAGAATTTCCACATTCCTTCTGAGCATGTATCCCAGTGTCCTCTGTCAACAAAGGATCTTTACCGTAAGAGGTGACAGCCAGTAAATATCCCCGTTTTATGTGGTGTGACAAAAGACTCATGCAAAGGACTAATGAAGTTGGGGCTCAAATATGTCATCTAGAACTGTCCAGTCTAAGACCTCAATCACCCTGGGAACTCAGGTCAGAACTCAGAAGAGTGGTGGTTTTTCATGTCTCCTGAATGAGAAGTACTCTGCTCACCAGAGAGGTGCTCTGCTCAGTAAAGGTACGGGAGATGTCACAGGTGGCATTTCACATTCAGGGTGTGTGAATACCTCAGAATATTACTGTGAGAATAGACCTTGATTATACCTATCAAGTGAGATTATGTAAATTCAGACTAAATTATCTGCATTATTTTAAACAGCTCTATGACGGAGGAGGAAGGTACTGAATAGGCTACAAACATAACCAAGTAAATGGTGTCGGTAATTCCCCTGAGCAGAGATTCTGCAATGCCATAACTGCTACAGAGGGATGAACTGCAATCTTGATATAAAATGTGATTCAGAATGCGGCTCATGTTGGAACATTGTCCTGGAAATAAATTCGGAGCAGTTCTGAGTGCCAGGAGGAGTTGCTGCCTCTGCCATAGATGTTATGCGACCCTGAATAAATTACTCAGACTTCCATTTTATCAGCCTATGCCATAAGGATGACATGCATCTCAAAGGTGTTTAAGGAATTAACTCCTTAATGTCGTAGAATGATTTGTGAGCCCTCTCCAGGCGGTGCTGTGAAGGGCAGACTGCAGACATTGTGGCTTTCAGATTTTAACTGTGATAAGGAAAGCTCCTGCAGGAATGTTCTGCTAGAAAACTTAATGCAGCTGTTAATCCCCAAAGACTCTGATTTGCAGAATGAAGTCCAGAATGTGCAAACAGTTGGGTTGTGAATAAAAATGACCTTTTACACACATTCTCAAGCTTTCACTACTGAAAAGCTATGGAGAATCACATATACTTCAAGTACAAAAGGAAATCATGGTCCCACATGGCCAGCAGGCCACTCTACCAAATTGCCAGGCTCAGAAATGAGGCAAAAGGAGTTCTAATAAAGCAAAAAGAAGACTAACTGGCAAGCAGGACCCAGATTTTGGGGTGTAGACATCTTTGCAGAGGAATCAAGTGTAAGAGCAAGCACAAGGTGAGAGGCCTCCATTTGCAGAAGCAATAAATTTAATGAAGATCCAAACCGACAATCTGAATACACATCTAGCTTTGTCTTTTCTCCTTCCTGCCTGTATCATTTCCTTGGGGGAGATTTCAGTTCTTGGTCACCTCTGTTGTGATTCCCTTGAAGTCTCAGCTGTTCCAGGGAAAGTAAATAGGGTTTAAAATTAATTATCAATTAAAATGAGGTTAATCAGCACCAGGCTTGTCATCTATTATCCTTGTAAGTGAGACAATCCTGTCCTCCTGCAATACCCCTACAAGGAACAAGGCCAATAAGACTCAGCAACAAAGCCTGGTCCCTCGTGACCTTTGCTATGTTTAGGAAGAACAGCTAAAATAAGCTCTAATCCTCAGCCGGGCCAAACACTGCTGAGAACAACTACCTTTAACCCTTTTGGAGCCCTGTGTGTGTGAAGTGTCTGGACAGCAGGATGTGTTTATTATCCCAAACTGCTTGTTGCTATGCCAGTTATTACATATTCCCTGCATATGGCCTTCCATCGTCCAAGCAGGGAAGCACTTAATTACTCCAGGACCTTTGCCGCTCCACCAGAACATGTCACATCCTGGTTTTTTTATGGTTCTAATGGGATGTACTGGCTTGTACAGTCATTTACACAAGGCCTTTGTTTCAAATGCCTTCCAGGGCCTTAGTGTGGTGATGTTCCCATTCATGCACACAGGATTACACAGACAACTTGCAGGAAATCCTGGCTCTGAATACACTCACTGTAATATTAAATTGTTAGAGAAGAAAGAAATCTCACCACTGACACATGGAATCTAAGAAATGTGTTCCCCAGGCACAAAACTGATACACAGCATGCCTGAGCTCTGGCCTGTGTGAATGACTTAGCTGTCTTTATATCCAAGAAATCTGCTAAGGAACCACCAAATTTTTACCTATCACTTCCCATATCCATAAAGTGAGAGAGCATGTAACAAGATAAAAAAAAAATTCATTAAAGAGAAAATACCTCTGAATGCAAGATACCCCTGCATCTCAGGTTTCATATTTACACATATTTCTGTTAACCTGGGGATAGGCACAGATGTGTGATAGAATTCATAGTGCCCGTGCTGCTCCAGAAGCATCCTTGTCTAATAACTCCTGTGAGTCCCCCAAGTTTTTCCTAGAATTTTACTGCTGCTACAAACACGGAGATTTCCAGAGGCACAAGTGAGAATGGAACTCAAATCCTACTGACTTGAAAACACGAGCACTTTGCTCCCCTTTGTGTCTTTAAATACTCCCAGAATCAGTTTTAAACTTCGGACCTTTAACACTGGGTTAGAAAACAACATTAATTTTTCTGAATCTAGACATTGCCTGCTCTTCCTTGAATTCAAAATCAAACAGAACAGAAAGACATTTATCCTTTCTTTAGTATCTCTTTGACCTCTATTTTCATCTGGGTTTTTTCTGTTCCTATTTTAAAATAATTCAGTAGTGAGCGTGTGTTGCAGGCACTAAACTTTACTCTCAAAATATGTATTTTTTTTTAAAAAATGACTAACCACAAGTACAGTTTGTTTCAATCTGCTTCTGCAAGTTAAGGAGGAAGCTCAGCTGGTACTGCCCTAATGGTCTTTATGCAAAGAGTTTCCTGCCAAGAAGTGCCACGGAGCTCCAGCCTTTGCCTTTGCTAAGGCTTGCTGTGGCTCTAGAAATAAATGGAGTTGATCTGTATGATCCGGAGAACAGCACAACAGAGGATGCGAAAGCACAGGATCCCAAGACTGGAAAATCCATGCAAAGCTGGAGGTGGCCCCCGTTTGTGGATAGGGATGTTTCAGAGAAGCCCCAAAGAACACGAGGGTCCCTGAGGGAGGGTACACACATATATGGAGTCAGTAAACAGGATGGGAAAGTTCTCTGGGTTCCTTCTGAGCAGTCCTCTGACCCTTATGTAAAGGTGGAAAGGACAGAAAAGAAAGAAAGCAAATATGGTTGTGGTGAGGCTTCATGTGAGAACCAAACCTGTGCAAAACTTCACCTGAAAACGTTTGCCTGCTGCAATTTATTTGACATAGATATCAACATATAACTATTGGGAAAAAGTCTTCCTGTTTGGCTAATTTTTTTTAAAGCAAACTTGTACTTAAGAGAAACCTTGGCATGATAACATAGCGTTACATGGTATGAAAGAATCAGACTTCGTGGGGATTTACAGCAAAGAAATTCTGAAGAGCCCAGGACAGCAGCATTAATGGTTTCCCACAGGCAGATTACTCAAGTATCAGATTCCCATCTAACACCAGCTGAGGGGTAGGTTTTGCCTGAGCCTCTGTGGGACACATAAAGTAGGTTGTTCCATGAATTTCTGCTAAAGATTCTCTATTTTTGCAACTCTTTCAGTGAGTAGCTGCTACCACAGGCAGTGACCCCACCTGGCTGCCTCACTGGAGCCAGAGCTGGACTCTGGTTCTTTGTACAGCAGGCCTTACTAAAGTTATGTGGTAAAAGTTAATTTAGTATTTCTGTTTTAGAACAATGAGGTGTGGAAATAGGTCCACATTGGAGCATAGTCTGCTCAATATCATCAAACAGACATTCATTTCCTTCAGGGCACACAAAAGTGAACCTAAAAATCTGCCTTCACAGGCAGAACCATATAAGCCCCTTCTAAAGATCTCAGCTAATGCCACTGCTCTGGGAACCACGAGGGCTGGGAGGCAGATGTGCACTCTTGGAATCCCACTGTGACTTGGATTTCTGTATCCAGTTACTGTCTCAACAAAGACATTTGTAAAATGAAGCTGTCTTCACCCTCCCCCTTCCCTCTTGCTGCATTACTGGTATCTATTTTTGGTTGGGCTTTTTTTAAGTGTTCCACTTCGAACATTTCGCTGTGTTCTTTGCCACAGTGCTTGAGACCTCTGTGCTCATGATGCAGCGGCATGGACCTGACTGCTTCCACTGAAAGCTGGAATCAGAAAGGGTTCTCCTTGACTTACAAATTCCACTCTTTTCAGTTTTAGTAAACTGAGTAAATGCGGAGGAGAAAACTCCTGCTGATTTGGCTGCTTTTATTCCGTGTACAGACCAAATATTGTATTGCTTTATTTATTCTAGTCCAGTTAAAATGGTAACACTCCTGCCCTCCTACACATGTGTACATGGACACAGATCTATTTCCATTGGTATAAGACTGAAAAATTACACTCACAACTGTTCCTGAAGAGAAACAGAAACAGCCTGTAACACAATAACATTTAGAGTGCAGACTGCAACAATATGAGTAATTTATAAAGAAAAATTGCACCCTTATCAATCAGTTTTATCTGTAGAAAACCTCCATGCAGACAAAGCCCAGGGAGCAGAACAGAGCTGAGGGACCCCACTGGGCTGCCTCTCCACTGACCCTGGACTGCTGTGGGCTGTGGCTGGGATGAGGCATGGAATGCCCTCTAGTGATGCCACGTTCCTATCTTTGGAAACACATTTTTGCTTCCCGCCTGGCTTTTGAGGTCTCTGGACAAAAGAGCAGCTTGTAGCCTCAACAAGGCAAAGCAGTTCAAAGCAGTAGGCATGACACCACCACCTCCTCAGCCTTGGGAACAAGAGGCACTCTTCACAGGTCACCTGGTTGCTGCATGTCCTGCTTCTCCGACAGGGTTGGCAGGCTGCAGGAGCCTCCCACAGAGCACCCCTCAGAAGGAATATTTCTGTAACAGATACTAGGAAGGAGGGAGACTGAGGGAAGGGTGGCCTGAGTCCTCTGACCATCTCTGCCAGACAGGCTTCTCTGAGAAGGTGGATTTTCAAGATGGGACTCTAATGGGCAAGAATGGAAGAGCAGAAGAATTAGACACAGGTAAGAAGGCTGTGGATGATATTACAAGAGAGAGGAAGCAGTGACCCAGTGCTTGAGTGGTCAGTGGAACACAGGATCTAACTCCAAATCTGCCTTAATCTTTGGATAACATACGTATGCAAGGCTGTAATTTCTACCTGTTTATCACACCTCTAACTTCTGTTAGACAGGTGACACTTCCATGCACTGAAACCTGCCAATCTAAGGACTTGGTTCATGTAGAAATCCATTTTCATGCTTCTCATGAACCCTGTGACCAGAGCCTCCACCTGAGCCAGGAAAAGCAGCAGCAATCAGGACATGGCTCTCATCATCCTGCAGCACAGAACACAAGTGACATTGATATATTATGGAAAGCAAGCAGGAAGCATTACCCAGAGACTTTCTGCAGCACACCGACATCTGTGAGGGTGCTGTCACCTCCCAGCAGCTAGGCAGGTGTCCTTCAGCAGACTCCCCTAAGGATACTCAGGCACTCCCAGACTGAGCTGTGGCTGTCAGTACCAACTTCAGTAAACCTTAATATCTTCTAATTGTTAAGGCTCGCAGGGCACTTGCCATGCTGGAAGTGTGGGAAGCTTGGCCAAATTAGAGGCAGCCATACCTATCTTCATTTTCAGCTGAACATTTTCTTTCCAAGAGGTTTTAGAACAGCTTAGAAGAGCTAGGGCCAAAGGGGATGGAGTGTGCCCTTGTCTGACCGGCCCAGCTCCATGGCAATTACTGGATTCCACAAGAGGTCAGTGGCAATCTGAGCCCTGTGACAGGACGCAGCCACGTGGCCACTGCTTGTGCTTTGGCACCAGAAGAAGGATGGTTGTGCCAGGCACAGAGCAGAAGACGACTTCCTGAAAGGCGAGCTACAGCCAAGTGTCCAGCTGCATCGCCTTCAAAATGCATGGAAAACACGGAGCATTGCAAAAGCACTGTGGAGGACGGCAGTTAAAGCTCATCTACACACTAACTAGGATTAAGTCAATTTTAAGATACTATGGCCAAAGAAGATATGTATGTGCAAGCTTACACTGAAATAATTGTCAGAATAAATCAAAATAGATTTTTGTTCATTTAGTTCAAAGTACGAGTAGACAAGTCCTTGCTTTTCGAAACACAGTAGAAGAAACAAATTAAACTTGCCTCCAATTAAGATAAGAGTTAAATGTTTTGATGTGCTCAGGATCCTACTAAACTAGAAGGATCTGATGGATCTGAAATCCATCAAACAGAATCTCTTACATCATACAAATAAAGGCAAAAATCTTGGTGACATCCATCATTTTCTTTTGAAATGTCAAGCAAGAGCACAAGACCGATAGCCCAGCAACACTGCTGCTGCTGTCAGCAACTCATTTAATCAATGGAGATGTTAATCCTAATAATGTCCTGGACTTCATTTAATTTTGATTACATCATTGTTTTTCCTCGGTCAAATTGTGCACTGCTCAGGTTTACAAATAAGTGCTTTGTGTTTGATACTGCCTTTCTCCACCTTGAATCTTCTTCTGCCACTTACGCTTTTGCTTGGCTTATAAATTATGTGGCTGAGATTTGAGAAGCTAAAGGCCTGTCTGCTCTGACACCAAAGATCCAACGGTACATTTAATTTTCAAAAACCACTTGCCCCAGACTCCTGGTTAAGATTCTGCCCATGGATAATGTTCACAGCATGGCAGTTCCATCATCACCTTCTTTCCCCTAGACATTGGTGCATTTCGGTGACACTATCAAACATTTAATACTTCTATTCTTGACACATCTACTCTTGCTCTTTTAGGTCTAAAATTTACATAGCTTCTTTACTTTAACACTAATAACCAAGCTGAACTGCAGTGCAAGCCAATAGGGAAAATAGCTCCAGTTCTTGTATAATAAGAAAAAAATAAATTATTTGGTATTTTGGCTGTTCAGCAGCCTATGAAAGCAAATATAACAATGTCCCTTGTTATTTGAAGCACAGTAGGCAATTCCTTTTAGAAGACAAGTGGCGAGTTATTGCTAGAGAAATGATAACTACTCTTTAAGGGTCAGCAGCTCTTCTTGGACCCTGCCCAGCCCTCTCCACCTGCCATGAAATGGATTTTAAAACAGAAGATATAAAAATCCAGTAATTTGTCTGGGCTGTATGAGTAAATTTGTCCTCCAACATAAACAAACGGATGTGCTAAATACAAGCTGAATGTGGCCAGAAGGGAGGAAAAACAATGAAAAAAATTAAAATAAGAGCAAATGGCAAATGGAAAAACTAGCAAATACAGCATTTAAAATAGCTCCTGTGGTGATTGCAGGGCTTGAAAACCACTTGAATATAGCCAGCACATTTATAACCTCTGAAGAAGCAATCTTGTGAAACCCAGGTCTGGTAGGTTTTTAATAGCAGATTGCTGAGTGGTTTAAATATCAGTTCAGTAATTAAAAGTCCAGTTGTTCTATATAGGAGCAGATTAAGAGCATTTCCATACTTTCTGCTTTGTTTCAAAAGCCAGAAGAATGACAACACCATCAAAAACAGGTAACATTGCAACAACCTTCCTAGAATGCACTTGGACTTAAAAATTTATATCTGTTTATGTTAATATTATGTTAATAATTTCTCAGTTTTGCTAAAGACACATAAAATCTATATGTGATTTCCCAACACACAAGAACGTGTGGAAGTGGTCCCAAGGCTGAAATTCTGTCTAATTGCCTTTGCGGCAGAGTTCATCCTTCTTACTCAGGTCCTATAACTAATTTATTATGTGTCTTCTGTCTGAGCTTGTCAGCACTTTATTTATATCCTGGAGAACCGGCTCATCTGTCCTGGCAAAACACTGCTGTCTGTGCTGCTGGTGTTGGGACATAGAACACTTGTAGCTTAACAGTATAAAACCAGCAAGGCCAGGGCAAACGAGCTCGGGATGGGCTGCAGCCTCCTGTGAGCCAGGGCTGTGCCATCCAAACTGAGCAGGAGCGGCGGACTCTGCAGCCCCCTCCAGCGTTCCGGAATAACCATGAACCTTCCGTTCAGGCAATGACTCAGCCAGCCAGGAGAACTCACCCTCGGCCTTCACCCTAAGCACTGTACTCAACACGTTTAAAACATTCAGGCTCACCAGAATTTGTGTAGTGGGGGCAGAAAGAAAGGCTTGCAAGGGCAAGCAGTGACAGGACAATGGGGATTGGCTTTAAGCTGCCAGAGGGCAGATTTAGATGGGATATCGGGAAGAAATTGTTCCCTAGGAGGGTGGGAAGCCTGGCACAGGGTGCCCAGAGAAGCTGGGGCTGCCTCTGGATCCCTGGAAGTGTCCAAGGCCAGGCTGGACGAGACTTGGAGCAAACTGGGATAGTGGAAGGTGTCCCTGCCCATGGCAGGGGGTGGAATGAGATGAGCTTTAAGCTCCCTTCCATCCCAAACCATTCCATGATAGTTTGAGTCTGGCATATTCCTTTAAGTATCTTTATCCGACCTTTTCATATCAGACAGTTATATTTCAGCCACTCACCTTAGATTTGACCACAGTAACTTGTTTTTGTTTAAAGCTTGTAATTTAGGTCCATAACAAAGGGCAGCTTTGGGATCTGGAGAATCAGTACAAGGCAACTTCGTTTGAACAAAGTTAAATTTTCAATGTCTTCAACAGCACTGTTTAAATCATAAATGTCATTTTGAAGAATTATTCTTGTTTGTTTTGTTTTAGCTTGTCAGCAGTAAGTATTTTACTTCACTTTTGACAGTTTTGTACTATATGCAGAGATAGGGTCAATTTGTTCATTACAGTTCAGTTTATATTAGACAGAGCAGAGCACTCAGTCCAGGGCAGCACTACTTAAATTATTGCTAAATATATTATCTCCCACTCGCCCTGTCTTTTAAGCACTTAGTAATTTAGTTTCTAACAGTGTCATGTCACTGCTGCTACAGACTTGTCCATTTTCAGAATAAACAGACCCACACTTTGCTCAAAGAGCTGCACCCACACATTTTTTTCCCCTCTCTTCCATGGAAGCACTGAGAGTGTAGAGAGAATCTGTATATTTGGGTTTGGATGATGTGACCTACTGGGAAAAAAGGAAATGGGCATTCCTCCTTGGTGTGGAATTCTTTAGGCAGGCACATGGATGCAGGAACAGACACGAGGATGTGCTTTGTCACAGAAACTGCGGTACGCACAGCAGCACTGGAACTCTGAACAGCTCTCACAGCCTGAGAGTGGCTTAGAGAAAGCAGTTCTGGAGAGCTCAATGTCTATGCCAATAAAGCCACTGGTTGAGCTGGTCTTTTTAATGTTTTGTGTGCCTTGGAACACACTTTTACTGCATGCAGGAGTGTATCTTTGAAGGCAGCAAAGCTTTTGGATTGCCACAGTTACAGTGCTGGGTGAATTGTAACATCCTGGAAAATCCCTTTTAAATGCCAGACTAGGACTTGGATCATATCCAACCATTTGCAGCAGGCACAGCACAACAGCTTTTGGAATGTAGCAGACACTTAAAACAGTATAGACACATTCAGTAAAGCTAAGAGCACTTGAAGTTGAGCAGCACAAAATAACCCAGGACACTGGATTAACTGGAGTAAGATTCCTACGGGGAAATGATGTGCTTGCTGCTGGATGAACAGGGGAGGGGGAGATTGCCGAGGGAGCTGAGCCTCAGGTTCATGATAAACACACTTAAGCAATATCAGTTCTTCCACAGTGCCTGAACAGAGATTTCTGGGAAGACTCCTTAACTAGCAGACGTTCCAGCTGTTTGCAGGGACTAATGCCCCGAGTATCCCAAGTGCTAACTAATAATGAGAGCAGATCTCATGCCCTCCTTTCTGGCTGCTGTCAGATGGCTGCTCACAGAGGAGCTGCTTCAGCTTCAGGCTGCCAGCTGGTAGAAACTTTGGGATGATCCTCTGCCATCAGGCACGGCCTGAGCAGGCACTCCTACAGGTATGAACTCATTTGGGATCTTCCCCAAAATCAATAAGCCTGTAGCTAAACCTATAGCTGCAGATCTGCAGATCCCTAAACCACATCTGGCTGGCTATAAGCAGCTATAAAACTTCAAGCCAAGTCCCTCAATTACTTTCCTAAAGTTAGCCTATTTACAGAAACTGAAATTAAAATTAATCCTATTTTATATTATATTTCTGGGTTCTGCAAATCAATGGTCAAATTGTGGGCAATGCAAAGCAAGCTCAGTTTTGAGTTATATACTTTAAAGCAGTCTTTGCCTTAGGAATGCCTCACCCTTGCTGTTACACACTGTGTTAAGCCATCGTTAGCTGCCTTGGTGCTTTAAAGGGATATTGTCTGGTGCACTTGGGCAACGCTGGCAGGTTTTACTGGTGTCTTGCATGCAGTTTTATAAGTATTTCTGAAACTGAGTGTTTGAAGAGTTCTTTCTAAGTGCTAAGGTATGGGTTTGTAACAAGCAGGGCGTCTGAAGTTACAGGACTGTACAACCATTCTTATTGCAAGGCCAGTTTAGTGATAAGAATGGCTGCTCTGGTTTCAGACTCCTTCCTGACATTCTGGGGTCCCCTCTATTTAATATTGTTTCATCTTGCAAAGATAACATCCAGCAGTATCCATGTCCTTTACTTTTCTTTCCACCACCTACTCCCCAATGGATACAATAATATATTTAGACACATGCCAATCACTTCTCATGAGTTCCTTTTGTGACCTTTTGGACATTACAGGTGGTTTTCTAAGGGATTAGAGGAAAACTTGCATTTATTCTCATCTTTGATTAGGCTGAGAAATGCTACCAAAGCCTAGAAATATTTTGGAGAATTTGCTTCTCTAGATCATAGACTTTTGGTGATCTGAGCCCTTCCCATGCTTGTAACTTTAGTACAGCTATAGGGGCACTGTTGATGCTACTTACCTGAGATACTGCCAAAAAGCCAGACTGCTTTAAGCCACGGTGCACAAACTGAAGGAAACGAGGAAGCCACATACACTTTTGTGTTTCGAATTTTGAGAGCTTCATTTAATACTTTTTCACAAGTAGTAGATCAGTAGTTATAAAGCCTCAGTGGTTTGTGATATTGGTACACCAACATAGTTTTAAAACATGTATTTCATCATCTGTGATAAAGTAATCCAAGAATAACACTACAGATAAAAACGAAAGGACCCTTCTGTGTTCCCAGAAGATTTACACAAACTGTCTGTGGAAACTCTAGTACGATGCTGGATTGTATTTAATGAAGTGTTAACTGATTTTGGGTTGTCTCTTAGGCAGCTCTCACATCCCTAAAAGGCTAAAATTCCAGTGTTTCTGTAGCATGTAAGGGAAAGAGAAGAACAAGTGTAGATGAGCAACTGATGACAAATTGAGCAATGTAAACCATTTTTTTACTGTGTTATAAAAACCTGAAAGTTCAGAATCATCATCTCAGCAGGAACAAATCTGGTTTTCCCCAGCTTCTGGGGAAGGTTGGTTTCCTATATAAATCTGGAGGGGCCCTATGCCACCGGGACAGCAAGATGCTGTGGTCCTATAAAGGTGATGACCAGTGGCCAAGGCATAACATAAAATGTACTGAATACGAGGAAAAGATCTTGAGCTGGGAAATCAACCTAACGAGGCAGAGCCATGCTGTGTTGGTAGGAAAACAGCTGCTTTTTATGCACAAGGCAGGAACTGAAGGCCACTAATGCACGTGTCAAACCTCCGTTTGCTGTGATACATCCCTTTGCCCATTTGCAGCTTAAATTTCTGTGGCATTTATGGCTACACAGGTGCCAAAAGCTCTGGCAGTGCAAAAGAGAGAGTAGGCAGAGCAATAGTACTGTAATATATGGGTTGAATAAGAAACAAATGCCAGGTTTATGGGAAATCTTAGGTCACAGAATACTAAAATAAACATTTGATGTGGCAGTACACCTGTTCTCTTTCCCCCTGGCCCAGGTACAATGGTCCAGGGTGTCCCAGCTGTTCTGCTACAGCTTCTGCTCATTGGAAGGACATTTTTTGAATTAAGTATTTACACAGACTGCTCAATATTTCCTTAGAGGAAATGGAAAGCTTGAAGTCCACCAACATGTTACAGAGAAAATGCCTCATTTTGGCCTGCACATAGTACTTGACATGTAGCCAAATGAAAATTCATCTACTGTAATAATGATTGTCCCAGTGATTTACTTATCTTTGCACGGACATTACAAGCTCCATAGCTTTTATCCACAAATTTTGAAAGCTTATGGTCTGTTTCTTCCCAGTCATTAATAAATTTAGGATGTCAGCCTCAACAGCAAACCCTGGAATACTCAATTATTATTTTTGTTTCACTGCAAGGTGCAGCCGTTTTGAACAACTATTTTCCTTGATGCTGCAATTCGTGATGAAACCACACAATTAACCTCCCATTCTAAATGCTACCGTACAGGTGTTATCTTTGTGTCAAAACAGTGGATATTCCAGACAATGTGTAAATTAATTATTTAGAGTTGTCCTCAGAATTTGTTGAGGTTTGGGCTCCAAGAGATCGTCTGAAGATGTGCTCACAAAAAAATACTTTTGGTTAAACTCGGCAATCGTTTAAGAAAACAAAAACCCTGATATACTGGAAATTTTATCTAGAAAGGGAGGAGTAGCTGGAAATTTTCTGTGGAAAATAATATATTGAGTGGTCTGCTGTAACATTCTTACTTCGGAGAGTCTTCAGGGCTGTGGTTAGAAATGGGATGTTTGCAATTGCTTATGTGACATGAAAACTCTAAACAGCTCTCAGGGCTGCTGAACATTCCCTCCAAAACATAGGAGGGAGCCCTGAACTGAGTGTTCCAGGGGTCAGCCCATGCTGCCGAGTCAGAACTACGTCCACGCAAGGGACAACCTCCCAGACTGGCCATCTCTCTTGGGTTTACACCACCATGCAGCCAGTTGACAAAACTACTTTATGGAGTTTGGGGCTTAAGTTGGAAGCCTACTTTTTGAACTAAGATTTTAAAAAGCCTCCAGAGTTTTTTGCCTTTCCCTCCTAAAGAGGATTTTAGGTCTTGACTGGCATACACAAACAAAAGATGATTGATGAGAATATTCATCCTCTGCTGTTTGTTTCATTTAGTAAGCATTTGGGAATCAGACAAAAAATGTAAACCAAAACCAATTTCTAATACTTCATGTGTGAGAGGAAAATCTTTCTGTAAAATACTCTGATAGTGCTATAAAAATGTTGTATCTGGAAAATAACAGCAGCTCTTTGGGAAGGGGATTTGTCATTGAGCTGACTGACTTCCCAAATCCTTCCTCAGAATTCACGATTCTTATCTGTAAGCCCTTAGTCAGAACCTGGAGATACTCTGAGAACTCATTCTATGTCTAGTACAGCACTAGGAGGACATCCCCAAGGTGTATCACTGAGCACCCTGGGACTGCTGATGGCAGAGGTTGGCACAAGCTGACACACAGCACTTCCTTCTCTTTACTCACACCACTAAGGAAAGGATTCCCACTGGGAAACTCTCGTTACCTTGCAGACACAAGTAAAAGGTCAGTTTTTATGACTAAAAATTCAATTAATTTCCGTTAAGCTCCCTCATCCTAAGCTGCCAATGCTTCTCCATGTACAGGTGCCCTGTAACTGCCCACTCACACAGAAGAGCAGCACCTAAGGTAGTTTTTGTGATGGACAGCGTTAACTGCCTCAGCAATGGGATGAAATTAAAACTTTATGCCAAATACTGTGTCATTCTCAAAGATGCAATCCTGTTTACTCTTACTGCACTGGCAGCCAAGCTCTGACTGCCCCAGATGGAGCAGATTAATTCTGATACATTCCTTCTCTCTGAATATCATCCACTGATTGTGGCTCTGTAGCCCGAAAGCTTCACTTATAACTCCATGAAGTGTCGGAAATCATGGTATTTATTAAATCTCATTCTACATTTGAGATTGGTGATAGCTTAAAGAGTAGGGTTGTATATATAGCAAGGTCAAAGTGAATCATAAAACAACACACAAAGGCTGGCTGTGCCCATCCTGAATCAGCTGTCATGGGGAGAAAGTGTCTCCCAGAAGGGAAGAGCAAACCAAGCGCAGGGAAGGCAGAGCTGGAAAGACCACTGCAAAACGAGCATATTCCATTTTCCCTTCAGAGGCCTCCCATCTGGAACAGCATGGGAAGAGGAGCAATTCCTATTGTCTGCGGCCCATGGCTGGCAGCACTGTGCCATCTGCTGATCCACACAGCTGTGTTGGAGCCTTGAAGGTAAGCAGCCATCCATCTCTGCCCACAGCCTGCTCTGATTTCAGCACTGCTGCAAGGGAGTCTGAAATGCAGGGTCTGCTCAGCTCTGCTACACTCCAGCTGGAGCCAAAGCCAAAACCACAGGATACCAAAGCGCAGCTGACCATTGCATTTGCTTCTCGGATCTCTGTCAAAAAGCTGTTCCCTAGAATTACAGCTTGAACCATGGCAAAGGAAAAAACAGATGGTTTGCCCTAAAGTAGGTTCCTGCAACCAACAGCAAGTGGTTCGTGATACAGGCCAGCAAATTGGTGCCCAAGGAGCTCCCAGTCCAGCCCAGTTAACCCCTTCCTCCTGAGCAGGCAGCTCCTACATTTGTGCTGGGCAATTGCTCACCTCCCTCTGACAGAGCCAGCATTCTTCCAGGAATTCTGCCTGTGCCGAGTACTGGGAGACCATGTGGCAGCTCCATTCGCTGCGTGTGGCCAGCTGGACAATTCCATTATGCAAATGACAATGCTGATAATTAAAAGTGTTTATCAAGTAACCACAGAGGAATAGGGCTCTCGTCCATGACCGAGCTGCACTCCTCGTCATGGTGGCACTATTTAATGTGCCTATCTGTTATCTTTGCTACAACTGCCTCAGGAGTTATCCAAGACACTGGCATACAGTCACTATTTGTCTAGGATATGACTGACCTTCATATGATATTGACAAAACAAGGTGTTTGGCATTTGCAATTTGGCATTTAACACCTGGAAATTAGCTCTGAAAACTCAACCTATTTTTTCCTCCTTTTCTAAAAAGGTTAATTTTTGAAATATGAGAAATTGAGCTAGAAAAACAGAAGAGAAAATCTGGCCAGGTCATATGCAGAAAAGAAGCTTCTATGGGGCCTATAGTAATGCTGGTGTTTTCTCAGATCTGTTTCAAGAGAAAAAAAAACAAAACCCCACAAAAAATCAGAAAGTATCCACTAGCAATGTAAAGTTTAAAAAGGAGGTAGAATTGAATAAAATACTAAGAGAACCCTAAAATGGATTTTCACACGGGAATATATCACACCACAGATTTCTCACTCACAAACACTGCTATAAATGGATTTCGAGGGCAAAATGATGTGGAATTCATCTGAAAGTAGAAATCGGAGAAAAAACAAAAATGGAAGTGAGTTCAGAAATTTTAGAGCAAAGAAACCAAAGCAGGTCTCCAAGCAGAGAAGTCATGAGAGAGAGGGACAGCTGGGGTCAGACCGGACAACTTGTATCCTGACCAGTGTCACCATTCATTCAACCAACCGAGTGACTTAACTTTACACTGGAGTAACCCCGACACCTTTGGAAGGATGTGATGTTTTGCTTTACATAACTATGAAGAACTAATTCCCGTTTCTTTGATTAGCCTCTAAGTTCCAACTGGGATTCAACCAGCTGTTTCCTGAGGAATAAGACTGTAACATTTGAAGTGACTGTCAAGCACACCAAAAGGCTTTAAGAGTGTACAACTTATTATTTGTGACTTGTACTGCCAAAATTATTTCCTCAAAAATGTCAAAACCAATTAATAATTTGACAAAACCAAAACAAATGTAATCTTTTGATGACCCTGATAGGACTTTTCAAGACAATTTTCCAGATATCCTGTCTCCCATTTACTAGCTCTGAAAAAATAACAAAGTTCTAGAAATTATTTTTATTGTAATGAAATCATTCGACTCCTTTCTTGCTACAAATATGATACACTACTTCCTATATTCTTTCTGAATTTTTTAGGGGGTAAGAACAGTGACATCAGCATAACAACAAAGTTCTGTAGTTCTGAAGTGAAGACAAAATGGCACAACTATTTGTTAAAAGTTAGTAAATTTACTGAAGGCACTGTATGACCTTGATATCTGATGTCTAAACTTGACAACATGGGTTCACATGGCTGGTGAAACACACCTGATGATTATTCTTTACAGACACAGCATGACTCTGAAATTTGATCCCAGGCGACTCTGAACTTTTGTATGGTTCCCTGATCCATGGGGATCTTGGAGAGCTTCACTGGATAATACTACAGGGTCTGGGATTCCTCAAGTATAAGCAAGGTGGGAGAAAATGCAATCTTCATACACATATAAAGATCCTTCACTAATGCTGACAGTTGTTAATTGCCACCTCTGTTATTTTTTCCCTCCCACTGGAAAACATGGTCCTCAATAGAATTTAGTCAGAATTTATTGTATAATATTTTGAGGGGAGAAAGAGAAAAGGTGACAGAAAATGTTGCAGTCACTTGCAACTATTAAAATGTGTCTTGCTGGCAGCTTCATTTGAAGAAAAAATATAATCTCCAGTAAAAGGTGATTTTTCACAATGACACATCTCAACACCAAGCTCAGCAAGAGCCACTTAACACACACACAAAAATGAGAATGAGAGGCAGAAAACAGAAGAGAATAAAACCCCTGTATTTCTGATACCTTCAGAAATGACAGCCGTCTTCTCCTCCACTCCCCACATAAAGGTAGCTTTCTCACCAGGCTCCTAATCCAACCCTCTGGTGCATTATCTACTGATCTGAGTTGTTTTCATTGAAAGGGACTTATTTTTATGCTTGTTTTTTATTAAGTTAAAACCACTGTATCACACAAGAATTTTAAGAAAAAAAACCCAAATATTTTCAAGGTTTAGGTTTTTAATTACATTGAGATGGTGACCCTGAGATTAGCTCTGTTGGTTAGAGAGAGCAAGGTGCTAATGACACCAGAGACAGGGGTTTGGTCCCTGTATGGGCCATTCACTTAAGAGTTGGACTCAATGATCCTTGTGGGTCCCTTCCAACTCAGAATATTCTGTCATTCTGTCAAATATTTGGCTACCATTTTTCCCCCTAAGAAATTAATGCTCTTAAATCAAAAGTTACTTTTTCATTTCATCAAAAAGCAATTTTTCTGGGGGAAAAAGGATAGAAAGCCTTTGGCAAGACATTTTTATTTAAACCAAATGAATTAGGAAGTCCTTACAAAGGGGCTGGCTAACACTGCATTTGTCATGAGAGCAGTAACAGAATTTTGGTCTGTTCTGAGAACACAAGCTTTGCACTCCCACGCAACAGCCAATTTTCATGAGGTGTGAGCAGAGGAGGAGCAGACCCAGCTGAAGGGGTCTGACAGGGCACAGGGCTCTGCTGTCACTGGCACACTGTCTGCAGGTCACACTGTCCATGTCCAAAGGCAGCAAGGTAACGATGTACAGGAATTACTGACTTTGCCCCTCCTCAGCACCTCGCACACAGACAGAGAGTACAACCCTTCCTTATGACACTGCCTGAGCTCACAATGCTCACAAAAGATGACATTCCTGGTTTAGAGGGCAGCACAGATAATGCAATGTGTACCTCTCGATTATGTGACCTGCTCAGTCACAGACAGGACAGTTAGAGTGCTGAAATGAACTACAAGTGTGAAATGAAAACAAAGTCACAGCTCCTTTTCCATCTCTGAAGGAATTCATTGCAATATTTTTCAATGCAAGATGAAAACTGGCCAGATGACAACTCTGATTTAAGTCATCAGGCAGTGTCAAGGCTTCTTAAGAAGGAAAAAAAGAGGAGAAAAACCACAGGTGCAGCACTTATAAGCTCAGCATCTTGCCAGGTACAGAATTCCCTAGTATCCAAATATCTGCTAAAGAATGGCTGCATTCACTCGCCTGCAGCACAGTCCTTACAACAAGGCCACTTATTCAGTCTTACGCCCTAAGCATAAAATCCTACGAAGGAAGGCAGTTTTATTTGGCATTGGTGGCTGTGGGTATCAGTGTATCTTGCTTTTAAATTAGCTCAGATGTGGTTTAAACAACAGAAATAAGGGATGTTGAGGAATTTCAGAAAGCCTGAGGATGCATTTCCCTTCAGAGATCATATTTAAAGATGTTATATTCAAGAGCATTTCCTAAAAAAGAATTCCTCAATAGCCACAAAATCTATTACAAGTTGCATTGGGATAAAATTACAGTAATCACTGCTTTAGAAGTTCTTCTCAATTTAAATCACCAAAAAAATAGAAATTTAAGCAGCCTGGTTCCAGATTTTCACTTCTGTCCAGAAAAGCTGGGGAAAGAATAAAAATAGCAGCAAAGCTATGCAGTGAACACTGTCTTTGTCTACTACTCTAGTACAAAACAACAGAACCAGCAATAAGCAATCGGAGCAGCAGAGTTTGTGGGAATAAGTAAAACAATGCACATATGAAACAAGGGAATCAGTGAAGTGTCTGGAAATGCTGTTACTTCTTTTAAAATAATAACACAAATTTGTTTCTTCAATTGAATCATAAATGATCAATAGAAAAATAAAGATCAATGAAGGCCCTAATGGTAAGCAACTGAAAATGACTGCAGCTGTATCTTTTGCAGCCTTGTATACAAAATACCCAAAGAATTGCCCAACAGATGCAAAAATAAACAAACTAACAAATGATGAAACAGCTCCCTGGTTGGGCTTTGTCTGCCAAATCTCTGCCTGGAGACGACTTTTATGTCCGTGTAATGAACCCTCAAAATGATGGACTTACAAAGGAAACAGCTGCTTAGCCATAATGGTAATTACCCTGGTCAGACTGAGAGCACCCAACCTTGAGGCTGCGGCTCAGGGCACCTGGCTGGTGCAACACGGGACACAGGACTGGGACTGAACTGGTGCCACTGCCCGGAGCTCGGCACTGACTCACTTGTGCCATTTGTCACACAACAGGCTGAGGACCAGGACCAGGCCAGTGAGTCTGGCTGGCTGTGCCTGGCCCTTCCAGGAAGGACTAAAGGCTGAGTGTGCTTGATAGAGGCCATGGGGCACCATCAGAAGGTGGTGGGATGTCAGAAGTGACCCATTGTGGCCCAACCCACAGTTTGTGGCAGCTTTTAGTCCACAGTGAGAGGTAGTGGGGGCCAAGTCCTTCTCCCACTGCCCTCTGAAGGCGACCCCAAAACCCACACTGAGACACCATCTTGGGCTCCATAAGCAGAGAGGTACTCCCCAGTACCTGCAGTATTACAGCTGAAATTATCATTATTGCACTTCTGTCATCCCAATGGCCCATGGACCTTAAAGCACCTCTGGGTGCACTGCTGTCCCTCTCACTGATGAGCCTCCTGGCTCTCCACAGAAGGTGGCCCTGGCCCATCTGCTTCTGTAGCACCGGCTGTTTGAAGGGAGAGCAGAGTATGTCCCGTCCTAAGTACTGTATGTCCTTCTCCAGCAAACATTAGAGGTTGAGGCAAACGCCAATAAAAAACTAGTCAGGCATCTTTCTCATGGTCATCTGGCAGCCTGGGAGTGGTCAAGCCTAGAAAGCAGGAATCTTGACCCTCACTTTCCTATTCCAGCTACCAGAAAAAAACCACTGCTTCCCATAAGTGCTTTTTCCCATATTTATCTTGATTGCCTATATAAATATGAATAGTCACAAATAAGAGACTCCCTAAATTTTCCTACCCATATTATCCAGCAGATGGAATCTGAGATTCCCATTACCACAGATCCTGCCCTGAATGGTGGAGGCATCAAACTGAAATGGACAAGTGCTCTGGCTTGTACAGTGCTTATCATTTTGGTACATATTTACCTGAGATAAAATCATCAAGTATTTATTCAGCAGCTGACACAGGGGACCACTTGCTAACAACATCTGTCCTGTAATTCTGTACTGGCACAACAGTTTTTTGGCTCAGAATCCGCAGTGCTAACTGCACAGCACCACCTTGGAAGTGTAGAAATGTTCACACATAAACTGCTCCTTGCAGCTAAAAGGGCACTCAGGCTGCAAAAGTTCCTCCAGTACTGCCATGCACAATAGGGTGCTTTTAAACATGTCATCTGCCAAATACATTTTCTGACAGAAGGTGATCTCTGGGATGATACTGGATCATTTCTGTATGAATGGAGTTAAGCATAGCTTGTAAGGGACCAGGACAGCAGTATTTCAAGAAGCAGACAACAGATTAGAGACAAGTGACAAGGCTGATCTCAGCAGCTGCAATTAACTGTCTCTCCTTCAGTCTCTCCTGCACAGTTGTAAGAAGGGCCACGTTTTCCTCCTGCTGATGAAGGTTGATTAGCAGTCAGGTGGGGAGAGGCTCTGGGGAAGGCATGACGCATTAATTAAATCACTTCTACCAGCTAAGTGATGACACTTTGATTTATAGCAGAGCTCATTCAACCAGACACTGGCATTTCCTGGGCACCAAGACGAGGAAAAGCCTAGCTGGGAAGCAGGTGGGAGAAGAGGAGATGTGCACATAAAGAAAAAAGAACAAATTACGCAGTAAATACCTGCAACTGATGCACTATTTTTGAAAAAGACTGCTGCAGTAGTGGTGGGATTGACCATGAAACATGAGCTGAAAATTAGTTAATTCACGTTTCTTATTCATTTAATCTGCATCTTTAAGAAAAGCTGCTCTAGGATAGAGCCTTTAAAAATTCTCTCCAACTAAGCATAATATGTATTACTATTTCATAAGGCACATTTCAATGTGACACACTCAGTTTGTGGCTCCAGACATGAGTCAGTGCTATCTTCAGGCACAACAGCAACAAGCTCAGAAAGAGAAGGTAGAAATCTCCAGAAGGCAGAGCAGGACAGTGATCCAGGGACCAGTTTCAGATGCTGTGCCCCAGCCCACTCCTGCTGCACTGAGTGGTTCTGACAAGACCGATGTCTCCTAAACACTGTGTTTCAATTTCTCTCTCTGCCAAAGGGCGATAATGTTATTTCATCAACCTTTGTAAAGGGTTACCTTTATCCAACTTAATCTATTTTGTTTAGGATTTCGACATTTGAAAAGGCTAACTTAAACAGCCTTCCTCTTAGAAAGCTTTTCTTTTGGTGATAAGTCTACATATTCTTCCTTGTAAACTCCATGGTCAAAATCACAAACCTTCAGAAGAGAGAAAATATTTCTACAGCCCAGAATCCAAAATAGGTCAAAGCATGATTATCAGTACAGTAATATTTCACTCCCTTTTCTGAGTCAACAATGCTTTGGTAATTCTTGAATTACTTTTTTCCTTGAAAGCCTAAGGCAGCATTTTAGAACACTTAGTGCTTAAAATATTGCACTAACTGTACAGGCCAGTGGTATTTTCTAATAAGACACAACTTTGTATTTTTGAACACAAAGGTTTGTCTGCTCACGATATTGTATAGAGTGAACATCCTTCTTTTATCTTTTTATGAAGATATGCAAATCTTTAGCAAGAATAATATTGGACCTCTTCAACCACACAAGGCTCAGCCTAGTTTCGTACATGAAGAGAAAAAATTTAAGGAAAACATCAAACAATTAGATTGACTCCAGGGCTGCCTTCCTTTCAGTCTATATTACTGTCCTTCTAGGTAACCTGTGCTGCTGGAGCAGGCAGTGGCCTCAGACAGGACTAAGGCCACATCACAGTATCTGCTTGTAAGAAGATTTAATAAAAAGCGAATTCTTATTCTCTAACCTTAACTAACAAGCAAACAAAGGAAAACACAAAAAACCTCTCTCTACTCATATGGCTTCCCTAGCAGTGACCAATGGAAAAAATACTTCTCTTATTGTAAATCCAAATTCTGATCAGTAAAAGATCTCATGAGCCCCTTTGCTTGGCACATGCAGCATGTACATTTATCTCATGAACTTTGCTTATCTAAATTGTATTTCTTCTTTCAGCTCAAAGCCTTGCTGTGTCTTCTACAAACAATTTCTAACTCTCAATGCTTCATCTTGTTTAGAAATGTGATTACTGTTACCCTTGATAGTATCTTGAACTTTCCTAGCACACCCCTTAGGACCTCCAAGTGCTTTATGGCTAATTTACTGTGAGAGTCAGATATGAGAAAACCCTTTCCTGAAGCAGCAAGAACAAAGAAATTTGGGTCATAAAGGAACTCTGTAACAGACCAGTACATAAATCAGTGTTCAGCCAATCACATTTGTTCTTGCTAATGTTGTATAATGTGTTTGGCTTCTTTTGCATCATCAGCTCTTAATAACAAAAGACTTTATTTAACACTGAATTTGGTAGGTAGCTAGGTGGGGGTGGGGAAAAAAGCTGGCTTGCTTTTAAATAGATCCACATGCATCTTCTTTTCATCATTAGAATAAATTTCCGGAGAGGTGAGCAGAGGTTTAGCTGCATGACTCTCATTAATGTTAACTTTATTTCAGTAATGAGGTGAAAGTACAATCACTGGAGCTAATATAATCAGAGTGATGAGACAAAAGTCTGCTGCCGTAAATACTGCTGAGGAAGATGACATTGACAATGCTGATAGGCAAGGAAAAATAGGTGGCAGGAGCAAAATGATGCAGTGAGGGTAAAGACCATGCCTTTAGGTAAAATACAGCTGAAAACTGCCAGGAGCTGTTGAAGCAACGTGAACACCCTGACACCGATCACAGGTCCACCTGCAAGGGACTGAGCACAACAATCCTCAGCCTTACTGATACCCAGAAAAAACTGAGGAAGCAGGGGGCAAACAGTCCTGTGTCCTTAAAAGTCATTTAGGAAGGATAAGGAGAATTAAGTAGTAGTAAAAAAGGAATGTTGAGATAAAACAAAACAGCAGGTGTGGGAAATCAAAAGCTATTGTGACAGCCACAGAATGCAATCCCAGTAATATATGGCACCAGAAAGACCTCAGACAATGAAAAGTGAGAGCACCGTTGTGCCACTGCACTCCATTACTTTAGCTAATAGAATGATCTGAACTGAACAAGGCTGGGAAGATTTTTATAGTAATTAGCAAACCTGTTAGTGCCCATTTTTCTTCTGCACAACACACGAACAAAAGAAAAGCAGACGCAGCTATTAGGGGAAACTAATGGGAAGAAAAAGTGGGAAGGCAGACAATGAGTTGGGTAACTCTGCAGAAATAAAAATAGTAATTACATTTTTTTATTACAAAAGCAGAACAGGAGGATTTTTAGCTTTGCAGTAAAAAAATACACTGCAATACTCTAGTAAATATATAGCACATAATCATCCACATCCAAGTACTACTAGTAGAGCAGGAACAGAGGAAATATAATGTATACATTCACTCTATATAATTCTTGCAACATTCAGTACCTCTTTAAGCAGCTCTGTATGACTTTATCTAGATACCATAAACATAGGGTTGTTTTTTTTTAAATCATGTGGAACTTATGCACTGCAAGCTGTTTGTACTGAACCCATGAATTTAACTTACAGCTACAAATGAAGTGCATTTATAATGACGTGAACAAGACGTGCCCTTTTCACTTGATTTCAGTGTCTTACTGACCCTCTGGAGCAGAATTGCTCCAAACCTGCTGATGCCCAGCAGCAGATCTTGTTGGTAAGAACTCACACTTTTTGGGATAAGACAAAGCATATTTGGGTTTGCCATCCTGGCTTGCTGCATTGTCCTAGTCATTGTTATTGCAGAAATCCAACCAGAGCCAGAAGAGCCCTGATCAATATGTCTTTGTTGTGTAGCCCTGAATTAACTACATCTCACTTTCCTTTGACAGCGACACAGATCACAGGCAGCTGCTGCTTCCCCTATGAGAAACACGAATTCTGGAAAGCATATTCATTATCTGGCTGTTAAAAGCAACGGAGCATACAAGCCTCACCCTGCTTGGGCTACCTGAGACATCAACAGCTCCCTTTGATTAAGTGACTGCCAGCTAGTCACCTTCTCACTCTAACCTTGATGTGGCAGCACTGTGACAAGTGCATACAGTGTAACATCACAAAATGTTCACAAATAGATAGCTTAATTTGTTTTAATAGCCCGGTCCCTTGCAGCATTTCAGCAGCAAACTCTGGGTTTGAGGACAGAATATATCAGCTCTTTACATGAAAATTACCTGCAAGCCAGCTGGCAGGAAGCCAGGGAGAATCCTGATGAGGTCCAAAGCTCTCAGTCTTTACCCAGCTTACAGCACTTAATAAATTCCAAAGGAATTCCACCCACCCCCAACTGTACCATTTTTAAGTTGCAGGATTCGGGATCTGAAAAACTGACTTTATAAAAACTACAGTTTCTTAATATATCCCCTGTAGCTGAGTATTACTTGTGTACCAAAACCACTCTCAAACCTGAAGGCATTTCCATTTCACAATCAGAAACAACTAAGAGGCTATAGGTTGAAACCCGATTTTTATTTCACTTGTCTTGCAGTCACTGTCACTCTCCAGCTCCCTCAATGTTTTCATGGGTCTGAGAACATTTGTGGCTTTTTTTTTTTGCAGCTGCTGGAGTAAGACAGTTACGTAGTTTTTCCACAAGAAAGAAAAATTCAACCTCTACAATTGTAAAGAGGAACTCAGAACTTTGAAACTTCACTGGTCCATCTTCACATGATAAACAAGCAAATTCTCACTTATTTTTAAATTTAATATGGTTTTAGGAGTGGACTTGGCACGCAATTGCTGAATACTTAATGTTAGAACTCTCAACATTTGACATTGCCGTTTGAGTTCATGCATCACCAGTAAATCATTTCACTTCCAACTGCCAAGCTTTTAAAAACAGGAATATACAAGGTACAGGGAGAACCCAGCCTGAATTTAAAAAAATAGCAGGACAGGAAAAAAGCCTGTTGAGCACTGAGAACTAGTCCTCCCAGACATCATTAAGCAAAGCAGGAAAACATTGTTTATATATGTTTATATTTTTATATATATATATATATAAAATTACTTTTCAGCATAGGGCTGGGTTTCCATACATTGAGATGAAGGTTCATGAGCACAACTTACCTGGGCTCATTTAGAGATAGCAACAAAATTTTAAGTACCTAATAAAGAAAAAAAGCTTAACTGATGCTCGTTCTATTTTGGTATTATAAAAAGTTCTAAATATAAACTTATCACAGTAAAGATTCAGATCAGATAGCTTGTACACCTTTCCATAAATCATTTATCTCCTGCAAGCAAGCCTCATCCGCTGCTGGCAGCAGGCTGGGATATTGGAATGAGGACAAATGCTTTCTTTAGCAACATAGGGGTTTTCAGTAACTTTCAAGTAGATTTAGAACTCCTGTGGCTGAAAAAGTAAATGTGTGTTTATCAAAGCAAAATCCATATATTTGAGATGCTTTTGCTCAGTGGGATCCAGGTCCAAGAGCTGAGTTTTTAGGGACAAATGCACCATAAATGGGAAAATTCATACTCTGATTCCCAGCCCAGCGGATGGCACAGGCGTGGAGAAACACAAGTTGTCTCTCCTGAGACTTTGGATGGGTGTGCCTTTAACACAGACTGCAACCATGACAGTATGAAATTTTGCATAAATATACAAAGCAAAGCTGGACTGAGACAATGGAAAGCCACAGGTAGCACCAGATTCATGTGGAGGTGAAGAGAAATTGAGGAGGGGAATAAAAAGAGAGATGCCCTCTTTTATCAAAAGCAAGGAGGAGTGCTTTTCTTATAAAAGCAACATTATCTCTAGCAGGGAAAATTCCCACTATTCTGTTTCAGCCTTCAGTAACTACAGCTGAGACAGAGCCAAGGCAAAGCAGGGGAAGGGAGAACAGACAGAGGGGCCTGAGGAATGGAGAAAATAAAAAGAGGCACTAAAGCATTCAGTGAGCTGAGAGGAGAAAAATGAAAGCAGGTTTAGGGGTGGCAGGAGGTTTCAAAGCAAATTCACATCAGTGAGGGGCTGGGAAAAGTGAAGTCGGGCTGAGGGGCTGAGCCCGTCCCACAGGGCAGAGCCGGTTCTGAGCCCCCCATGGAGGTTAACACTTAAATACATGTTAAAACGCGGCCTTTTAACTAAACATGAACCCAGAGGGCTTGTTGGGCTGCAGGCAGTGAAGGGAAGTGTAAGCAAAGCTACAGCTGGGACAGGGACAAGGCAGTACCTCAGCGAGGCATGGCTGCCGGCCTCCCTCAGACTCACCTCAGCGCTCCCTGGTGCGCCACGGGCCTCTCTAGCCCCTGGCCGTAGTCCCGGCACGGTCATGGAGCTCTGGGAGCCACAGGGCACCGCTGTGAGGGTGACACACCTCATCCCGTCTGACAGCCTCGTCCCACAACAGGTTCATCACCGCAACCCCACGCTAGGCGGGTCATGGGGGCTTTGGGTGCATAACAGGAAAAAGGCGGGAAACAGAACCGGGGATACGTGAGAGGAAAAAGGCAGGAAATGAGGGCCGTGGATGCGTGAGGGGAAGGAAAATGGCAAACGGGAGCTGGAAAGGGTGTCTGAGGGGAAAAAAGGCAGGAAACAGGAGCCGGGGGTGCGTGAGGGGAAAAAAGGCAGAAAACGGTAGCCAGGGGTGTGTGAGGGAAAAAAAGACGGGAAATGGGGGCCAGGGGTGTGTGAGGAGGAAAAAGGCAGGAAATGGGGCTGAGGGGTGCATGAGGGGAAAAAGGCAGGAAGGTCCTCTGGTGCCCTCAGGGTGTACCACAGTGCCCCATCAGGTGTGAGGAGAGCCACCACCACAGCCCAGACAGCAGTTGATGGGCAAATCTATCCAATTCCTACCACCACTGTGAGGGTCAGGGGTACTAGAATAATTATTATTACTATTATCGTTGTTGTTCACAGAATCACTGAATAAAGGGTTGGGAGATCACCCAGCCCAACCACCCTGCCCAGGCAGGGTCACCTGGAGCAGGTGACACAAGAAGGTGTCCAGGTGGGTTTGGAATGTCTCCAGAGAGGCAGACTCCAGGCCTTCCTTCAGCAGTTGTTCAGTGCTCTGCCACTTTCCATGGAAAGAAGTCTGTCCTCATGCTGAGGTAGAACCTCTCGTGTTTTATTTTGTGGCCACTGCTCCTTTTCCTGTCGCTGGGCAGCACTGAAAAGAGTCTGGCACCATCCTCTGACATCCCTTGGAGAGATTTATATGCATTAATGAGATCCCCTCTCAGTCTACGTAGACTAAACAGGCCCAGCTCCCTCAGCGTCTCCTCATAAGGGAGATGCTCCAGACCCGTCTTTATCTTGGACCCCTCTTCATCTCTGGACCCTCGCCAGTAGCTCCTCGTCTTTCTTGAGCTGTGGAGACCAGAATAGAACACAATACTCCAGATGTGGCCTCACTTGGGCGGAGAGTATTATTATTATTATTATTATTATTATTACTACTACTACTACTATTACTATTATTATTATCATCACTACTACTACTCAGTTATCAATAAGGCTACCCCATTGTCATGTATCTTTTCCCACATTAGCACACAGGATCACCCAGGAGGTTTAAAACCCAGGCAGTCTATTTTGTAGGCTATTTTAGGTAGCCAGGCCAAAGGTGCAGGAGGAATTCCAGACACACACGCCATGCTTTTTCCTGGAGCATTGTAATGACTCGTGTCCTGTAGTGGTAGGTTCGCCTGCCTTTTGCCGAAGGGAATCCAGCTCCAGGGGCCATGTGCCAGCCCAGCTCCGTGGAGAGGGACCAGCCTTTATCCAAAGGCTGTGGTAACCTCTGCTGGCAGCTCCGGGCTGTTACACCGGCTGAGATGCTACTAGACATGAGCTTGTAGTTGAGCAGACAAAAAGACATCAGAAGAGGTATTTTACATTTGCTTACTCATACTTTTGTATGCATTTGCTACAACAGAGGATTGGAATTTTTTAATTGAATGTGTATTTTTAAGGCATCGGTGATTTAGATAAATTAGGTCCCTGCTCATCCAAGTATGAACATGTTTATTTCCTCAGACAGCACCGCTTTTGTTACCAAGCAGGTCTGTAACTGTAGTTTGCAGCTAGTCTATGTTATTCTGTTTGAAGATGTGGATACAGCATAGAGAGTGCCATCTGACATAGCTGAGCAATGCATTTTCTGCATATGATAATGTCAATAATGCTACTATTTTTTCAGTGTTTAAACAAACACATCATACCTGTGACTTATATCCAACCTTATCCCACTTCTTCAAATGGTGATACTTCATATCTGTGTAAGACAGGTACTATTCATATCAGCTGGTACATTAAGGGCTCCAGGTGAGGCCATGGTCAGAAGTTGTAGGAACGACAAATGTTGTCTTTTTGCTCTGAGAAGTTTAAAATCTAAACAGATTTTGGGCAGGACAGGAACAAAGTGCAGGCAATGGATATAGGATTCCCATTTACCTTGATTCCCGTTAGTGTGCCTTACTCTGTAGGTGCATGCAGAGAGATGGAATACATATGAGATAGATGAGAGCTCGGTTTTATTGGAAGTTTCCATTACATTGGCAAGAAATCAGGTGCTAGTCTTCATTTCAACTATTACCCACAGAAACTGATTGTCATCTCATCCATGGAAAACCTTACACTTGCCTCTCATTCCATTTGCAACCATAGCTTGTGGTCTTCTATCTCCTTAATTGAAATACATAAGAGAAAAGCTTCTATGAGGCAAGTTTTCAGCCAGAATTAATTTCTTCATTTTCTCTACTCTGAAGCTTTCTGTTATTTTACCATAGCCAAAACAGCAGACCACAGCAACAAACATGCTTCAGTCTGAAGGCATCATCAGAATTCTTGCTTAAGACATATACTTCTAATCTACCAAACCCATGATTTCTAAGAAAAATCTGTGGCCGTACGACTGCCTCAAAATGGAAAACATCATGTAGACAATGCACATGTTGCTACAAGTCAGACCTTAACTGACCAAAAATATTAGATAGAGCTGTCTGTTTAATTAGACACGGATCAAAAAGGAAGAACTAAGCACTTTCCCATCATTCCCTGCAGGTTTTGAAGTTGGCATTTCCCCCCCTGTGCATACAGTTAGTTGTTTGCCTCGGGTTGTAAAGAAACGCAGAGGGCTGTTATTAAAGCACTGATAATTTGCTGAACTCCATCTTTTGTGGAACTTGCTGAGTTAGAAAATTCCTTTTCACCTCCTCCCCCACCTCTCCTTGACTAGAATTGGACTGAAGAACAAATATCACATTATGGTGCTAGGTAAAGGGATCAACTGTGTTTGCAGTTAAGTGACTAGCACAAGACAGAACAAATCCTACAGCTCAAGTCTGTCCAGCTAAATGATGAGAGAAATTAAAAAAGCATTTGCTTTTTAAAAGAAGATCAAAAAGAAGACTCATGTTTAGGATATGCTGTGCTTTAGTGCTTTATATGCAGAAAGTGACTCGAGTATAGTTCGTTAGAAAGTTCTCCAAGCAATCAGAGCCTGGAGATAAAGAATTGCCACTGCAATGAGAGAGATTCTGAGAATGCAGAAAACATGATCCCAACTCATCAGCTGTCCAGTGGTGGCCTCAAGTCAGAGGTCTGCACTTGTCATTTCAGCACTCCAGCCCCTGACAGGAAGGATTTTTATCCAGTTCTCCATGTACCATCCTAGAGAAACAGTAGTGAGTTCTTTTGAGGCCAGTGGCTCGAGTTAAAATTCAGCAAAGCTGGCAGTTAGAACCTTCCCCTTCTGCCACAGATTGCTGTTTCCAAACTAGCACACCTAAATTCTATACCTGTTCCTCATCACATGTCAACTGCTACCATTTTTCACTAGCATTAATATTCTTGTAAACTACAGAAATCAGGGAGTACAGAACCCATCCAATTATCCCCAGCACCGACCTCAGTGCAGATAAGCAGAGCTACTTGCTCCATTAAAACTGCTGCCAAACACACATCAACCAGCTCAGTCTCTCAGCTGACAAATAAAAAGGAGATATCAGACACCCACAGAACCACCAGGCTTTTTGCAAGAGGGATGGGCATCACTTAAACCATGTAGAAGCATTATCAGGAAGCACAGATTTTGACATTTTTCATCGTATCTTCCCAACACGAAGGAATCATTTGCATTCTTTCCCCTGCTCAATCCACTTTTGCAAAGAGCCTGATCTTTCTGTTAATCATTGATAGAAGCATGCTCTTGTCTTAGATTAAAATGGAATAGATTTCCTGTTTGCCTCTACTTGCTTGCCTTTTTTACACATATTCAAGTCCTTCTCTGCTCCACTGCATTCTTCAAACTTACATTTTGGTACAGTTGCTTTGTAGCTCAAAGAAAGACATGAGAACAGACAGTATTTTTGGAACACAAATTTTTAATGATTTAACGTGTAGTACAGACACTGGTTGAACAGCTCAACTACCAAGGAGGGAGGATGCAGTTTCTGTCCCATTGGATGGACAACAGCCACAACACACTTCTGATCACATCCTGTTTTTCTAGGAGAGAGAAGGGCCAGGAATTCCCACAAAGTTGTCCAAATTACAATGGTTCTTATGATTTCTTACAATTACTGCTTCACGCAGTGGTATCACCTGCTAAAGAATTAATACCAAGTTGGAAAAGAAAGCAAGAGCAAGCCATCAGCATCTTGACCTCATCAGCCATGGTGCAAACACATGAAGTGCTGGAATATGTCTCAGCAGGAACGATATGATAGACCAAGCTGACGGCCTTCCCTAGGGAAAATGATTATGAAGTGCTGGAAGGGGGTGAAGGATCTGTTTAACACTGAAAAGAGAAACAACCTCTGCTACCCTCTGAAGACAGCATTTCAAACTGCATCCTCACACTGTACCATGTCTGCTGCAGCAAGTTGCCATAGGATGGCAGCAAAGGGGAGACAGATTTTCAGTCGGATAAACTGCTAATGCTAAAGCTCTCAAGATTTTGGAAAAACAAGATTTCCAAGACAATCTGCTGATGGAGCCATTATTTCACTTGAGGACTTCTGGGAAAGAACAACAAAAACAATGCAAGTGGATTTTATCAGATGGCTGGTACTACTTCTCGTTTATATCATATGTAACTGCAATAGCATTCTACAGATCTTTTGCAGCAGAATACTCCATCACTGTTTGTTTTTTGTGGTTTATATCTTCAACACCTCTGTAGACTTCTACATTTTTATTTAGTTTTTATTTTATGCAGTTTAAGCAAGCATACACAAAGTCAAAATTATGGGGGAGATGAATGGGATAAAACCAAGAGAAATGAGGCTCTGCATATAGAGAGGAACAGCCCAGTTTAGTCTAGCACTTGGACTTTGCAGAGGGAGCAGAAATTTAGTCAGGATTTTACAGGTTCTCTACCCACCTTGTCTGTATTGTGTGGCCTTTAGAGGGAGAGAGTTGAAATTGCAACTTTAGAGAGCTAGGAGCAACTGTGGGAGAACCAAGGCTGTTGTAGCGTCATTCTGATCGGGCCACAATTCCGAAGTACGTCAAGCATGTCCAACAGCAAATCAAAAACATCATGACTTTAGCTGAGCTCATGCAACACAGCTGTCCTCAAAGGAGGGCTTGCACCATGTTCTGATGTTCTAATTACTTCATGCACAAGGACATCATTAAACTGAAGTCCTACTACTCCGCCCTTTTGCCTCCTGCACAACCAGGAGTGAAGTACATGTGAAATACCAAGGCCTGAACAAGTTCAAGCAAACAAATCTTCCCTGCTCCCTGTCAGCAAGAGGACCAGCAAAGAGCTGCTCACAAAACTAGACTCCTCTTTGAGGAAACTGTTGCAGAGTAACAAGGAAAGTGTTCAGAGACAATAAACATCCCATCCTAGGCAGATCCCTGCTCTTCTCTTGTGCTATGGGACTCTGGCAGAAGAACAACTCCATTGGAGTTCTGAATGGTTTAAACTCACTAAGAGGAACATAAGTACTATAGTGACAAATCCCAATACAATTCCTTTAGACTAAGGAGGAAAAAAACCCTACCAACTTTAGTCAGGATCTAAAACATCCCTTCTAGCTGACATAGCAAAGCAGGGATTGAAAGGCATCCACAACCAGCTATGCAAAGCATTGATACTGTCAGCCAGTGACCCATATAAAATGAATAAATAATTCATAATTACATATGTAGTGTACACCATGCATGTCAAGAAGGGTTCCAGAGAGAGAAGCACAGAGGGCATGCTTTGCTCTCTAACAGGAAAAATCCTCCAGTTACTACCGTCACTCTGGAAAGTCTCTGGACTGCAGAGACACAACTGAACCTCCATTTACAGCTGCAAAGCCACATTAGATATTTTTCCCATGATGTTCTATAGCCTAGATTGACTCCATGATTCCTGAAATTTAGAGGAAGTATTCAAAGAATGCACTGGCACTGTAGCACAGTACTAGCACTCTAAAGCGGGTGCATAATAAATTGAAGAAAGCAAGATTCAGTTCCAAAGAACTTAAGCTCCTTACTTCCTCTGTTCACCTCTGGATTTGCCCCCACATACAAGACAAGCTTTTTACACTGAGGCTCTGGTAAAGCAACCGCTGTTGTCTCGTTCTTTTGGATTCAAGTCTCCAGCTCCTTCCTTTTGTTGCTCAGATCCTGAAGCTCTCAAACAGGCAGGAGCTCTGGGGGATACTCGCCATAGCAGTATTTGGCAATTGGGTCTCTGTAGGTGTTCTCATGCTGCACACTCTGCCAGGAAGACGAGGAGAAGCTTTAACAACACACACACATTGAAACAAGGCATCCCTTCACCGAGGGACAAAACCCACAGCATTTATGCACGTGCAAAAAAAATCCCAAATTTTTCTATACATCAGAGTATCTTTGGAGTCAAAGAACTCTGCATTGCCAATATACAAGAGCCAGTTGATGTATTACAGCATTGCAGTCTTGAACCAGAACCTCCTTTTGAGGAGAGTATCCAAGTAGGTAGGAACAGATTCAATAATCAAAATAATAAAAAAAAAAATGTTTAGGCAGTGTCATTAAATGTTCTAAGCAAACAGAGCACAATAAAGTTGCTACTTGAGATGTGTGCAGTTTTCTTGATAAAAGGGAGAGTTCCGATTTTATGGGTAAAAAATCCCAGTAACTTTGGAGACATGTGGAACTCTATCCTTTGTTTGCAGTCCACCCCTATTGCTACATTAAATACTGAAGCTGCAGGACATTGCCAACAGCACTTTCTAAAAAGGCCAATGCTTACTTAGACCAAAACTTCTAATAAAATCACATGGGTAACAGAAGTTCACCTCTGTCCTTAATAAGCAAAAAAATTACAACATAGTTTTCAAGTTACTACGCAGATGATTATCAGCATATGGTAAAGTCTCTAACTGTACCATAAAATAGCATTCTTAGGCTACTGGGAAGAGCTCTCACTGTTTTCATACTAATGAGATCTTCCCCAGAACTTATCCGAGATCTTCTCTGGTCATTAACTCAGTCTCTTTTTTAGTTAAGCCCCTCTTTTCAAAAGAGAATGTGCAACTCATCCTGCTCTAAATACGTGCTTTGCCTTCAGACCAGTTCTCAGCCATAGCTTCAACTTTTATGAAAATGCCCATGTACACACAAACATGACACACCAGCCATTCATAGGATTGAGCCCCATTTTCTAAGGGCACTTTTTTGGGCCCTGGACATGTGCTTGTGCCGCACCTGTGATGAAGTCCTACATTTGGCCAGACACAGCTCAAAGTGATCTTCCACTGCCATGAAGAGGTTTTGGAAAGCAATCGCTGCCCGGTTCAAGAACCGTTCCAGGAGATGTTGCTAAAGTGGTCAGCAAAAAGAAGGCAAAAAACAGAAACGCTCTACTTCAGCAAGGAGTAATCAAAGCCCACCCTAACCTACACAGCTCAGGTATCAGAGGAATAGTAAGTAACTTCACTTAGGATTTCTAGCAAGCACTGAAAGGCTAATGCCTCAGAAACCCAGCAGTAAGAAAATAATCTAAAAGAAGCTCCCAAAATACAGGCAAGTGCCAGTTACAGAACTAATACCGGCTGGAGTAATTCTTCTGCAATCATTTCCCTTCAGCAATGCAATTCCCCTGAAGCTGAAACACTTTGCAAAGCTCCCAGTATTTCCCCCCAAAGGTGGGAAGGATGAATTTTGTTAAAACTTTATTTATAGCTTGCCATATGGTCCTTGGAGGCTTTCCTCATCCTTCCAATAAAAGGAACTGTCCCTCTAAGGAAAAAGCTCCTCACAAAGAAGCACTTTTAGCCACAGAGGAACCCAAACAGCTGAGAACACCTGGAAAGCAGGAGAATGCCCATGTACCTTGCTGGGCTGCAGGCAGCAGGACACGCAGTACTCGTAGATGCTGCAGCAGCCGTTGGGCAGGCAGCTGTCACAGCTGTACAGCTTCGTGCTGGGCACATTCACATTGCAGCAGCCATTCACCAGCAGGTCCTTCCTCTCACAGATGTAGCCTGGAAAACAGCAACAGGAGTAACAACTGGCAATGCACACTCCTCCGTATGTTCTACAAAAATCTGTAGTAAGAATCACATTACTTAAGAACTTTTTCTGTTTATCATTTAGCAGATTAGGATCCCCCTTTCTTTGAAATGGAGAGCGGCATTTCAAACAGCCTGGTGTTATCTGCACAACCATTATATCCTACTCTAATACGTGCTGTATATACCATATGACTATTTAAATACAGAATATTTAAGTTCTGACTTTTTTTGGGCATAGTTACTTCTTGTGAAAGGGGGAGGGGACTGGCATTGGTTGTATTGGAAAAAAAAAAAAATGACACACGTTTTTTCAATGGGTCTGTGTCTGGATAATTTTCTTACAGTTCAATATGAAAAGACTCAGATTTAGCCATGGAGGATAGCTGTAATATTCATTGCTGAGTGGAATCCTTAATAGTATAGAAATATGGTGTATATCCTTACGGAAACTGTACTACCACAGTGTTGTTAGACTGTGAGAGATCCGTACTTCTTGGAGATCTTATGAACTGGCACTAAGCCTAAGTCAGGCAGTGCCAAATTTAACATTGATGCAAATCACAAAATACATGGTGGGTTTTCTACAGCCTTGATTTGTGGTCAGTAAAGATCCAGAGTCTAAGCAACAAGCACAGGTGCAGGACAGGAAAGAGTCTTTAACTTCTACCACTTAAAACAAGTGGTTAATAACCTTGGGTTTACAAAGGTCAGATGAGCTTATTAACTGTGACTGAGCACTAATTACACCAGTCCTGAGCTGCCTCCATCCAAGGCCAATAAGGTTTCCTCAATTACTCTCCCTAAGCCCCCTGACAGTAGGAGCATACTGCAGGGAGACACAAATAGCTCTGCAAGCAACCACAGTAAATTGAGCAGGACTCAACATTTAGGTTCTGTGCAAAGATAACTGGAATTCTTTGACTTTAAGGTGCTCACAGTCACACTCACACAGCCCTGGGCCTGAGCTGAGCCTGCTGGGCTCAAGTCGGGTGTGCACAGAACCAAAGCATCAGTATCCACAGCCACAGTGAAATTCATCCAGCCAGAGGAGAAAAGGCCAAAGGCCGAGTAAAAATGCCTTAATAATGAGCAGTTGTTACATGAAAGTGCCATCAGCAGTCAGACAGGCAAAGCAGCATTCAGCACTGCCATGTCTAGGATAAATTCTTAGTATCAACTATACCCAGTTCATCTGTAATGAGGAGCTTCCCCTGCACAGAGTTCCTGCACTGGTTACTCGGCTGACTGCTGTTTCCCGAACTGAACTTCACCTTCCACATGATCGGCTGCTCATGCTCCTGCACTTGGAGGAGATTCCGATCTCTCACCATCCTTTCTTCCTGCAAGGAAAAACAGGAATGCAACCAAACATACAAGTTCCTTCTGCCACTTCAATCCACGTACTTTTCCCAGGATTAAAGATGCCTAGTACTAGTAAATTCCACAGCACAGGAAACTCCAGCATCGATGGTGTAAACAACTTACTACTTGTAGTAGCTTACTTCATACTATACACAACAAGAAGATACACAGTCCAGTAAAGTGAGGGTATTCAGTCTCACCAAGGATCAGCCAACACAGCTGAACTTAGTTACTACAACCACAAAAGTAGTATATATTATATTAACCACAATTGCATGTATTTCTCTTACATGAGCCCTTTACCAGTGGAATTACCACTGCAAGAGATACAACAACAACTATCGAGCCCATTGGAGATCTTCTTTTTCCAGTTTTGGTTCAAACCACTGTTGCTGTCAAACACAGAATCAGGCATTCCTATTTTAAACTCTTGCGTCTGTTAAATATTTATAACGTCATTCTTACGGCAGCATAACCCAGGAGTTCGATGACAACACCTGAAGAACGAAAGTCAGCCTGGGATAAGGGATGTTTCAACCCACTCCGCGGCGTGTCGGGGCCGGGGCCGGGGCCGGGGCGGACACTGACCTGCTTGAAGGTGCTGGTGATGAAGTAAACGAGCGAGAGCCCGAAGACGACGCCGAGGACCCATCGCTTCCTGAGCAGCCGCCGCCAGAGCACGGCTCCGCAGGGCACCATGGCAGGTCTGGNCCGCGACGAGGGGTAGCAGCGACGGGGACAGCGCTGGCCCGGGGCCGGCATCACCGGCGGGCCGGCAGCGAGGAGCACAGAGCCCCGGGCGCTGTCGCGGCCCGAGCGCTTCCGCCGGCCGGGCGGGGGAGGCGGAAGCCGCGGTCGGGCGTGCGCCGGGCGGGCTGGGGNGGGCACTGCGCCACGGATTCCAGTGGGAATCTCCTTTCCCCACCTAATTGGAAGAAAAGGCCTGGCTTATGTCTGTGTGTGTGTACATATATATATGTGTGTATGTATAGAATTGTATTTATAGATATATATGTGTGTACCTATGTATATCTATCTATATAGATATATAATGTATGTATATGTGTGTATGCATATATACAGATGTATATATGTATTTATATGCATGGAACCATATTAATAGATATGTGCATGTGTATATATGTATATACGTGTTTGTATACCTGTGCATATATATATGTGTGTGTGTGTATATACATGTATAGGTATAGGAGTGTCTTAATAGATGTGTATGTAGGTATACATTAATACATGTGTACCTACACCTATACATCTATGTGTATATAGATATGTGTATATATAGGTGTACACATACATATGTACGTATGTGTATATATGAATGTATATATAAAACATATCTATTATGATATATGTGTGTGATATATTCGATGATATATGTGCATGTATATGTAAAAACACTTATGAATATGTGTATTTATTACAGACACACACATACCTGTGTGTGTGATAAAAGGTGTGTGTATGGACACAACGAATGCAGAGTACAACTCTGGGAGTACTCCCAGGGAGTGCCTGTGTAGGAAGCAGGGATGCAGGTGCCAATCCCAGAGGAAAACAGCCTTGTTGGATCATGCATATGGACAGGGCTTGAAGCACTGGGGGTTCCTGCACCTCTCTACCTTTCCCAGGGAGATGGAGAGGTAAAACTATTTATGCAGTGCTGAAAATTACTCTCTGCATGTGCTTCTTCCAGGTGGGCCTGTGTGAGCACTGGAGCCAGGTGCTTGACAGTCACTGGCTTGAAGGACCTGTGATCAGTTTGAAATTTGGACTGTCTTGGACTGTCTGAAGCACTCCATCTGTGAATGTCTGCACGCTCTTGGGATTCCATCTTCCCCAGTGGGCTGGCACCTTTCACCTCTGGATAAAGCTGTTGGTTCAGGTACTGTGCTTTCACACAGCTTCCCAGAGCCATTGTGCCTTTAGACAGTACAGGTATAGGGCTACACATTTATGTATATATTATCATATGGTATGAAATGTTATAAATAATGTTATAACTTTTTATATTCAAGCATATTTAGATTTGAGTCTTTATTAAGTAGCTATGGTTGTCTGGTGCCATTGTCCAGAGTTTGCAAATGGCATGTCTGTAGATTAAAATTAATAAGTTGCCTGTTAAAAAGAATATTATCATGACCTAGTTGTATTTTTTTCATAAAAAATGTTTACACGTTTTCTTTTTCTTCCTCCCTCTCAGTTTTGCATTGCAAAGCAAGTTTCTGCAGAAGAGGAAGGCAGGATTTCATTTCCCACGAGGGTGTTGAGTCACGTGTCACATTGAGAGCCACTGTTAGATGTCCCCATGTTCTTTGCCAGGACATGCCATCCCTCAGCTGTACGCTCCTGATGACTGCCACGTCCTGCAGAAGGGGACCTGACTAATTCCTGCCCAGCCTGGAGACCTGTGTGCTCCCTTTTCCTTTTCAGAGTTGTCTCTTTGCAAGTGCGCTGAGAAACAAATGGGAACTCGAGGTGCTCTGTCACAGAAGCAAATGATTCCTGCCAGCCATGTCCGCAGCTGAGTGCGTCCCACGGCCCTCTGCCCCCAGGGCCTGTGCCAGTAGCCACACTGGGATTTGCTGAGCCACAGGGTTCATGTTGAGTGTGTTGTGTTTCAAGGTTTTGAGGAAAATGCAGAGGCGGCACAGCAGCAACACTGACAATGTGCCTCCTGAAAGGTAAATCCTTTTCCCATTTTCTTGCCTCCATTTTCTTCTCCCAAGAGGAGTGTGCTGATTTAAGTGTAGAGGGTGTTTTAGGAGATGAAAGCTCAAAAGTAAGAAAGACATCCAATTCCTGTGCATATGGTGTGGCCAGGCTTTCTGCTCGAGTTTGGGGGTTCTAGAGACAGGTTTACTTTTCTCCTTCCTGTAAGTTATTGATTGCTGCCAGCCACAGTGTTTCAGGATGATCCAGTATGGCACAGCTGGGAGACAGCAGGCTTAGCATGGGCAGGATATTTGGAGCTCTAGAGGAGGGATTCATGGCACAGTCCTGTGGGGAACCTGAGCACCATCAGTGTGCAGGGATCGACCTGTGTGAACAGGAACAATTTACACTTCTCTTATTAAGGTGTTTAAGAAGTCTGCTGGTCTGAAGCTCCCAACTACTCTGACTTAGTGTTTTATAAAGAGTTTGGGTGACCCTTTACATCTTCCCAGAGTCTGTATCTCTCTTCTTGTATGTGAGTATTTAGAAGTAGGATACCTCTAATTTGTGTCTGTAATTATAACATCAGCAAGGGAGCCTTGCCACTGTTGTTGTTCTGGTACTAAATATTCCCTGGTGCTTTCCCAGAGTTACAGCATGACTTTTTTTTTTTTTTTCCTAAAGAAGAAACTAATCTAATTACTCCAAGACGAAAATGAAACTTAGGAATTTCATTGCTCTGTTTGAGCTGAGATTATAAGTGAAAGATCATTAGTAAATATTTTATTTTCTATAGTGGTTTTGCAATTAGAGTTGAAGCCTTATGTCATGGTCATTGATAGCATGGTACTATTCTTAATTTCAGGGGGAAAAAAGCCATCTTCAGGTTTTTTCTGCATGATGCTTCTGATTTTTAACAGGGTAAATCCATATTGTCAGGAATAGAGGCTGAAGTTTTTCTAACTGTAGAAGGAAATGCTGTTGCCACTGGTCTTCACTTCTGTTAACTTCAGCAGCCTCACAATTTCAACAAACAAACCTTGTTTGTTTTTAAATATGTCCCAGATTAATTCCTTCCTGCTGAAAGCATAATCATGTATCCTGGTAATATTATTCCAAACAATAGTTGTGTCTTTATTTGTAACACTGGGTTCCACCCAGTCTGCTTGTTACATTCCCAGACCTGAGTTGTGTGTACATCCCTGAATTGTAATGTTAGGTGTGAATTTAAAGACCTGGTTGATGAATATTTTGGACCAGAAAGAGGTGTGCAGTGTCTTGTTGACTTGATTCCTTTCTGGAGCCCATGGAGATACAGTGGGAAAGGGGTGCAGCTATAAAAAGCCTTATTAGGAGTTTACTTAGTGGGAAGGTTTGCCAGAGAGGTTTGAAGCTGTCCCCAGAGGGAGGTGAAAGGCAGTGCTCTGTGCCCTGTAAGTGCCTGGGGAGGCTTTTGAACCCATGGGGGACAGAGGGTTGAGGGCCCTGCATTTGCTGTCTCAACTTGTGACCGCTATTCCTAAAGTTAGAGATCTCCCAGGATTAAAATCAGGAGAGACCAAAGCTCTGCAACATGCCTTATTTGTGGGCTTTGCCTCTTGCTGAGGTTTATTTATTGTTTGCTCTCCTTCTGCAAGTTAGAGAAGTATTTGCTGCCTGTCAGGCGTTTACTGCCTGGTGATCATTTTACTTGTTACCTGCATTGTTCTCTCTCATCTAAGCTTTCCTTGTACTGACTTCTAGTGAAGGAAACCTGTTGTCTTTTGGTGTTAGGATGAAGGTATTTAGACTTTCTTTTTTCTTTTCTTTGTATTCCAACATGCTTAGGGAAGAATCAGTGCCAGAGCCAGTTCTGTCCAGTGCCCAGTAATTTGCCAAAAATATCAAAATAAAAGAATTTACCTGGACCCATGAGCACATCCTTCACTTTTGTGTCAGGTCAGGGACACACAACCAGCTCTCAACACTTCTCTGCCCCTAGTGATTCTGTCTCTTGTTGGTGCAAGTCATCAGTGGGCAGGTAGTGATTGTCTCTAAATAAAGACAGAAGATTTTGGGGGTAGGTCATTGCTTTGAGTTAGCTTGGTTAATTTGTTCGTTTATAATATGACTTGACTTGGTGGTGCTGTGGCAAGTTCCACAGGGTTTTGTATGTTTTTCTTTAAATACTCAAATCATTATAGAAGATACTGGATTTGGTATTGGATGTATTATTTCTTTGTTTTCTCCAAAAGTAAACAGGGTGTTTGGGAGCTTCATTCCTTGGGTGAAGGAACTGATGCATTTTGGTCAGGTCTGTAGAGGTTCTCTGATCTTATCTGAGGAGTCTGGTTACTGGCCTCTAGTTCTGCAGCTGTGACTTCCCGACAGCAGATTGAGGGAAAAGCATCTGTCACCTGGAGACCTTCATATTCTGATAGTGTGTGAGGAATTCTGGAATCACTGCAGTCAGGGTTGGGCTAAAACACATGATTTTTATTAAACACTTTAATCTCTGCCCGCTGCAGAAACCGGAGCCAGACGGTCAGTTCTGAAACCAGCGTGGATGAAAGTGGAGTTTTTGAAAGCCTGAAGGCTGAAGCCTCCTCTCCACAGCAGCTGTTCTCGGGGCTGGCCGGGATCCCCTCGGGCACCATCACAGCCACGCCCTTCCAGTCCGGGCTGGTGCTGGGCTCTTCAGCCGGAGGTGGGGAGGTGTTCATCCAGATGCCACCCCCGAGGGAGGAGGGGGCCAGCCGAGCTGAGGGAGCCCCGTTTCACCACCGGCAGCCGTCCCATCACTTCCACCATGGCCACCACCGGGGCTCCTCTCTGCTGCACATGGCAGGGGGGGACCGGCATGGGCACGCTGAGGAGGGCACGGAGGAACAGGCTGGAACTCCAGCCCCAGCTCTTTCTGAGCTGAAAGCTGTGATTGGTTGGCTGCAGAAGGGACTTCCCTTCATCTTGATCCTCCTGGCTAAAGTTTGTTTCCAGCACAAGCTTGGTGAGCATCCATCCTTTTTGAACTGTGATTAGAGAGTGGTTGGGAAACTTTATCAGGCTGTGGTGTCTGATACGTTTATCCATGTGACAGGGTCCAGATGGAGTCTAGCATGAAGGGAACATATTCAAATGCATGGGATAACGTGATAAATTCACCCTACTTTCAGTCCAAGCTATTTTCATCTGGGTCAGATCCATCTGTTTCCTGTCCTGAGTAGTTCTGTTCTTTTTCCTGATTTCTCCTTGACATTCCTGTGAGGCTGAGGATATTACCAAGTCTTCTCCCTCAGAGCTCGCTCTAGGAGAGATGGGGAGAGCTTACATTGGTGATAGCAAAGATTTCTGTGTAGCACAGAAGAGATCAGAGGGATGAGACTCTTGTCTTCCCAGTAGGGTGGTAGTTGTGAAATCCAGTCAAACAGCAGCAGCAGTTACAGTCTGACAGAGCCTTTCCCTGCAGGAATTGCTGTGTGCATTGGCATGGCCAGCACCTTTGCCTACGCCAACTCCACGCTCCGAGAACAGGTTGCTTTGAAGGTGAGTTCAGCATTTTACCTTCTTATGTTCCCAGGAAACATCATTTTCCATGCACAAAATATCACCTGTGGTGAGCCTTCAGTTGCAGTGTAGGGCTGAATGCATTTATATGTGTACAGATCTGTCTTCTTCCTGCTTCTCCCCATGGATGCACTCCCAAAGTCTCTATCCTGCTTTTTTGTGCAAGTCTGGCATAGTAAAACAAATAGAGGACAGGTCAGGGATGTTGTAATCTGCATCTCCCTCTGCCTCTGACTGGCAGTGCCAGTTCCAGCACTTCTCTGCACCTTGGTTTCCCATTATGTACAGCAGAGATGCTGAAGCCTATTTGACTTGTTAATGATGAAATTTAACTTATTAGCATTTAGATAATGTTTTGAGATGTTCAGCTGAAAGATTTTGTAGATGTATTGCTTGCTAGTGGCTTTATGATGCTCTGTGCATAATATGCTTAGAATATAAAGAAACCAGCAGATCTTTTTAGGTCTTCTCATCTTCTGTGTCAGGAGAACAGTTCAACAGCACTAAAAGCACAAGGCTAGAATTGCTTTTTTGTTAGAATTACATGAGTGGCACAAGTGTATGCTTGTATCTACCAGCAGCAGTGGAATCAATGTGATCCAACGCTGAATGAACAGATAAATGGCACAATCCAGTAACAGATTGCTGTTGCCTTGCACTCTGCACCTCTGTCCTTCCAGCAGTGTGCTCCTTAATCTGCCTGCTTTAAATCTCATCTTAACAGTCCTGGCTGTTGGACAGCTACAGAGACCTCCTTTCTTAATAAATCAGCTCACAAGAAAAATGGTGGGTGTCTTCCTCTCAGGAATAAAATTTACTCCTCAAACTTACTGAGGGCCAAGACCCAGGACAATATCTTCTGCCATCCAGCATCTGTTTGTAACATTCCATGTATTTTGAAATGCAAAATTTCCACTTCTTTTGACCTTTAATTATTTCTTCAGTCAAAAATGCATGTTCCAGAATCTCCATGCTCTAGGATAACACCCAGATGTGCTGCATATAGTGGTGGGGTATATTTGATTTAGCTAAGCCTTCCACTGAGTGACTTTGGATCTATTTATAAAACACCCCTTTGATGAATTGTCACTCCAACCAGGTGACAGCTCAAAATTTAGGACAGTATGTGGAATGGACTTTTTTTAATCTGCTTGTCATACTACATATTAAATATCAGGAGATTTTAGATGTCCCAAGAAAGATCCCCACTTTGAAGATGCATTCTGCAAGTAAGGCTGTTGTTTTCACCAGCTTATTTCAATTAATTTCTCTAAAGTTACCTCATTGAAAAGGTTAACTGAGTGAGAGACATTTCTGCTTGTGTTTATACATGTCTTTACCTAGCAGACTACATCTTAGTCCTGTGTAAATAAACTAGTTACTGAACACTTTGTTACATATTTGCATCCCCTGGGTTAGATTTTTCAGTAGTTGAAGGCTCAGCTCAAGTCTTGAGATTTCAAGTTGAAATAACTCTGCTTCTTTTCCTTGCTCAGGAGAAGAGATCCGTGTTGGTTGTCTTCTGGATCCTGGCCTTTCTCACTGGAAACACCCTGTACTTGCTTTACACATTCAGCTCTCAGCAGCTTTACAACAGGTGGGCAAAATTTACGTTGTGCAGGATGGAAGCAGGTGATAATTTCCAGAGAGCAAAAGAGGGAAGCCCCCTTTTCCCCACACTTTGGGAGGAAGTGTGTGTGCCTAAAGAATCTGCTGTCTTTGTTACATCTTTGTAAAATCTTTCAGTGCAGGAAAAGAATGTATGTGTCACTTTACCAGTGGATTATGCTCCTATCAATAAAGGGCATAACCAGTGTATAAACGGGCCAGGGTGTGATGATATCAAAGCAGGGTGGATCCTTTTCAAGAGGGACCTCGGAATTCCCATTTTGACCACTGCAACTGAACATGGAGTGTAGGTGTCAGAGGTAGATAAGGAATCGACCCACTGATTTTCCTCTTCCTATAACAGTCTATCAAGCTTCGAGTCTAGGACAGGAAAAGAAATAACTGTGTTTTACTCCAGTGTTCTCAGAGCTCGGAGGCACTTGGATCGGAGGTAATTAAGATAGCCTTGTCTTTCAGATCCTGACTAAATTAGTTCTCAAATACAGAAAGGTTTGTACTGATGGATTTGGTTCAGCACTGTCCCTGCTTATTATAATGCAGATAGGAATAATGACAGGAAGCAAAGAAAGGGGGAGAGCTGAGAAGGCTTGAATGTGTGGGTGTGAATGGGAGAGGCCAAGCCGTGGGATTCTCTGTATGGAGCTTGTGGGAGGGAGTGGAAAGGAAGGAACAGGAATGGCAGGAAGGTATGAAAGTGATATTTTTTTGCACCACAGGGTAAAAATGTGTCTCTAAGAAGGTGGTCAAGGTTAAATGCGTGAATAGGACTAGTTTAAAATAAAGGCTAGATCATCTAAAATTAAGGGGTTGTAGCAATTTGGGGCCATCCTACAGATAGTTTAGAGTATGGTTTATTACCAGTGGACAGGCTGGGCCACAGCTCCATGAAAAGCCCCGTTCCTGTGCTGCAGTGGTGTCATGCTCAGGCTGGTGTATCTCTTGCTTGCTGTGTGGGGACCTGGGACTATTCACAAGCCAGGCTTGTCAAATTAGAAACGTCTGCTTCAGTTTTGTTTCCTTCTGGCTTATTTTTCATTTCCTGATACTTTTTTTCTTGTTTTTAGTGCATGAATAGTAGTAAAGTCTCTGATTCTGTTTCTGTTTTTAGGGTGTAATTTTACCTGTTGTGCTGTGCCAGTGTTGTGAGTATTTTAAATTCATGTCCAGGATTTTTATTTTGGGTTGGTTACTTTACTTTGCTTTTTATTTTTTTTTTTCTGTTGAGTTTTTGCTTTCTACCATGAGACTTTAGCAGGTAGATACCCTGAAGGTGAATCCTGGTTTTTCAGCCTGAGTAGGGTCTAGTTCTCATTATTGCTCAAGTCAGTAGCTCCTGCCCATTGCTGGATGAAATTCTGCTGTCCCAGACTCCACTTTTTTAAATAGCAAATGTTCAGCCCAGTAAATGACATTATGTGAGGGGCATTACTTTATCTTTGGTTCAGGTAAGAGTATTAACAGAGCCCAGGTCGTTCTGCTTCAGGTAGTGGCCACTGTCAGAGCATGACACATGTGAAGTTCTGACCTTTCTGCTGTGTCTAGTACAGAGTTTCCTGTGTCACCACTTTGCTTCATGTGCACAGTAGCTTTAGGGACTGTGCCCCTGTGGCAAACCAGCCTCAGAGGCTGTGGAGGTGTTCACTTCCCCAGGGAACTGATGCCTCCTCCAGCCACCTAGAAACAGAGACTAGACAAGAGTAAGGGAATAAAGATAGGTATTTATTTGAAGGGCCTTCAGGGTACACCCTGGGGGAGCCAGAGGCTGCTTCCGAAAAATGGACCCCAAGATGGACGACAGGTCACGAGTTCTTCACACTTTTATAGGTTTGGATCATTTGCATATCAGGGTTAATTCTCCAATTAAAGCCCCAGTTTAATGATGTAATTCCCCTCAGCTTGCCTCCCCTTAGAATCTTTGGTTTACACATTTTGGGCCTAAAAACAGCCTGTCTGTCCTTGAAGGCAAAGCCTGGAGAGGCTTTGTTATGTCTGCCCAGTACGAGAGAGCGGGAATTACAGGCTACAAGGAACTTCAGAGTTACACTCTAAGCAGTACAGAATTTGAAAATAAAAAAGTTAAAACCTAAGGCATCAGAACCAGAACTGTTCTGAGCAGGACTTCCAGGACAAGCTTTTACATCCAGATCCCGTGGAGCAAGCCTGTGCACCAAGGGCACTGTCAGCACACCAGAGGCTCTGTTGCAGTGGGAAAGGCAGGTTATGGAGATTGCTGTATTCTGGAGCAGATTTTATATGTGTTTGGGTTCTGTTTTGTGACAGTGGGCAAACCTGCTGACCACAGTAGAAGTGGGCAAGAGCAAAGTTAGGAGTCGCAGAGGAACCACGTCTAATTTGCATGTCTTCCTCCTCTTGCCCTTGAGAACTTCCCTGAAGTTCAGGGGAGTTTCTAGGCTCTCTCTAGCCAACAGTGGATACAAGAAGCTCGAGCAAGCTTCTCCTCAGTGGTATCTGAGCTGTGGTGCCTCGTGCCTTTCAGCCTTATATTCCTGAAACCCAACCTGGACAGGCTGGACTTCTTCGACCTCATGTGGATCGTGGGCATCGCAGACTTTGTGCTGAAGTACCTCACCATTGCCCTTAAATGCCTCGTTGTGGCCCTGCCCAAGATCATCCTTGCTGTCAAGTCAAAGGTAGGACACTCTTTCTGATGCACAAACCTTTTGTCTTTGATAATCTGATACCTTCACCACACATTTGCAGCATGGAATCAGAGAATTGTGGAATGATTTGAGTTGGAGGGGACCTTAATGACCACCCAGTTCCACTCCCTGCCATGGGCAGGGACACCTTCCACTCTGCCAGGTTGCTCCAAGTCCCATCCAGCCTGGCCTTGGGCACTCCCAGGGATCCAGTGCCAGCCACAGCTTCTCTGGGCACCCTGTGCCAGTGCCAAATATGGATGGAATAATAAAAATATCAAAATCTCTTGGTAAACCTTTGGCAGAAAGTCTCCTGGGTGTTGAAGTTTGGTTTTTAAGCCATCACAGATCTGAGCAAGAGTTTGGTACTACCAGCAATGATTAAAGTCCAGAGAGGTGAGGTAAGAATTCCTTGAGGAGGAATTGGTGCTAGCAGCTGGATAACTGCTTCTCTCATTGACTTTAAGTCTTGTCTTCTGAGTAATCTCTGTAAATTCATATTTCTAAAGCAGGAACCTCTTCATGTCATGGGAAGAAATTACAAATATTTGTCCCTTTGACTTTCCACTTGGGCCAAAGAGTAACTGGGTTAAACTGAAGCTGCTGATGCCACAAAAGACAGCACCAGTTCTAGCCACGGGTGAAGAAATATTTTAATTAAATGCTTCACATATTTAAATGTTCATGAAACCGTATGTAGACTAGGCCTAACTTGAAACTTTCTTACTACATTCTCTCTCTTAAAATACCTTTTGATATATTTTTACTACTACAGATGTCTCATGCTGTCTCTTCCACCACTCCGTGGCATCCACATTTCAGTGGCAGATGTAGCAATGTGTATTATTTGCATTCAGTAAAGAAACTTTCTGGCAGCTGTTGAGATGAAAGGCACTCTATAGATGCAAGGTACCAGCATTAATTGCTGAAAGTCTCAGGCAGGGCACTTCAGGGGGTATCTGAACTGGGAGTAGTTTTGCTTAGAAATGGCATGGGTGGCAGGGGAGTTGAGCAGTTTGTTCCTGCGCAGCAGGGCTATCTGAGATGGTTATTAATTTATTTCTGGCAATTGTCCAGCTTTTTTTTTTTTCCTTTCTTCTATTATTATTATTATATTTTGGGAGATTAATGTGCTGGGTCAGAGCATAATCCAGGCTGGGGAGGGAGGGAGAAGTGATGTGAATAGTCTTCCCAAGATAAATTGCAGTGCTGGAAAAGGTTCACAGCCTTTGCTTGCTTGTCTGAGAGCCATCCCAAGTACTCATTAATCCTTGTCGGGAGAGAAGAAAGAGAAGGGGTCTTTATTTGCAGCTCCAGTGAGAGGCTGGTAGGATCACATCTGTCAAGGGCCTCTAATGACTCAGAGCACAGATGCTTCATTTTTAGTACCTTTTTCTGGAGAGCAATGTGTCTCACTTTTTTTAAGCCCCTTTTTGTCTTAGGATGTTGTGGATGCTCTCACTGTCCCCTGACACCTGGGACTGCTGTTACCCACCACTAGATCTGGATTTGGTTTTCTCCCCTACTCTGCACTGCAGCCATTAAGCCAGCCAGGGATGAAATCTGGTGTAACAAATTAAGCAAGATCAAACTGGGATGAGAGAGCTCCAGGAGAACCACAGGACACCATGGAAATTGGAATTGGTAATCACATAGCTGAGCTCCTTCCCTGAGCCTGGTGACCCAGCTGACTTCTGCAGGCCAGCACAATGCCACACAGATGAGGGTTTTTAAATGGAAGCTTTTGCTCAGTTAGAACACTTCTAGTGCAATTTAGGCACATTAACTGACCAAAAATTTTATCGAGTTTTGTGCTATCTGCTGTCTGAATACTTGCCAGGTACAAAGTTATTCTCTTCCTCCCAATGTCCTCCTAGTTGTATTTCTGCTTGAAGCCCAGCTTGGAGTTTATGAACTTCTGGGTGATTGTCACTTAATGGTAACAGGCTGCTGGAGAAATACAAATTTAACTCAGTAGAGCTAGATTTTTTCGAGATGTGTATTTATATATAGTGAGAAGTTTCTGTGCCAATATAACTACTCAGAACAGTAGCCCCTTGCTCCCCTAATAGAGGGCCTGAAGTGGAGGTTGCTGCACTCTGGGGGCTGGAGTTCAGCGCAGAGGGATTTAATCCTGAGCTCCCTTGCAGATCCCTCTTGCTGGCAGTCAGCAGTAGATCCTAAAACTTGCCTGTGGATGGGATGTGGAGAACTTTAATCATCCTGCACTCAACCTCTGAGCTGGCTCTTCAGATTTTCCTCATTTTGGAAGTTCAAAGGCACTTACAAAGCTAGCCTGGCTTTTCCTGCTGCTCCTTGGGATCCTGGTCTTCTCTGAATACTGTGTGGTTTTTACTTTTATTTACCAGTATTCGTATCTCCCCTCACACTTGTCTGTAGACTGAACACCAACAATTTTTTGAGTCTTTTCTCAGAGATTGTTAATTCCAGATCTTATTATCCTCTTTTGGACTGTCTTCATTCCCTCCCTGTTTTCCAGACCATTTCTCCAGTCTGTCAAGAGGAATTGGGAATATAACCTTTCTTTCCAGTGTGTTTACAGCCTTTCCCAGTTTAGTGTCAGCTGTACATTAGTCTGTTCCATCAAGATCATTAATGAAAATAGTGCTAAACTCTGCTTACATCAGTAAGATGCATCTTTTTCATTTAGAAAGCAAACACATGAAAAATATGGGTTAGGACACTCAGTTCTCCCCATCCAGAGTACCTGGGTCATGTGGTCCTAGTATGAGAAGGAAGGGCAACTTTTGGTCTAAGATAATGTTTGGATTTATGCGGGGAAAGAAGAACTTGTGAACTGGAGAGAAAATCAGGAAAAGAAGGTAACCCCAGCATCAGACTGCTCTCACAACCCTGGAGCCTGTGAAGTTTCCAGGAGAAGGATCATACCTGTGGCTGGAGGTGTCCCTCCCTCTCCCTGAGCTGTGCCAGGCACATCAGGCTGGGTACAAGTTTCAATAACAGCTGAGCTCATCATTCCTTTGGAAGGGGGGGGCTTGGCTCCCACCCTGCGTGCTGAAGGCTCTCCATTAAAAAAGGCAAATAAGATCATTTGGTTCAATATAAAATGAATTAAAGTAAATTAAACTGCAGGAGCCATGTGGCCTGCACAGGCTTCCATTGTTGTACACACATCAATGGCAGCTTTTCATTTTCGCTGCTAAGGAATGACAGCTTGAGGGGGGTGGAATTTAAAATAAGGAAATAAATAATAAAAAGACACAGTTGCCAAAGGTTTCACTTAGGAAATCCCAGGTGCCTGCAAGTCTCTCATCCCCTCCTCATGTTGTTGTCAGCAATCTGAGCTGGAGAAGTGAGTGAAACATGGGGGGAGGGAGAAGGATAACCAAACCAAAAAGAACTGTAAGAAACTGATATCCCAAGTTCTTTTATATTTGTATTCCTACGTCTATAGAACACAAAGATACCAAGGACATTTTGATACATAAGAAAGACCCTAAGTAAGAATTGTCTCTGCATGCTCAATGCAGGTGTGTAGCCAAGTTACAGGGGACTGAAAATGAAGAAGAACACTGACATTGGACCCTCACTGCAGCTTTGAAAATATTTGCTTGGTGGTTTTTTTCAGTTGATTGTTTTATTAGTGCTTTTAATTTTTAAAGTACCATCTCATCAAGTCTGGTCAGAGAAGACTTGGCCTGGATGTGGCAGCAATTGCAAATTCTGCACTTGGACCTTGGACCAAAAACCTTCTTCAGGAGCACATCACGTTTCCTGCCACAGATGGGTACAGCTGTGCCATGTAAACTGGCACATTAATGTCCGTATTCCTTCTGAAGCTGCACCCTTTTTTTTGTCCTAAGGGGGGAAAAAAAGGGTTCTTGGAGCATTTGAGTCCTCTAAAAATATAGAAGCAATAAAAAACCCACTGGGAACTGGCACACAGATGATGTTTAATAAAAAATAACCAGGCAAAGACATTCCTGGTTCTTGTCTGTGCAATATGGAATTTATTCCTGCTCTTTACTCACAGTGTGGCTGAAGTGGTGTTCCCAGAGAGGTGACAGCCCATCCTCTCCTTCCCCTCTCCTCTCTCATCCTGGATCCTCTTTGGGGGAACTCACTCACAGATTCACTCTTCATGGACAGCAGTCTGAGCTTGGATCCTCTTGAGCCACAGGAACTCCAGGATGTTCTGCAAAGACTTTTCCCTGCTGCAGTCTGGGACTGATGTGCTGTCCTAGAGTCAGAAGTGTGGGACTTATTATCTACAGAAGAAAAATACTAAACCATAAGACCAGGTACCAAGGAGTGGGGACTCCTCTGTCCCACTCCCTAAACATGCTTTGCCAGTCACTGCTACCGAACTTCTAAAAAATCATTGCTCTTAAGTGCTTTCCCAGTTTAACTTTCCAGTTTAAGATACGAAAGATGTGATTTTCGGAAGTGTTGAGCACTAACTACAATTCTCATTTTCCCATCTAGTCCCACCTTGACATTAGTCCTCATTAGTCCTGCAGGGATTTTCACCAGCATCCTCCATGCCACAATGCTGTTTACTGCTCCTACCCAACACTTTATCTATTGGCACCATGACCTGGAATCTCAGCAGAGCCTGCTCTCCTCTGATCCAAATTGCCAGCAGGTCTCCAAAGTTTTTTCAAGCATTTCCCTGTTTCAGAATACGCTCTAATGCTTCTGGCACCAGAACAAGTGAGACTTGGAGCTTCCCTTGAGTGCTAATCACACCTTGCAGTTGCCTCATTGCAACTTCTCTCACTTCCCTTGCATCCCCCATTCTAATTCCGCTGTGTCAATCCTTGCTGTGCCTCTCTGTTTGCTTGTGGGGAGGCACACATGGACTGAGGCAAAGCCTTCTGTCAGAAGAGACTGCACAGTGGAGGCTCAGTGAGGCTCTGGGGGAGTTAACATTGCTGCTGCTGCTGCAATGTGCCCCCTTTGCTGTGTCTAGGTTGGGATTCAATTTTTAATTATACTGTTCCATGTCCTTTTTCTGTGAGACTTCATCCCTCCATCACCACGCCCCAAGGATGAAGGTGAGAGATTGAAAGAAGCTGTTGCAGCAACTGGAAAGTTCATAGGGAACAAAGAGATTGCTGGAAGAACATTCTACAAGTTCAAATTGAATACTACACTGGAGAATTAAATCCTGTCCTTTACTTTGCCAGCTAATTCCTATGTGATCCTAGAAAAGTCAGGCAGAGCTGCAAACTGAAGTCAGTGGTTCAGCCTTTAATGGTAACGTGATCTATAAAATGAAGTGCTTTATAAAACGTCTAATCCCAGACATCTGAGCTTGGGCACCAAAACAGCCTTACCCTGACCTTTGTCTTTCTGTGTCTCAGGTTCTTATTTAGAAAATGCAGAGAAAAGCTGTCCCTGAGGTCAGCCAGCAACATGAAAATAAGGGGGTTTTAAAAGTGATTTCTGTAGTGCTGATGTCGTAAAGGGGATTGAAGAAACTTTAGAAATGTGCTCCTCTGAGCAGAGCTCAAATGGCAGGAAGGGATGAGATGCAGATCTGCCATCAAGTAGTGAGGATATAACAAAATACCCAGAAGTTGCATGCTCAGTGTGCAAAAATAGTCAGTGCATTACAGACTGAAATACTGCATGAACAGAAGGAAAAGTGCAATTGTATGAAAATGCTGAATTCTCCTCTTTCAAAATAAGTGCTTGATTTGAAGTATATAAATGGTCTTTCTATGTGGTGAAGGAGGTGCAGAAAAATGGAGGGTTATACACAACTCATCCACTTGGTTTTTTAACTGAACATTGAAAACAAGGAATCAAAATTTCACCATGTGGTATCTGAGGCTCATCAGCAGAGCTGCTAAAATTAGATCCCAGCACAGCCCTTCCCCACGTGTGCTAACGAAGTGTTTGATACCAGCAGTAGCAGCAGCAGCTCTCACAGAACTCACTCAGAGGAAGCAGGGCCAGCACTGCCCTTCTCACTTCTTGGTCAGGCTTAACCCTTGATGAGAGCAGAGCCTTTCTTCTGTTACCTACCTCTACCCTCATTAGGAGCCATAATTTCAGGTAACATCCTATTTAATCTCTGCAGTTCAGCTTGCTCTGGAGGGCTGGCTCCTGCACAGCCCAGTCCTGCACTGGGGCTGGCTCACCAGAAAGATTTTGCTGATCTTTGAGAGCTGTTCAATCTCTCTACAATGCATTCCAGAGAAAATTCCCAGATTTACACAGATTTTTATGAAATAGGAAAATTCACCTAACAGAGACGGGCCTTGCCTAATTTCAAGCTGTCGTGCCAAGTCAGATGCACAGGAGAAATAATTCTATTTGTGCTTCATATAACAGTGCTAATCTTGAAGAAAAAAAAATAGCTGATATATTTTAGCTGAATTTTTCAGACAAAATACAGCTCGAGACAAGGATTTGACATTGAAAAATGTAACCAAGATAGCCAAGAGATAACAAAGCTGGGAAGTGGCAGACAGGTATGTTGAGTGTGCTTAGCACTGATGGATGCTGTCTGCAGTAAGTTGCTGCTGTCAGAAATCTACATTTTGTTGCTGAAAGTGTAGGGAATAATCCTCATTTTCCAAGCTTCTGGCTCAGAAGGAGGGCCTCACTTCTGCAGCAGCCCTTTGTAGAATTATTTCTGATTTCCTGGCACTTTTCCTAGTTTAGAAAAGGGGCTGGTGTGGTGCACTGAGATGGCTGACAAGACTTAAAACTTTCTAGTTGTCTTCAGGTGATGCTCAGGTGCCCTTGTATTGCTCCCTCCCCCCCAGATGGAATCACTCTAAACTTACCAACATTTAACGGTCAGGTGGGTGCTGTTAAGGGGCTGCATGGAAGGATGCATCCTTTAAACCTTAACTTCACTCTTGGGGGGCTGTGACCAAGTTTCTAGCTGCTAAAACATCCTGGTACCTTGTAGTTACCACTGCAAACCAAAGACTTGTCTTAGAGAAGGGAATTCTGAAAGCTCTGGGGAGGGTGGAGGAGTTGTGGTTAGATACTGAAGTTTATCACTTACTGCCACCTCCACAGTCTGTCTGTGCTCTGGGGCTGCCTTGGACCCAGCTTTCCTCACATCTTGCTGTGGACTCGGGTGTTTTAGTGCCTCAGCCCTATATTGTAGAAGAATTCCAGCCTTGATGCCCGAGGTGCTGGATGCAGCAGCTCTGTCTGATGCAATGGGAGAGCAAGCAGTGACCTGTCCCGGCCCAGCTGCTGGGGAAGCAGGGATCAATGAAGGATGGTGGGTGGGAGGAACAAGCTGGAGAAAGTGAAGTGTGCTGCCTTTAGCTTGCTGGGAGCTTTCATCAGAGCCGTGTGGAGGGACACGGTGACAGCGTTGTCATTTCTGCCACAGGAGCTCCCGAAATAAACGATGATTGCATCGAAGCACGAGGCTGGAGAGAGACCTCTGTGCTAATTTAATAAATTGCTCGCATTTAGGACCCCAGATTGTTGCTGTTACGTGTTTGCTCTGTGATGCCACCTGGGATTAGTGCGGAGGAGGGGATGGGCAGAGCAGAAAAGCAGCCCGGGTCCGTTAGCAACCGCTGGTGTGACCTCACTCGTGTCCCGGGGGATATGAGATCATGAGCGTGCCAGAGCTCTCCGAAGGATTCGATTTGTTGGGAGCAGCAGGATGGCCTGCGAGTGATCTCATCCCGAGCCCCCGGGGAAGGGCGCTGGCTGTTGCCAGCCCGGCTGCGAGGACTTAATCCCCATCCCCACCTCACCAATTAGTGATTGGCCTGCGATGACATCACTGATGACAGAGCTAACTGGGACAGCACAGCAAAATTCCAGGGGAATTTCCGCTTCTCCAGGAGCTTAGCAAATAAAAGGATTTTGACAGGACAAACCCAAATCTTTCAGTCCAGATAATGTCGTTGCAGATTAAGCATCATTCTGGGCTCAATTTGCCACCAGCTGTCCCTGTAAACAGCGTGGGACAGAGCAAACCCTCCTTAGGGCTGGGAGTGGCCCTAAATTAGACACTTTTATTCAAGCTCTGGTGAAGGTTGACAAAGGATGTTGCCCATTCTTTGAGTCTCTTTTGAGAGAGAAGCATTTCAACCAGCACACTTCCCCCTCCCCACCTTTTCTTCCTTGAGGTCTTCAGGAAGATTTGGTCTCTTTGAGTTTTAAGTGCCCTGAGGGTTTAATTTTCATCACCAGTCTTTATCTGTGCACTGCCCAAGAGCCAACGCACACCTGAGGGGAAGGATGCTGGCAAACATAATTAATTTGATTCTTTGGGATTACCTAAAAGGTTGTCAGGAAGACTGGGGTCACTTAACATTTAATCCCTGTACTTTCAGTAGGGGTATAAGATCAAAGACATCTTACTTGCTTTCCTTTTCTCACAAGTAATAATATCTACAATTTACAATCTCACAAGTAATAATATCTACAATTTATCTACAATAATCCATGTTACATCATATTAATCCCATATTAACTTTTGCTTTTCTGCAGCATTGTCCAGATACCCAATTTATTGCCTATCCATAACCGGCTCTAAAGTTTAAAATTCCAAAATGCAGCGTAGCTGGGTCAGTGACAGAGCCCTATGGAGGAATGAAGTGATATTTATCCTTTGTAGGCACAGAGTTCAGTGGCTGCAGAGAAAGCTGCATCTCATGAACATGGTCTCTGCACCATTTAACAGTGCAGTGATCAGTGAACACCAGCCCTGCACAAATTAAATGTTCTTCTTTTGACTTGCTGGTAATAATCATGTCTCACTTGCCTGGTTGTCTTGCAGGGAAAGTTTTATCTGATTATTGAGGAGCTGAGCCAGCTGTTCCGCTCCCTTGTCCCCATCCAGCTGTGGTACAAATACATCATGGGAGATGACCCATCCAGCAGCTACTTCCTGGGCGGAATCCTGATCATCATGTACAGCCTCTGCAAGGTGAGCACCAGCTCCTTAACAGGCCGTGGGGAGCCGTGGCAGGAGCAGGGGGAGCCGCACAGCTGAAGGGGACAAATGCACCTTTGGGTTGTAGCTGTCCCTGCCCAGGAAACTGCAGCAGCTGAGGACACCACGTGCTTGAGCTGCCAAAGGCATTTTGCTTCCCCAGCATGTGGGCATTGCTGAGCTGGGGGAGGATCTGAGGCTGCTCACCAGTGTTGCATCAGACTCATGAAGTCATTGCTGCTCTGTTAATCCTTCTCTGCCAAGGCTGCAGGAGAAGGGGAGCTGGCTTCGGGGGAGCAGTGCTGGCAGAGGTGTTGGCTGGTTCCACACCTCCAGATGTCACACAAAGGCAGGCTGCAGACATGGGTGTCTCTAAGCTCTCCTCGGAGTGCAGCAGGGAGAGAGAGGGACATCCAAGTCCTGCTGGGATAAAACAGGCAGCTCTGCCCCATTCTAGGTGCTGGTCTGGCTGATAGAAGTGATAGGAGTAATTAATGTTTCCTCAAAAATAGGAATGTTAAGAGCGTAGAGTCTGTGCAGTTGTAAATGAGTAGGTGTGATTTAGTCAGAACAGTGCCAGGTCTGAGGTCTAGAAATAGTTGCATTTCTGATGGTGTGGTGTCCACCCCTCTGAGAAAGGCCAGGCTTTCTCCATCCCAGATACTTGTCTGTGCCTGTGGCTCTGCAGGAGCAGACTGAAAAATGAGGAATAGAGAATATATCCAAGCTGGAAACAGCTCAGAGGAGCAGAGTAATGCTAAATTATAGTGTGGCTCTATATTGTGTAGGAATAGAGTCATGCGACCGTCCTGTCAAGGACTTTACTGTTCTTATGAGCAACATAGGCAGAGGAGGTCATGGACAGTGAAGTGATTTGGTCACAGCAGGTCTGAGACCAAGCCAGGAGCAGAGCAAACAGTGCCAGAACAGGAGCACATGAGGCCAGTGCAGCTCCCTGTACCCCCCTCTGTCCTCAGCTCTTGCCTGCTCTTCCCTCTGTGCTGTGGGAGAGGATTGATGGCCCTTTCAGAGGTGTCATTGCCTGGACTCACAGCAGTATCCACCCTTCCCTGCCCTTCTGGCTTGGCAGCTCAGGTGTGCAGACCACAGACATACAAGAGCAAATTTCTAGTGACCTTTCTTGTGTCCCTGCTTGCAAAAGTAACTCAACACCTGGAAAAGGGATGCAGTTCCATGTGCCATTTCTACATCTGGAGAAGCCCTCAGGGTGGGAAGATGCTGGTGGGGACTTCTGCTCCTTGGAGCGAGGGGAGCCAAGCTCAAAACCACAGCTGGCAGGGCAAGGGCCTCCCCAGCCAGGTCAGACACAGTCCAACAACTGCAGGGCAGAGCCACAGCAACGAGACAGGGTGAGGATGAGGAGCCACTCCAGGTGCTGGAGTGGCCACAGCAGTGGGATCTGGAGCAAGGCACAGCTGAGCTGGACACCAGCACCTTCAGAGCACAGCTCAGCCTTGAGCTGAGACCTCCAGGGCTGAGCTTAACAAGAGCTGCTGGGCCCAGGGGCTGTGGGAGGAGAGCCCAGGTGAGGCTCCTCAGGCCCTGGCACAGGGTGGGGGGGAGCAGTTCCTTAGGGGTTACCTTGATGTTTCTGTCCTGTGAAGCTTTTATAGGGAGTGTTGGGGTGATCTAGATTGAAAAAGCAGCTTCATTTTGGAAAGTTTGTGTCCAGGTCAGGGTTAGCCCTCTGCACACCAAGACTTTGCTTGGAAGTGAGAGGAAAGGGGGAGCACCCTCTCCCAGTGCAGAGCATGGAGCACTGGGTGTGCCCATCCCATTTACAGTCACCAGAGCTGCAGCTCCAATTCCTTGCCTGAGACACTGAAAATATCCCCAGAGGAGTCCACATTAGCAAAGCCACAAACCACATTAGAAAAACCACAGAAGCCAATTTGGCACTGAGAGCTTCTGTGCTCCTGGCAGGGAGCCAGGGCTCATCTGGGGCTATGTCCACTTCCCCTGCACAAAGGGCAGGAGCACTTCCAGAAGGTTGCATGGAGCTGCTGGGAGCTGTGGTGGTGCCTCTGTCTGGACTGTGAATCCATGGACCTCTGGTTTTGGTGGAGAAATCCCAGGTGTTCACAAGTAGAGCATCCAGGTTGTGTTTTTTCCCTGTCCTGAGCAGAAGCACTCCCTGTGAATAACCCAGTTGTAAAATGATGGCTGGCGCAACAGAATGCAGGGCATGGGTGAGAAATGGATGTTGGACCTCTGAAACACGCAGCTTTTGGGGGTGCAGGGAGCTCCAGAGGGAAAGAAATGAGGGGGGAATATGGGCTGGGAGATAGGAGACATTGGAGCAAAGGCATTGGAGTCGTGCTGTAAGCAAAGCAACCAGGGAAAGCTGGGAATTGCGCTGTGGAAAAGGGCTGAGCCCCATCCTTGTTAGGAGATGGAACGTCTGAGGCGGTGGGCAGCCTCAAGTGGTGGCTGCTGAGTGGAAGCATTACTGGAAGGACCCTGGGAGCCCTCTCTGTGCTGACTGGAAGCATTATTGGTGCCTTCATTTGCTCCCACATCCATCGCAGGATGATCTCATTGGCATTCCCTGCAGTGAGCCCACTTAATCACGCTCACCAAAAATCATAAACAACAGAAAGCCAACTGCAGCTCTCTGTGCCTTTGCAGTGCTGCTCCAGCTCTGCACCTGCAGCATCACAGCCTCCCCTGCCTTCAGGTGACAGACAGAGCTCCTGCTGTGCCACCAGCCCCAGCTGATGCAGGGCTGTTCCTTGCACTGTTACCTTCACATCTTGTTTAGTTCAGTGTCTTTCCCTGTGCCCTGCCAGCAGATAGGGAAGATAAAGCTGATGGACTGGATTAGGTTTTCAAACTGTTTTCCCTTTTTTTTTACCTTTCCCGCTCCTTTCCCTTCCCTATGGGGACAGGTCCATTTTAGCCCTTCCCTACTTAGTGGGGTGGACAATTGTCCCCAGCCCAGCCTGGCGCCAGCCCCTCTTTGTGTCCTGTAAAGTCCCCAGTTTGCAGTCAGCTGCTCCCAGAGCTTTTCTGGCCACCCTTCCCCACTGTCAATTCCCATTTATTACATATTTCATGATCACCATGAAATCTTTTTTGGCACTATTGTTACTTTTTCCCCTCTGAGTATCCATTTGGAGAGAGTTTGCTGAGTTTCTGGACTCACACACACACACACACACACACACAGGTTTTGTGAAAGTGATCTAGAATGGGATGTCTTTTTTGCAGTCTTTTGACATCTGTGGCCGTGTGGGAAGTGTCAGGAAGGCGCTGAAGGTCCTTTGCACCCCTCAGGTAAGGAGTTAAATGCAGAGGAGCAGTCTCAGAGGTGGAACCTTGTCCCTGTTGGAAGATAAAATTGAAAATTGCTCCGTGTATCAGGAGCACAGAATAAAACAATGTTATCCCATGGCTGGATAAGCTGGGGTCTCCTGTCAGGGACATCAGGGACCTTTTCTGACATCTGCCCTGCCCCAGCTGTGGTGAGAGATTGTTCCTGTTCTGTCTGATTGGAAGCTCTGTGTAATATGGATTAATCCAACTGCAAGGAGCTGACAAAACTTTGTAGTGCTGAGTGTGGGAAGGACTTTGTGGTGCCTGATGTGCAGTGACATTGACACAGGAATTATCCCAGGCACTGCATTCCACAGGGCTGATATTTAGATCCGCTGCTGTGACTTACATTTTAAAAGGGTAAAATCAAAGACTGTAGAAGAAAAGAACCTCATCAAAGTTTGCTGGAGCTTATCTTGCTTATTCCCTGGGCTTGGGCTGGTCATTTTCCCTCAGCAGGTTTCTGTTTCCCCTAAATCTGTTACAGTGGGAGAAGCAACATTTACCTTCCCTGTATCTAAAGAGAAGGTGGGCAGCCTGTGGGTGCTGCTACTGTTACTCTTTCTTCTATTGTCTACTCACTAATAATAATACTTCCCTCCATCTAAACACCCCTGCAAATGATGCTGAATTAATCCTCTCAGCTCCCTGTTGAGCTCATTAAATTCCATTATCCTTGCTGCACGAGTGGAGGCCCTAAAAGATGGAGTCAGCTCGAGGGGAAAAGCAAACAGGGAACACAGAGCTCCAGACTCCCTCTGTGCCCAGATCCCCCTTCCCCAAACAGTGACACGACACCGGTGTCCTTGTGGGGAATCTGGGGGTGAAAAGCAGTGTCTGTGTGCACATTTACCCTTCCAGTCCTTTGACATGGGGTTTTTTTTCCCTGCTCTCCCTGACAGACCTATGGAGTCCGTGCCACCAGCCAGCAGTGCAGCGAGGCAGGAGACATCTGTGCCATTTGCCAGGCAGAGTTCAGGGAACCTCTGATCCTTATGTGCCAGGTAAGACTCTAGAACTCCCCTGCTGGTATTCCTTCAGTGAGCTCCTGCAGTGGGGAGAGGCACAGCCAGCATGGGAACTTCTGAAACCATTTGCTGGGTCTTGACCCAGCTCCTGGTGGATATTTATTGCCCTGGATAACCCCTGGATCATGGCAGCTGAGCCGCTGTTGGGGTGACCCTGGCTGTGGGGTGGACACAGCCTTGTGGGGCAGGGACTGGATTGGGCAGTGCAGATCCTGGGTCTAAAGTGAGCAGAGTTTTACCTGCCCCTTGGGTAGGGGGGGCTGGGTAGTTTTAATACTCTCTTTTGATAACAGGGTTATCAAATTAAAGCCATCCTGTGCATCAAAGGTGCCTCTTAGCCTTGCTGTGAACATCTGTGCAGATGTTTCCGAGCTGGAAGTCCCAGAGAAGCTGCTTTTGGATCTGCTTGGCAGACCTGGGATTCTGGGGAGTGACTTCACATGTGAGGAGGAGTTCTCAGCTTCTCACAGCTCCTCATGCTCCCTTCTTGCCCTTTTCCTGCTCTCCCAGTCTGGGACTGGATGGTGTGTGCTGGAGAGAATCCAGGGAGGGGTCAGTGCAGAAATGAGAGGAGGAGATAAGGGGTGAAAACTGACATTTGTGGAAAAGGGGAAACTGGGACTGGGCAGTGGGAGCAAAATAAAGCAAATGCAAGGAGCAGGGGGAAGAAAGGGGTTGTTGGAGTTCAGTAAGGTTTAAATAACTCAGGGAACTGAGGATGGAAACATGGTAGAGGAAACCCTCTAAGCCCAGGTGTTGTAGGCCTTTGGAATGTTTCTTTCTAGTGCTGTTATTAAAAACCAGCAACAAACTACTGGCTTTGGCAAACTGGGGTTTATTTTGCACATCCTGTGGGTGTCAGCTGCCCCGGCTCCCTCCCTGCTGCTGCTGACAGTGCCTCTGTCCCCAGCACGTGTTCTGCGAGGAGTGCCTGTGCCTGTGGTTCGACCGGGAGAAGACGTGTCCCCTGTGCCGCTCGGTCACCGTGGAGACCCTGCGCTGCTGGAAGGACGGCACCACCTCTGCCCACTTCCAGGTGTACTGACAGCAGGACAGCTCACAAGGGCACAGAGCAGGAAAAGCTGCAAAATCCCGCCATCCCGTGCCCATTTAGTCGCCTGTAGTTTTGTTGTTGGTCTTTCTTCCAGCTCTGAGCCAACAGAACAATTGTGACTGCCCAGAAACTTCACCCTCAGGGTGAAGGTGTGGTTATGTCATAGCAAACTCCAGGATGTTTCTGGAGCTTACGTGGTCATGAAGTGTCTGGGATGTTTCCTATTTTCCTGTCCTTTTAGTATGGACAAACGCTGCGTGTCCAGGGCAGGGGAGCTGTGACTGCACGTGCTGAACAAAGCTGTGCTCTGGCTGAGGAGCTTCACTTCACCTGGCCCTACATTCCCTGAATCCATAACTTTATACAATTACACAGCACCTCTGAGAACTCTTCCCAAGCAGTGCTTCAGAACCTCGTGTCCAAAGTTGGAGAAATGTCATTTCCCAGCTGTTTTTCCAATTGATCCCACAAATGGCATGTGCTGTCACCTTAAGAAAATCACAGGGAGCTTGGGAAGGACCACACCAGTGAAGCTGGAAATGACACTTCCTTTCCCTGGGAATGTTTTTCCTCTTTAATTTTCTTGATGAGACTCCTGATTTCCCAGTCTCTGGGCAGTCTCTGCGGAGAACAGGAGGAGGCTGAAGTCAAGTTGGGTTTGTCTGTGTGGAAATCCAGCTCCTGACCAAGAGCATCTCACAAACTCAGTGTCTCTGCCCTGTGCTCCTCAGCCAGGACCTGCCTGGGTCCTCCAGGGAAAACCAGAGCCTTGAGCTTCAGCAGGAGCTCCTGGAGGAAGGAGACCCCTGACAGGAATCGACAGGAATTAACCCCATCCCTGTGGCCAAGGTCTCTGCTGAGGTGCTGCAGCAGCACAAGCCCTCAGAGGGAGCTGCTGTTTGTTCTGGAGCTTTCCCTGTCCCCAAACCACCTCTGCTCCTGCCCCGTTAGGAACAGCAGCCTCTTCCCAGCTCATTGCCATGGAAATGGCTCAAGGTGACAGCCCCACCTGAGCCATCAGCGGGAAGAGGTTCCTGAGGGAATGAGGCTGAGTCTGCGCTGATGGAAACTCCCCAGGGGAAGAATTAAAGCAAACGGGAGCTGATGGGAACGGGATTGAGGCTCCACATTTCTTTGGAAATAACAGTTCAGTTTGGCTGAGGAGGAATGGTGAGAGGCAGAGCCTGAGCTGGGGAAAACCCAAATCTGGCTTGAGAGATCCAGGGAAACAGAGGAGGAAAAGCTTTACTTTCCAACACAAGGTGATGTCAAAGTCTTGTCAAATGCATCCTGTGAAAGTGGAGAGCTAAGCCAAGGAATCTCATTGCTCTCTGCAATGGGAATAGCTGCCCTCATCCTTGGGATGGAAGAGAGGGTTCAGAAAGGCAGGAAGCAAGGTTTTCATTGGGCATAAAAATGTTATGTGTGATAGCCTGGAATATGCACCAGGTAAAGGGGAAAGGAGGATTCCGTGGGCAGGGAGTTTCTGAAAGGCTTCAGTGTCACTCTGCAGTGCCAGTGAGCCCAAGGATTTGTGTTCCTGCTTTCAAACTGTTTGAAAAGCTACTTCTCATTCTGAATTTGTTTTCCTAAATGCTCCTGGAAAATGTGTTTGGAGAAGTGTAAGAAAAGGTCAGTAGGAGCCCAGCTCTACAGAGAGCATGGGATACACCGCTTCAGAATTAGTGCTTTATTTGGTGATAAGGCGGGAAACCAAAGGGAAAGTGTGGGGTTGCATTCTTAAAGTCTTGAGGATTTTTTGGGAGGATGGTCCTACCTTCTCCTAGAATATGTCACTTGGACCAGAAAACATCTAGGGGAAACTTCAGTTCCAATAACAGCTGCTGGGAACCTGTTCATTTCCATGGGAAAACAGGGAAGGCTGTGGAAGGAAATTCCTCTGAGGGAGGAAATAAAACCCGGAGCCTTTTTTTGCCATTGAACAGTTATTTTTCCTTTTTTTTTTTTTTTAATAAATTCCTTATAAATATGTACAAAGAGTCTCAGCATATGAAATTCCTTTTACAAAAGAGAGAAGCCCCATCCAGCCAGGACCAGGAGCCTCCCGGAGCTCCAGGAACTCTGAGCACAGGCCCTGCCCTTGCTTTGGTGAGGGGGAAACCTGCACAGTGACCCTGCTGGAGTTACATTCCAGTGGTACTGGATCAGCAAAATGCCAGGAATTGGGCATTCCCTGCCTGTCATTCCCTTAGCAATGCCCTGGGAGAGACTGGGGAATTTGCAGTGGCCTCAGGACTAACGAGGATGGGAGGATTTTGTGATAAACTCTGGTGAATGACTGGAAAAGGGAGGCTGTAAAACCCCAGGGAATTAAATCCCACTGCAGCTGGGTTTGCTCTGCTTGGTGCCACCTGTAACTACTGATGGAGTAACTAATAAAGGTGTAACTAATAAAGGTGTAATTAATAATGGTGTAAGAAATAATGGCCATTTAATCCTCAGTTGTCAGTCAATATTTATCAAGCTCCAAAGTCACTTCCTGTAAATATTAAAAACCTTGGGAAATTCAAGCACTTCAGTAATTCCCTCAGAGTGGACACTGAAGTCACATCAAAATTCACTCCTGTATTCAAATAAATATTGTCAGGGAAAAATATTCACCTGTTTGTATTTTGTGGTGTAGAAACCCCAGGCCGGAGCAGCAGGTGAGGATCCCTCCCCTCCTCTCAGACTGGCTGGGCCTAAGGGAGCCCAATTCCTGTGGTATTTACAATTCCCTCGGCCCCTGGATCTGGAATTGGCATGGCCAGAGTCCCCTCACCTGTTGTGATGAGATGGAAAGTTCAGCTCACACACAGCAAAGTTACAGAAGAATGAGGCTGAGTTTGAAGCCTGGATTGAAAATCGAATTTGCTGGGAGCAAACTGGCTCCAAGGCAAGTTGTGCACCTGCTGGGGAGCTGGGACACAGCCAGGAGGGCTGGACATGGACAAGCGTGTGTCCAGGGCTTGATGTGAGCCTCACGTAGTCTGTTCTATACATCCCAGGGACAGATGCTGTGTAGGAAAATTGAATATTAAGGCAGATGTGCTATTCTGTCCTCATCAGGGCCATTTTCACAGGGCAGTGCAGTTTTCCAGCTGTGAAGTGCCTCATTCCAGGCTGTCTGTGGACAGACACTGCACCAGTTCAACCAGTTCAGTTTGCGATGGATTTCAATTGCAGGAACTGCTTCTGCTCATGCTGAGGGTTTAAGACCTTTATAACTTCACTGTGATATAGAAACAAAACAAACTCACAAATCAGATGAAATTGAGTCAAGGAGTGTTTGGGATTTAAGGAAACTGCTTTAGCAAGGGGCTTGGCTCAAAGAGAAATTCCTGCCTCCCTGCTCTGAAGCAGGTGGGGTGGGATTCTCACCCCTCCCTACTGGCAACTCCCTGGTTTGGGTGATTTGCTGGATGTTTGCCTTGGGTGCTGCCCCTCCTGGGCACACCAAGGTGTGTGACAGGAGGCCTGGTCCCATCCCATGCTTTTTTACCTGCTGGAAATAATTCTAAGGGAGAAGAGGGAGGAATGTGGAGCTCATGGGCAAAGCCCTGCACTGGGGTAACCCAGCAGCCGCTGGTGCAGCCCAGAGTTCACCTGGCCAAAGGAGCCGTGTGAGCAGTGGGCAGAGGAGCTGATCAGCCCACACCAGGCTGCTCTTTTACCTTGGAATATGGAATTCCAGGTTGTGCTGGGAGCTGTCTCAGCAGAGAACTGCTTTAAAAATTCATGAAGACTTCCCTGCCAGCCATGCTGCTCGCAGACCATGAGCTCATAACTGCGCTCTCCTCGCTGCTGAAACCCAAGAGGGCTCTGTTTTCCCATCTGGAGAGCACTCCCCGGCCTTCCCAGCTGACCAAACCCAGGGATTGCTTGGCTGCTGAGAGAAAACAAAAGGGCCAGAGGGGAACTGTGCCGGTTTCCCGCCCACAGGAGGGAACAGGGAATTTCCAGGGAGTTCACAGCACCCTTCCCTTTCCATGCAAACACCAACCAGGGGCAAAGCAGATCTTGTATAAAGGATAAAAACACCCCTTGTCAAAAACGGAGGCGTTCAAGGATAGCAATTACACCACAAAATGTAAGGCTTTGACAAATCTGTACCCTCAAATAAGGAATTCCAGTTCTGTACAGGGAAGTCTGGCTACAAAACAACTTCACCCTCGGTTCATGTGAAACATCCAGTTTGGAACTACAGAAGTGAAGCAAATCAGGAACAAAGCAGGAGTTGGGATACCAGACCTGCTCTGGTTTCCACGTGGGAAGCACCATAGATGTTCCATGCCGGGCAGGACAAGTAAGTCTTTAACATTTTTTGCTGACTGTTTGGAGCCCCTGAGGAGAGCAATCCCCTGGGAGCTCTGAGGTTTGGGAATTTTTACAGACAAGCCTGTCCAGGGGGGTTGGGACTGAGGGAGATCAGCTAATCCCTTCATTAGGGCTGATCACAGATTTGGGGGCTCTCCCAAGGTGGGGCCTCGATGGCAAGGACAGAACTTCCTTTCCTTTTCCTTGGCTGTGCTGTTCCAAGGGAGTTGAAACACTGGGAGCAGCCTGAAGGCTGCAGCCCCCAACAGCCAGGACGGCAGGAGAGCCAAGGGCAGTGCCAGCCGTGTGCACAGGGCAAATGGAATAATGCCTATTCCAGGTGAGAAGTTTATTACATTCAGAGCTGATAAAGGTGAGGAATCTCTGGGAGAGCCTCTGAGGGAAGTGACCCAGCTCTGGGCCTGTCCCAGGGCTGGGGAGGATATGCAGGGCAGAGCTGCAGGGGGTGTCCCCTACAGCCGAGTGTCACACCCATGGTTCCTGTTCCCGTGGGACTTGTGCGATTCCATACACACAATTTCACTCCCACATTCCAGGGATTTCCATAAATTGGGATTTTTAAGGCTCTGCCCAGCACTGGCAGCACTGCTGGAAACAGCTGAGGCTCCTCCTTTTGTTAGAAGAATTTGTCCTTGTTTCTGTAGGAGACTGAGTTGGGAAGGGGTTCGGGATGCTGAAGATTACTGAGCATCGGGCCAGAAATGGCAGGAAAATGTTTCACTGGTCCCTGTGGCTCTGAGACCATCCCAAGGGTACGGACAGACAAACTACACGGAGCTACACCACCCCTCCCAACACTGCACATCACCTAGGGCAGAGCAAGGTTCTTCCCTAGGAACAATCTGCTTTTCCAGCAGAGCCCTTGCTGCTGTTTGGGAATGGACTCGGATCAATCACACCCAGGAAAATGTGTGCAGGGGCTCCAAACACTGCGGTGAACATTTGATAAAGGGAGAATTTAGCTTTCAGATTGCTTAGGAACATTTCTCCTGCAGCAGTGGCAAATGCAGGGTCTGACCGGACACTGCGGCCACTCGGCTTCTTCCTGGGCTGGGTGAGGGGTGGGAAGTATTTTTAAAAGACAAGGAGCCAAATTTCCTTTAGAAATCGGGTTCTGACATTCCTTTACGCCTTTGAAAATGCCCTCCCTGCCATGGCAGGGTCGATTTTCTGGTGCAAATATCTGAAGGTAGGAAAAATGTTTCTAAAAAACTGTGCACAGTCACTGCTGTATGTGGAAGGTACCCGAAATCTGACAGGTAGTTTTGGCTGCAAGGAAAAAAGTGCTCAGTACTAGACTGAAAAAAGCCCTTTGACTTCTAAGGCCAAGTTCTCCTGTTATCCCCTGCTCTAGTGATCAGTCTGGATAAGAGTTCTCCTCCCTGCTTCACAGGATTTGGGACTGAATAAATCACCATGCAGGAGAATTCCCAGCTCTGGAGCTGTAGGAAGTGCTGCTCTAGCAGACTTTGATGTGCACACTGCAGTGGAAAGGGCTCTGTGTCCTTTCCACCTCAGTGCCTGCTGCTTCCCAAGCTCCACACTGTCAAAAGAAAAAGAACTGCTCCAAAGAAAAGGAGTTTTATAAAGTTCTGGGGTAGATTATTTGTTTTGTCTTAGTTTCTGCAGAGATTGAAAGAAAGAAAAAAAATAGCACCTTCTCAACAAGTCTTATTTTCTGCTATCTTGTGTATAAATATCAATAACCAAAATAGATCTTTCCTTGTCCCACGTTTCAGAACATCCTCTTGGGGAAACTGTAGCACCACAGAGAGGCAGTTTAGCCCCAGACAAATATTAAATGTAGCACCAGAGAAACTAAAGTCACAGGAAAGCTGCTCTCCCCTGGTGCCAGAGCACGAATATTTACACACACAAACTGCTGTCTGAGCCGCTCCGCACCCGCTCCCTGCCACGCCCGGGCCGTGCCCGCGCTGCAGCACGTTTGGAATTCTCAGGATTACTAATCTGGGTGTAGAGATTCCTCCTCATCCTGCTGCATAAATGGGGCAGCAGGGCAGTGACTGGTGTCCAGCAGGGCCAGCAGCAGCGCCAAGGCTTGGCCTGCAGGAGCAGGGCTGCTCACAGCAGCGATCTACAGGGAATGTCGCTTACGCTCTCAACAAGGCATGCACGCGTCCACGTCTGCATACACAGGGTTACATTCTTCTATATATAAGCAGGTTTTGTGTCTCTGGTTTGCTGCTGGGCCCTTGAACAGCTCTTCCGGGCAAATCCTCCTTCTCATGTCGCCCAAAGCACTTCCAGCATCTCCCACTTCTTTCTTTCTCTCCACTCTTCACAGCTGCTGCTCAGGCTCTGGATTCCCTGGAGGAAAAGGGGAAACAATTTTCTCCAAGGGCACAGGGTTTGCTCCAGCCTAAGAAAGCAAAGGAATGGGGTTGGGTGTTAATTACATTGATGCACAGGGTACAACAAAAGCTTCTTTTAAATTTATGCTTGAACCCTCCCACTAAATTTACGGACAAGAAGAGGTGTGGAATTTACGGGGAGGATGGTTTGTGGCTCAGACAGGAGACGATGCCTTTGGCCCTGGGTACTGCAGATTTCTGGGAGCTCTCCTCCTTGCGAGGCTCCTTTTGGGTGCTCCATCTTCATTTACATCACGTTAACAAAAATGCGAACTTTTAGGGAAGCCATTAAATTTGTTCCAGGTAAGCAGTGGGGTGCTTGGAGTATCACAGGAGACTGCAAGAACTCACTCATTCCTGGCTCTGCCACTGATTAGATTTGTGGCCTTGGGCAAACCACTGCTTTCAGTTCTGCTGGAAAATGAGGGCACTAATAACTTCTTTGCCTCACAGGTGGGCTGCGAGCCTTAATTAATAAAGTGCTCAGAGAAAGGCACCCATCTAAGTGCAAATTAGCAGGAGAGGTGCCCAAGGGGCATCTGCTATGCAATTCCCATTTCCCAGCATTTATCCCCCAGTTTGTTGCAGGGGATAGCAGCAAGGGTAGCAGCCCTTGCTGGGGCAGATCCCATGGATGTCTCATTGGCAGGCTGTGACAATGAGTGATCCTATAAAACCCTGCACGGAGAAATCCGCGCCGGCCGCCGGGATGAGGTGACTTCACCGGCTGGGAGAGGGGAGGGGGAGCCGCTGACAGTGCAGCAGCCATGAAGTCACAGCGTAATTAGGGCTGGCAAAGAGCTCTGGGGCAGATCCTGAGCTGCCTTACTCCGGAATCCCTTCCCTTCCTGCTGTCCTGCCCTGGTCACGCCAGCGGGAAGGTGGCAGGAGACAGCCTTGGGATAAGCTGAACCTCCAGGGAAAGAGGTGAATTCTGGTGCTGCCACGGACTCTGAGCAGAATCAGAGTATCCCGAGTGGGAGTGTGATGCTCCACAAGGATCCCAACTCCCGACTCCAGGACACCCCAGCAATCCCACCCTGTGCCTGAGAGCGTTGCCCCAACGCAGCCTTGGGGCTGTGACCTTCCAGCCACCTGGAATGTCTCTGGTTCCGCCGCACAGGACTGAACCATGTCTGCTTTATCCCAGTTCCTGCCAGCTGCGCACAGGATGTGGCAATTCCAGCCTCTCCCTCCCTCATTCCCAGACTTGCTTTCTAGTTTTGAGGAATCTGAAGCAACAGTGGGAATATCTGGAAGGAGGAAGGCTGGGATGAATCATCCACAGGTGAAGCACATTTCCAATCTGGCCGTGATCAAGGCTGTCAGCCAGCCCCATCCCAGGGCTGCTGCACCTCTGTGCTCCATCTCCCACATCCCACCTGCCCTCTGGAAGTGCCACAGTATCCTAGAGTGGCTTAGCAGAGCCACTTGGCTTTTGAGGCAGAAGGTAAATAGGAGAAGTGTTTGCTGTGTGAGAAGGGACAAACACAGCTACACAAAACCAGCAGCTGGGCTCAGAGTCACTGCAGAGCTGTCAGGGACAGCCCAGGGTTTGGAATGTGCCCCTGCTCAGGCTCCAGAGGTGCACGCCCAGGACACAGCCCTTCCTGCATCCCCCACTAGCTCAGGGACAGGCACATAGCACCACAGGTTTCTCCAGACCTGGGAAACACCACGGGGAGGGGAATGGGGCACCTGCACTCCCCACACGATTCCAGAATTCCCCTGAGCAGGGCACAGCTGGGGCTGTGAGTGTGGCACTGTACAAAGCAGGAGGATGCGGCTGCCTCCACTCCAGAGGTGAGATATTTACTCACATTACACTGGAATAAAGAGTTCAGGAGTTGATTAAAGGATTTCCTCCACAGCAAAACCATTTAATCCTTATTTATGATTTCTCCTGTAGCAGCACTTCCAACTGCCAAGCTCTGAACCCTTGTCCTGCTGTGCCACCCATGGCTGGCGACAGATCATCCGTGGTGTCACCGTATTTTACAAACTGTCTCTCTGTGTCACTTAACATATAGAAAATCTATAAAAACCTGTAAAAGTTGATAAATCCTAGAACATCTTGAACTCCAAGCGATAAATCTGCTCCAGGGCAGGCAAAGAGCTCAGCACAATGTTTATGCATCTCACAAGCCCCATTCTAAGGGCTTAAATGGCTCTTAAGTTTTGCATCAGCCTCGTGCTGGCCTTCTGCAGGAAGGTGAATTTCATGGAAAGAATAAAAGAGAACCCCAGAATCCTGGCCCTGAGCCCATCTCTCAATAAACCAATTTTGAATATCCTAGGCTGTGTTAAAGCCATTTCTGGGTGCATATTGGCTGCATTGCCAGTATCTGACTCATTAATGGAATATACTTTGAGCCAATTCTGATCTCATTTACAGCACCGTAAATCCAGGGCAACCCAATTGACTCCAGTGGAGTTACTCCAAATTTCCCACAATAGGCACTCAGCAGACAGAGCAAAATTTGGTACTCTGGGTCTGAAAAAGGCTGAGGAAAGCCAAACTACATCCCATTTGTACTGGGGTGGATAGTAAGTTGGAAAGAAAGCCAGCATATCCCTTCTGCAGAGCTGCTGAAAAATTGATTATTTTGTGTCATTCTTAAAATGTTGAAACTTTAGGGGAAACTGTCCACAACTATCAACATTTTCATTTACTTATAAAATAAAAGGAATTATGGCTGAGTTCCTATATGAAAACTACAGTGTCAATTGGAAACACGGATGGAAGTGATAAGAAAAAATTCACTTCCTTTGAAATTTTTTCATGGGAACTGACATTCCCTTTGGTGATGCATCCCTCTCTGCCTGGGCATTTAGGGAGAGGCAGATTCTGCTCAGAAAGTTGCTCTCAGCTATTGAACAAATGAAGCAATAAGGTTATGAGACAGCAAATCCCTTTGGTTGCAAAACCACCTCAGCCAACCTCGCCACATCCCGGTGCTTTAACACACACAGGCAGCTCCACTTCCAAATTATCTGGAATTCTCCAGCCTCATCCCACAGCTTGCTATAAGCTGGTGTTTACCAAAAAAACCCAAGGATGCTGAGTGGGATGGGCATGAAATAACTCAGGTAGGGGGTCCTGTGTCTCTTCTCAGCACTTCTCTGACTGATCTTTATTCAGGGAGAGGAGAAGCCACCTTTGGGCAGCACCTGCACGAAGCCAGAGCAGAGTTTGAGCTCCCAGCTCCAGCAGCAGCTGGAAGAAGGAGTTCTGCTCATGGCTACTGTGTCAGCATGGAACTGCTCCATTTAAAGGGATTACACGGGCCACTCACTTGGCACACGTCCCACTGCTAATAAACAGAATAACAGTTATTGATATATTGAAAGGGAAAAATTTATCTAGGGGCTTGTATCGCTGAGGGCACGCTGGAGGCAGGGACAAAACGAGGCACAATCGCTTCTGTCCTCTCGCAGCAGCGGCTTAATGAGGGAACAAGGGCTGGGCAAGAGCCCTGTCAAATTCCCAAACAGCCCCATCCGTGTACACTCACACTTCATTAGCATCTCTGCGGGAGATGGAAGGGGAACTTGGAAGACCAAAAAACAATTAGGAGGGGGTTCAAGAGTACCAGGGAAGAACTGGGAAGAATGGTATGTCCGGGAGATCTTCGCACAGAAAGACCAGGGAACCCAGACAGTAAAACAATCCATTGGGTCTCCAATCCTCCCACAAAGACTGTGCTGCTTGGCCACCGTCCACCTGTGGAATGAGCCATTTCAGGGCTGCTGTTTGCTTGTGCAAACTCTGCTGCTTGTTTATTGGGAGAGTTAACGTTGAAGGTTTTCTTTATGCAATTTAACTGTGAGGCTGGGGCAAGGGTGGCGGGGACCTTTGGCTTTTTTGAGCAGGATGCTTGCCACTGGGAAAGGCTGGCTTTTTTCTGATCCAGGAGGATAAACAACAGCGCCTGCCTCTTTGTGTGAGGGACACACACAGGGTGCATGAGGCTTGATGCTTGTCCTGGTGCAGAACCAGCTCTCTGCATCTCCACTGCCTCTGGTCCTTCGTTTGCTCTGCTCTCCTGCACAGCTCAATGGGACACCTCCAGAAATCTTATCAACCCAGTTTTAATACAGATAATTAACTGCACTGAGACTTTGGACAGAGTGGCTCTGCATGAACCTCGCAGCAAACAGTGGGGGGAATTCCTGGCAACACAGTGGGCACGGAACCAGGCTGGTGGAGCTGGCAGGGACAAGTAGGGTTTGATTTTAATACACTGCCACTCCTGAACTAACAGAGCGCAATACAAGTGACATTGTATGCCAAACTGGCACCTGACAACTATACTTCATGCCCTGGTTGGATGTTTCAAGGTGATGTCAGATTACATATCACAGAACTGCCAGTTGCAAAGCATCCGTCCCCAAATCCCAAGCATGGTCCGCAGATGCAAGCTGGTCACACGCAGCCATCACCCAGGGCTGTGAGAGCAGGAGAGGTTCCCTGGAGCACGGGATTATTCCCTGAGCTGTGCTGTTGTGTGAAGCCACACAGAGCTGAGGGAACAAGCACCAACCTTCTGCCTCAGAAGCCGTTCGTACGCTCACGGCAGCCAACGCTGCTGCCTCTTGAAAAAGCAGGAGGGGAACTTGAGGAATAACCCAAGCTGAAACTGGTCTTTTCCTCTTTTCTCCATTCCTTCTGCAACCACCAGATCACAAGACAAAGGCTGACTCTGCAGGGCCCTCATTAACTGTACAAGTTACTCTCCTCTTGCCAGCCGTCCACGAAATCCCAAGATCACAAGTGTTTAGAGGCTGGGCTGCCCAGCTTGTTGCAGGACAACGTTATTGTCACTGCAGAGTTCTCTGAGGATGGCAGAAAAATGCCTGTTTTGTTCAGAAATACTCTGCTGAGGTAATCAAACGCTGTCTTACCTCATCTCCGAGGCCAACCCAGCTCGCTGCATTATCACTGGGGCTCCGAGACACTGCAGACTGTCAGAAACCTTCACTGGTGGGAGCAAATTACTACTCAGGATGAAAAGATCATTAATGGCCAGAAGAACCCAGGAACTGAGGTGTAGATGACATAGTTAATTATTCTGGGCTTGCATTGTATTTTCATCTGCAGCTTGGTCACTTGTGCCTTAGAAGCGTGGCAGGAGTGGGACAGGTTGCACACAGGGACAGCCAGGAGAGTGTCACCAGCCTGTTCATCCCCACATCTCGCACCTTTATCCCTGAAACTGCTTCCCATCACACACCAGGAGCTCCCCTTCAGCCTGACATTTGTATTTGTGTCCAGGAGCAGTTGGAGGCAGCTCAGCACGTCCTGTCTGTGGCAGCCTTTGAAGCTGCCCATGGAATTCGCCTCAGAGGCGCCCGGGATAACGCTTGGCTTTTCCACAGCCTCTCATCAAAGCCATTTATAAGCAACTGGTGGGCAGAAGTGGAAATGAGGACTCCAGGATCAACAGCAGAAGAGATTGGGGGAAAGAATAGTGTCTGCCCAATAAACCTTCACAAAAAATAAGACTCCAAACAGCTTTGGCCTCGTGGGATTGCCAGGAAGTCTGGGCTGAGTGTGTGCATGGATCACCAGGGCCAGCTAACAGGCTCCCTCTGCCAGCCCTGCTCACCTGCCACCTTCTCTGCTTGGAATGGAGTCCCAGACTGGGCAGGGAGGAAATTCCCTGGCTTGGTAGAAAGGAAAGGACATTTGAGACATTAGATAAGGGAGATCACTGCAGTTCCCCCTTGGATTTCAACTCTGTCTGAGCTCAGAGAGGCCAGCAAGCCAGACGGGTGGGTTTGCTTCCAAACGCTGGAACCAAACTTGCCACAAACTGATGGGGAGGGAGAGACGTGTTTGCTCTGCTCCTGACCACAGTCCCACACCACTGACACCACCTCTGAGGGCTTTGCTGGGCACAGCCCTGCAGGCACCATCCAGTGCCTGCTTTTATAGAAACTGAGGCTTTGATTCATCAAAACCCCACAGTTCTGCTCTGTTTTTGTTTCAGAGAAAGCTTTCCAAAGGTGACCAGCAGAACCTCCTACCAGACACAGCAGTGGCTCAGATGGATGACAACAATGCCTCCCCCCCCCCCAGCGTGCACACACACAAATACACAGATCTGCTGGAAAACCTCATTTTTAAACTCTCTGATAACCCTACTTCCCCTCCACACTACCCTATCCAAGCTGGCGGGAAACCAGTGCATGCTGAAAGTTAGACATGCACTGAAATTGTTCCCTGAACACAGACAGACACTGGGGGGTGTTTATGATGCAATTTAAAGCACCCAAAAGAGGAGCCCGTGCTCCTTAGGTCTGCGGCGACAAATCCATGACCCAAAGAACACTACAGGGCACCCCAAATCCCTGAGGTAACCCCACGTATGCTCAGTATCCCTGAGGGCTCCCAGGGCTGAGAATGCAGAGCTGTCCCCACAAGCCCCGGAGCTGTCACCAGGATGACAACAACGAAGGTTACAGGACCAGAAATGTTCTGGTTCTCTCCTGCTTGTTGGCTCTGGAGCACAGAACCAGCAGTAACTGGGCTTGGGTGCTTTTCCTGGCCACTGGTTTGGGACCCACCTCGGGGAGAAACCCCAGCACTGGGCAAGGCATTATCCAAAACACAGAGCCAACGTCCCAGGCTGCCCCACTGCAAAGTCCAGCAGGGACATTCCACCACCCAGTGACCTTAGTGATGGGTACCCCGCAGCACCTGTGGGTCTAAAGCTCACCAGGGAATGGCAGGACACAGGAAAAGTTCCTCCACGCAAAAGAGGGCTGGAGGTTTGGCAGGCACGGGTGTGCGGAGTATCCTCCAGCTCCCGGGACCGGCAGCCGGGGCAACACGGGACCTGTTCGGATCCTACCCCGCGCCGCAGCTGGGCACGGAGTTGAAACTTGCCCCACGAGAGGACGGGTGGCGCGGGCGGAGGGGAGCCACAGGGATGGAAGCCGTGAAAGTTTGTGGAAGGGGAAAGAGGGTTGTTTGGGGAGACCTGGGAAAGGGGAGAGGGAGAGAGGGAAAGTGGGAATGGAGGGGACAGGGAGGAAAGGGGAGAGCGACAGGTCGGTGCGACCTGGCACTGGCAGTCCAGGGAGAGGAAGAGAGAGGGAAAGGATAAGGAAGAGGGATCGGTGCGACCCGGCAGCGCCCGTACGAGCAGCCCGCGGCTCGGTGCGCTGCCGCGATCAGCCCCCGCAGCCCGGCGAGGCGTGGGTACCGCGGACAGCGCGCTCCGCCGGGCCGCACC
>VZRV01003793.1:92437-154155 GCA_013398115.1 Falcunculus frontatus
GGGGGGTAGCGCGGGGACGGAGGGCACAGTGTGGGGAGGGAGGGACAGCACGGGGATGCAGATGACGGTGTGGGGATGGAAGGACTTGGGGAGAGTGGGGGAACAGTGCTTGCGTGGTGGGACATTCCGGTATCCAGGGATGGGATGGGAGTTCAGTGGGACAGCGTGGGAATGGACGGACAAAGTGGGGATGGAGGGGACAGCACGGGGATGCAGGGACACTGCGGGGATGGAATGACAGTGTGGGCCAGGGAGTGGAGGGAACAGTGTTTGGGGGGGGGAACATTTTGGTATCCAGGGTGGGAGTTTGATGGGACAGCATAGGAATGGGGGGATAGCGTGGGGATGGAGGGGACAATGTGGGATAGACAGGACAGTGGGGAGGGTGGGACAGAGGGGACAGCGTGGAGATGGAGGGACAGTTTGGGGATAGAGAGGACAGTGTGGAATAGAGGGGACCGCTGGGGATAGAGGGGACTGTGGGACAGAGGGGACACCGTGGGGATAGAGGGACAGTGCAAGGCTGCAGATGACTGTGGGCTGGAGGAGGGGACAGCGAGGAGATGCAGGGGGGCAGTGAGGGGATTACACAGAGCCGGAGCCGATTTCATCACCCTCAGCATTACGGATTCGGATCACATTTCGGGTGGCCGAGGCAGGAGTGCGCAGTCCCCGGCACTGACCCGGGCACGTGGAGCCTCCCCAGCTGCCAGGGCACAGGAGCGGGGCTGGCAGCCCCGGGCAGGGCTCCCCACCACACACAAGCCCTGGGTGGACACAGGGGGGTCCCTGTAGGGCAGCAATCACCCCAAACTGGCCTGTTTCCCCCCATGCTTTGCAGAGAAGCTGCTGGGAACCTCCTAGCAAATCATCCCGGTATTTCAAAGGGTCCAGGGAGACCCTCCTCCTTCTTCCCAGCCCATCCACCCTCCCTGGAGCAGCCCCACATCCCGCTGCAGGGGCAGCTCCTGCTCTACAATTCCTCCCTTGGCAGAGCTCACCAGCATGTGCACCCCGGGGAGATCCTCCTCTAAGTCCCTCCAAGTGATTGTTTTGTAGGGAAAACAAGTCATAGAATCACAGACTGGTTTGCGCTGGAAGGGACCTTAAACTTTGTCCCATCCTCCCCCCTGCCCCGGGCAGGGACACCTTCCACTGTCCCAGGCTGCTCCAAGCCCTGTCCAACCTGGCCTTGGACACTGCCAGGGATCCAGGGACAGCCACAGCTTCTCTGGGCACCCTGTGCCAGGGCCTCCCCACCCTCCCAGGGAACAATTCCTTCCCAATGTCCCATCCATCCCTGCCCTCTGGCAGTGGGAAGCCATTCCCTGTGTCCTGTCCCTCCATCCCTTGTCCCCAGTCCCTCTCCAGCTCTCCTGGAGCCCCTTTAGGCCCTGCAAGGGGCTCTGAGCTCTCCCTGGAGCCTTCTCCTCTCCAGGTGAGCACCCCCAGCTCTCCCAGCCTGGCTCCAGAGCAGAGGGGCTCCAGCCCTCGGAGCATCTCCTCCTCTGGACTCCAGCAGCTCCACGTCCTTCTGATGTTGGGAACCCCAGGGCTGGGGCAGCTCTGCAGGTGGGGTCTCACCTGAGTGGAGCAGAGGGGCAGAACCTCCCCCTCTTTTCCTGCTGCCCCTGCTGGGGAATCAGCCCAGGGCAGGGGGGTTTTGGGGTCCCAGCACACATGGCTGGGACATGGCCATCCCTCACCCACCTGTCTTTTGCAGGGTTTCTACATACAGGAGTTCCTTCCGTAAATGAGGTAGTTTGGGTTCTTCCTGGTCACCTGTTCATGTTCATTAAGTTGGGTTTTATAATCAGCACAGGCAGCAACGAGCTGCAGAGGAGAGAAACCAGTAAGTGACCAGTGAGGAAGGTAGAGATGGACACCAGGGTGGGGGTACAACTGCACAAGCTGCTGCTGAGAGCAAGGGCTGTGTTTTACAGTCTGTTCTAGAAGGACCCGCTGTTTGACTTACACCAACACATCACTTACCTGTTTTATTTCCTCGAGGGCTCCACAGGAGTCGTGCTGAAGATTTGAATACTTGTGCCCTCTCTGCTCCCCTGGGCAGCTGGACTGGCTGAAGCGGCAGAAGCTCGGCAGCTACCGTTCAGCATCATTTGAAACGCAGCCTTTGAGCACCAAGGTGTGTTGATACTGGAGAGAAGCTGAGCCAACTTTTATGTCCTCCCCAAAACGCCATGAAAGTGGCAGCTCTCGGGCTGTGGTGGCTGCAGGAGGTGGGTGTGATTCAAGCAGCAAAACACCTTCCCAGCAGGTGTGGTGGGCACGGCAGCAGTGGGGCCGCCCCTGCCCACCAGCTCGGCTTCAGACTTGGGCAAGAGAAAGGAAAACATGGCCTAAGCGGGGTACATCCGTCACCCAGAGCGGCCACTTCCATGGGCAGCAACCCTCTCGTGCGAGAGGCTTCTCCCCCCGGGAGCGGCCGTGGCCGTGAGGGGGCTGAGGGCTCCCGGCGGGGCCGGCCATGGCTGAGGGCTCCCAGCGCGTCTCTGGGTGCCCAGCGGGACCCTGCCCTCGCCTCGGCCACGGCTGAGGAGACTGAGGGCTCCCAGCGGGGCCCAGACCCCAGACTGACCCTGCCGTCGCTGCGGCCTCGCTCGGCCGCCCGCGGCTCTCCAGAGCCAGGCCGGGCCCTCAGGCGGCCATCGCGGTCCTCGTGGGGGGACCACAAAATGACGGCCCCGGCCCCGGCCCCGGTCCCGGTCCCGGCGGCAGCGGAACCTTGTGGCAGCGGAACGNCGCTGGCCCGTGGGCTGCTGGCCGGCGGCGCCCCGGCCCGCCGCAGCCCGGTGCCCGCCCGCCCTGCCGGGGAGCCCGCGGGGGACGGAGACGGCGATGGGGATGATCTGCTGGGGCAGCTGATCCGAGACCTGGTAGGGCTGCGCTGAGGGCGGCCCTGGGGCTGTGCCGGGGACAGGCCGGGCCTCAGGCGGGGAGGGCGGCCGAGGGGTCGCGGTGGGGCCGGGTACCGGAGCACGGAGAGGGGCTCGGCTGAGGGGTCGGTGCGAGTCGGCGAGCGAAGAGGATGTTGAATTTGGGTTCCTGCGTGCTTGTTTATAACCTCAGCTTCTGAATATATATCCTCTTACAAAGTTTTAACCCTTCAAAATCTGCTTGTCCTATGTATGGGCACAGGGTGGGATTGTTGGGGTGTCCTGTGCAGGGCCAGGAGTTGGGCTCGATGATCCTCGAGGGTCCCTTCCAACTCGAAATATTCCGTGACTCTATGAAATAATTTTTTTTTTTCCACTTAAGATTTTTGTTGTTTACTGAGGCAGTTTGATGGGGGTGCAGTAATTAAGGATATCCTGCCTTGTGACACAGCAGCGTAGTAAGAAAACAAGCTTTAATTCTTTAAATAAAGGAGTTAATTTGGAAATAGTCTTAAATACAGTTCTGAACCAGATCAAAGTTATTTTGGTAAATCCTCTAAATGCCATAGAGATTTTATTTACAGTATAGGAAAACTAGGGGGGAAAGCCATTTTCTTCTTTCTCACTAACCTCGCTATGACTAATTACTCTTTGCTTAAAAAAATTAAAAGGAGCAGGTTAAATTTCTGTCTGCAAGGCACAAATTAATCCATTTACAGAATTAGTGCTCCATTAGCACACAGGAGCCCGAATCTGTCTCAGAGGGGCTGGTTGTATTTGAGTTTTGGACTCATTCCAGTAGACTTTTAGACAGGCTGGTGCTGACTTAACATCCCCGCTTCCTTGAGCTGAGGACAAACTGCTGGGATTTTTGGGGTGCGGGAAGACCTGGATCCGTCCCTGATGTTGGGACTGCATTAGAATGGAATCGGTATGAGTCTGTGCTGTGTTCTTATGTCCACTGTTTGCCTTCAGAACCTCAGGCAGATCCCAAATCGGGATCATCCCCTGCATCTTGGCACTTTCCTAACCCCCATTCCTTTGTTTCTTTGTAGGTGTCTTCTACAGATACTGCTCGTTTAAACCTGGACCCTTTGCAGCACCAGAGTAGGAAAGAAAGACATTTCTGGGTTTATTTGAAGCAGGCCGTAAATCCTCTTGCCGATCAGGTGATAGAAAGCCTGCATAGCTGTTTTTTGCTCTTTTCCCCACCTTTCTTTGAGAGCACCATTGGTGTTGAGTGTTGTGTCAGCACTGCTGTGTCTGCAGACACTCATTCCTTCCAGTGAGACCTCTGTGTACATCCAGACAGCCCAGGATCTGCTGCTTGGACACGAGTCAAGTCCAATTTGGAAGGAGCACATCTATGGTGGGTCCGTGCCTGAGCTCATAAGCCTGGAGCTAATAATCCTTGCCCAATGGCTCCTCTTATTTGTTTGGGCAGCCTGTGGCTCCAGAACGGTTCCGTGGCTCCTGGATCCGAGCGGGATCGCATCTGGCCAGCTTGGAGCATGCCTGCATGTGGCCGTGGAGATGTTCCCTTTGTGTTTTTCTTCGGTGTCCCCGTTGGAAATGGATGGGATTTAAGCACACGAAAGCAAAATAGCCTTCCTGCAGATCCACAGTGGGGAGTGGAGCCAGCGGCCCTCACACAGGGGAGGGAAGAGGAGCTGTTTGTGCCGGAAAACTGTGAATATGGAGGGAGGGGAACAGCAAGGTTGGCTGCAGGTCCTGCTTTAAGTAACTTTAGAATGAGTGGGAGGTTCCAGTGTATATAAACTGGTGTTCTGTTGCTAAAAAGACCTGATGGGAGCATTGCCCGTATTTGTGTTGTCTAAACACTTGCCTAGCGTGGAATATCTTTTGCATTAACAGCCACACCACCACATTATATTGTAATTTCCCAGAGTACCTCTGCTTTAAATAAACACAGAATATCCTTTCTATTCTACTTTGGTGCTTCAAAGGGCCCAGATTTGAATGAGAAGGAGCAGTTGTAGAAGAGACCACAAAGAAACAAAGGTACCGGGATTAGGGAAGTGCCAAGAGGCAGGAGATGATCCTGCTTTGGGATCTGCCTGAGGTTCTGGAAGCAAACAATGGAGATGCGTTTTAACTGAGCAGCTGATTTTGTGCATGAGGATTGATAGACAATGATCAGGAGCACCTGGGAGGGGGACAGAAACCAGAGAAAACACTGGAGAGCAAAAGTGGTGACGTAGAAGTGGTCAGAATGAGCTGATTTAACTAATTTTCTGTTACATAGTATAAAAATTTTGAACATCCAGATGGGACAAGAGAGAAGACAAATCTTGTTGTGGTAACTGCAGAAAGAAGATGTAATAATTACGTAGTTAAACCAAACAAAATACATCTAGGAAAAATTTGTGTGCTGCATTTAGCTGTTAGCTTAAATTGATGGATTTGGCTTTAAATTTTTGAGATGCTTGATCAGTTAAAGGAGGAACATTTCATATTTAAAAGACATTTATATGTTACTAATGAAAGAAACTAACATCACCTCTGTTCAGCTGTTTTTAAAATATTTGTTCATTTTTCCATCATATGGGTTTGAAATCTTGCAAGTGAAATTAATAATGGGCGTATGTCTTTAAAGTGCTTATTTATTGGGTCTTTCTGGCACTGAAATCTTTGCCAAACTATTTTATTAGAACTTGGTGTCTTGCCTTTCTCTGCCCTTTGAAGGGCCATGAAAGGGGGGAGAGGCAGAATAACTCCTGATGTTTTCATGGAGCTGTGGTGGCACTGAGGACACACCATCCCTTCTCCACACCGTGGTAACTTCTCCTGCTGTCAAACTCTGTTAAAGAAGCCTCACAAATTGTTTTTTCCTTGTTCCTTTCCAGAATGAAATCAATGAGGTTCCTTTCTTCGATGTCCAGCTGCCTTATGAGCTGGCACTGAAGATATTCCGGTACCTGGGCAAGGCTGAGCTGGGAAGGTGTGCTCAGGTAAGTGCTGCTGGCAGTTTGCTGCTCTGATACCACTTAAAATTGGCAGAAGTGGTGAAAAAACAGGCACCTCGATGTAGGGAAGAGGGGCGGTAGCCCAAGGAACTCAGCTGGTTGTGCTTTCACTTACAGGAAACGGTTCCAAAGCTGAATATTGAAAAAGTAATGGTACATGAGCTGGGTTTACAGCTGCACTTGAGCAGAGTTAAATAAAACATCTGTGCCTTGGGCAGAAGTGAAGCCTTAAAATTGGAAATAAATAGTGCAAAGATATTTTGATTCAAGTGAGGGTGTTTAGAAGCATTTTTGATTCAAGTGAGTGTCTTGCTGCAGTATTTAGAACTCAGCACTTGGCACTGCTCAGGGCATGGCAAGTGGCTCCTGCCACTTTCCAGCGTGGGATTTTAACCGCAGACACTGGAGTAGTCCTTTTTTGTCTGCAGTATTTTCATGTGAGGCTAAATTCTTGAATGACCCTGATTTCCTCCCCGCCAGCCCTGCAAGGGGTTTGTATTTTTCTTTTCTGATACTTTCAGATAATGCTCTCAGCAGTCAGTATTCAGGCATGGTCCATAATTTGTGTGTAGTTGTAAACTGCCTGTCTCTTCCAGAGCTTTACTGAAACACTCACTCACACCTCATTTTACTTAGGGTTGTTCAGCCCACACTGTTGGGCCTCTTTATTTCCTTTCTTCACACACTGAATGATGAACCCCCTCTCTGAATGAGTCTTCAAAGCAAATTTAATTGGCAAGTGCTGATTACCCTGTGAAATCAAGCAGAATATTGTGGATATAATTCCAGTTTCTCCCATGGCCACTATTTAGGGTTCCAGGCTGGTGTTCATTAACTCTTACATACAAAGCACATCTTGCAACTTCACAGAAATCCAACCAGAACCATTCTTTGTGTTACAGACAGTCTAGGGCATGGTTTGAGTGGAAGAGGAAAATGTTAATGTGTGAAAAGTGAGAAGTGACAGACAGGGTCTGTTGAGGATGGTAAACTAAGCACAAATATTCTGCAAATGGCCCAGGCTTTGAAAGGAAGTTGGGCTTTTAATGTTCAGTATGAGCATGTTGTAGTGTTAAAGAGCTACAAGTGGTTATTGCTTAAATCTTTGACTTGCTAATGCCTTTTAGGAACAGGGACTGTTAAAAGAAAATTAATTCCTTCTGCAGGGCTGCTGTTGCAGAGGGAAAAATTCTCTAGGATTATTTTTTGATGCTGTCCAGGACACTGAAGCTTTCAGATATGCTTGAGTCGCTGTCCCTTGAGATGGAGATATGCCATCTGTAAAGGCCACAGCCCATGACATGGGACAGGGTTGCATTTTTGAAGTGGATTAGTTTAAGGTTATTCTTTCCCTCTCTTTTCCCCCCCTCCTTAGGCATGATCAATTTACCTCATGGCATGGTGAAAAGATTGCCTGATGAAGGGCTGCTCCTTTTCCCTCTGCTTGGGCTGCACTGAATTTCTCTCTCCTTCACTTTCCTTTTTGGCTTGAACCTGTTCTCATAAGATGTGTTTTAACACTGAGACAATTTTCCACATTTCTCATTCTCCTCTTCCCGAGTCATTGTTCCTTTGTGGCAGCTGACAGGTAGCTGAGCAAGTGCCCAGTGTTTTACAGGGCTTTCCCAATCAGACGAATATCCAGTGCAGAGCTGGCTTCTTTTTAAATGTTCAAATAAAAAGCAGAGCCATAAAAATAAATAGCATTTTCATTTTTCTCTTGGTGGTTTTGTTTTTGAAGGGGGGGAGCCCTCTTCTGTTCCATGGGAAACCCTGCTGCTTTATGGCGTTATCCTAGAAGGGGTTTTTTTATTAAGGTGCCTTGGGATTTCAGTGAAATTGGGCCAGTTGGTGGAATTGGCATCATGATCCATGTGAGTGCCTTTGGAGAAAACCTGTTTGCTTAGTTCTTTATGCCAAATTGGTAACCAGCTAACGGCAAAGGAGCCTGACTGCAGAGCCTCTCTGAGATTTAATCACACCACAGACTGTCTGGAGAACTTTATTTTCACCTTGATATTTCCCTCTCCCTTGCTCCCCCACAGCTTTTCTTTGATTTCTGGAATTAGGACTATAAAACACAACCTGTCTGTGTGGCACTGGAAATACAAAAGCCTGTAAATAGCAGTGTCCTCAGTGCCTGACCTCTGGTGGGTCTGAAGTAGGGGGGTGACATTCAGTGGCACTCACCAGACCAGTCCCTGTTGATATCCCACGTTTGGAATTCAAGGAGAAAAGTATCCAGGGCTTCATGTAGCACAGAACAGACCAGAGTAATGCAGAATTTTCCCCTGTGAGCACCTTTTGATTGTGTTCTGACCACTGGCAGAAATATCTGTGCCATGAGTGACTCCTGTGAGTATGAGCAGGTTTGGGAGCAGTCACTCCTTCCTCCTGGTCGTGATGTAGAGGGAAAGGGAAAACCATCCTGTGGGACACCACAGGTGGGAGAACCTGAAATGTCCTTGTGTTATTTGGGGCTGATAGTGTAGGTACATTAATTTTACCCATGGCCTGGGGACCTGGCCTTTACGCTGTCAGCTTCGGGCTAAGGAGATGTGTCTGAATTCAGCAGCACTGGATTTTGGCAGTTTTGTTGCTGAACAGATCAGTGGGAAATTCCCTTGACCTGTTAGGTTTTCATCTTAGAGAAGGTTTAGAAGTGTTTACCAACACAGGAATTGTGTATGTATCTAGGGCAAGGGAGACTGTTTCTAGGAATTTCTAGGAATTGTCGTGCATAAATCAAGAATTTCAGCTGCTTCCCTCCAGGGCTTCTGGGATTGTCAGACTGTTGAGGCTTTAATGTTTATACATTTACAAAAAGAAACTTGAATGTATTTTTTGAGCAAGGCTTTGTATCAAGGTTTTTTATGGATAAAAGCAGTCATCCATCCTCCTTGTGATTCACAGGGAGAGCAGAGAAATGGATGGATAAGGATATCCCTGCCCTGGGCTGATTCCCCAGCAGGGGCAGCAGGAACAGAGGGGGAGGTTCTGCCCCTCTGCTCCACTCAGGTGAGACCCCACCTGCAGAGCTGCCCCAGCCCTGGGGTTCCCAACATCAGAAGGACGTGGAGCTGCTGGAGTCCAGAGGAGGAGATGCTCCAAGGGCTGGAGCCCCTCTGCTCTGGAGCCAGGCTGGGAGAGCTGGGGGGGTTCACCTGGAGAGGAGAAGGCTCCAGGGAGAACTCAGAGCCCCTTGCAGGGCCTAAAGGGGCTCCAGGAGAGCTGGAGAGGGACTGGGGACAAGGGATGGAGGGACAGGACACAGGGAATGGCTTCCCGCTGCCAGAGGGCAGGGATGGATGGGATATTGGGAAGGAATTCAGCTGTGAGGGTGGTGAAGGGCTGGGATGGAATTCCCAGAGACTCTGTGGCTGTCCCTGGATCCCTGGCAGTGCCCAAGGCCAGGTTGGACAGGGCTTGGAGCAGCCTGGGACAGTGGAAGGTGTCCCTGCCCGTGGCAGAGGTGGCACTGGGTGGTCTTTAAGGTCCCTTCCAGCCCAAACCATTTTATGCTTAGGGTTGTGAGCAGAAAGGATGAGCAGCTTCCATCAGAATGGGTTTGAATTAAACACTCCTTGGCACTGTTTGCTGTACTGAGCTCAAAGTCCAGCTAGTTCTAATTGAGGCCCCTGGTCTCAGCAAATGAGCCTTGACTCTGCCTTTGTGTGTCTGGGGAAGAAAATAAACCTAGTGAAATAAAAACCATTATCAGATGCAGAGGGATGAATAAACCTTCATTAGGATTTGAGCCAGTTGATTTAGATGGAATTAGAAGAAATTTTGGATTTGATGGAGGAGGTGAGGTTTTTTAGGGGAAAAAATATCCCCCAGGGGCAAAACCATATAGCAAAGCCTGTGTCAGCAAAAGCCTTTGAAGTCCTTCAGAACATTATTACTTGCTGAACTATAAAATATAAAACTGTCCCTGTGTGGAGCTCAGGGGAACCCAGACTTTCTTTGCTGAGAACAGTTGTAAAAAGATAATAGGAGCACTGAAGACAAAATTAAATTCAGGACACCAAATCTATAAACAAGTCTGTAAGATGTTGTCATTGATCCTTGCTGAAGTTTCTGTGTAGTTTAGATTTGGAAACAGTTTTAACAAGAGCTTTGCACATCTCAACTCCTCTCCAACACCCAGCGGTTGGGTGCGTGTAAATAAAGCCATAACGCCCTGGCTTTTGGGGCCTCACCTGAAACTCCAAGTCAAGCAGATCTAATAAAGCTGACTTGAAGCCAATGGCTGGTTTTAATGCTGCAGCTCACAGTGGTGCTGTAAAGTGAAATGCTTGAGACTCTTTATTAGTGATTTCGTGCAGCTGAGCCTCGCTCAGTGGGGTTTTACAAGGGATTGGCATGCGAGTTTGGGGCTGTAAGAAAAGGCTGGGTTAGGGACCCTTTGGAAATTTAGGCTTGTAAAGCAGCAGGGTTCGCTGTAATTTGATTGAAAAAAAATCAGGATAGGATAGGATCTTTATTCCCCCTGAAAGTTGAAAAGGCAGTTGAAATTTTATGTAGCTCCCCCCCCCTTTTCTTTTGTTTTACTGTCTTTATAAAATGCTTTTAAGACCTTGAAACTTGAAAGATCTGAGCAATATTGTCTGTTTTGGCAGACTCAAAGGTGTGTGTTTATTTTTGATTTTTATTTTGGAAAGCAAGGCAAAAGCTGGCCTGGTTTGGCTGCGCTTCCCTGTGCGTGTGCTCAGCCTGTCCCTGTCAGGAAAATGTGCTGCTGTTTGGGGAGGGGGCAGAGGTTCTGCCTGGGGAGCTCCACTCCTGCACCACAGCTGCTCTTTTGGTGTGTCAGCAGAAAGCTGGTTTGGTTTTTTTTTTATTCTTGGAGCAATAATACATACATTTATCCTACTTTCAAATCAAATTGAGGGCAAATTCCTAATGGTTTGAATTTGGCATTGCCTATTTTTGGTGCTTTTGATGTTGCTGAGTGTGTCCCTCTAGGGACAGGAGCACTCAGCACTGCGTTTTGATGCCAGGGTGATGTGTATTGCTGGAGAAGCCTCAGTGCTGGTTCTGTCATTTCAGGGCATTGTTATTGCCCCGAGCAGGTTGTTTCCTTTGTCAGAGGATGGAAGGGGATTGTCTCTCCCTGCTGGTTTGCATCGAGCTCTCTGGGTGATTAAGAACATTCATTTTGCTGCATTTGGATATTCCTATTTGAGCACTGCTCTTCTCTGTAGGTCTCAAATCTTAAAAACACTTGCAGGTGACTCAGATCACCCCTTTTTCATCATATTAAACACTTCGTGTGTGTGTGTGACTATGGAAGAAATGGCAAATAAAGCTGAAGAGATGGTCCTGGGAGAATTTGTGTCCGTGGAAGGTTTGGATTCTTGGCGTAATCTGGGGACCGAAACAAACATTAGATGCTTAATTGTAACTTACTAAAAATGATGTCAGTCTCAGAAGGTTGTTTTAATCTTTTTAGAAACAGAGCACAATTGATTGCTGCTTTCACCAGTCATGGCTTTTCATTGGTTATGTCTGTTTTTTTAAATTAAGAATTACAGAGAAAAAAAAAGCTACTTAAGTTGGCTCTTACCTCTTGAATCTTTAATTCTGAGTCCACAATTGATTGTGATGAAGCTGTTCTCTCTGGAATGGGCAGCAACTTGAGGCTGCTTGAAAAACTTAATAATTCATTCCTATTTATGCATACTGTAATACAATAGGTTATAAATCACTAATGTCATAGCCGTAATCAGGCATTGTCAGTGGGGCTTCAGAGATATGGTGCTGTGATCTGAGAGGTTTTCTTAGCTACAAATATGAAAATAAATTCATATTTTTGCTCTATGCTCACAATTCTGTCTTAATTGTTTTCTTGCTGCTTTTCCTGTCAAAATTTTCCAGTACACTGATATTTTGGGTTGATGATGTGGCCACTAGACTGGTGTCCATGTTATGAGTATAAACTCAGTTGTTTCCCAAAGAACCCAGAGGAAACAAGCCTTTTGTTAAAGGTTTGGGGTTTTTATACACTCATTTGTATAAAGAGTGAACAAGTATAATTGTTTAGGTAAGAGTTTTGTCTCAGTGCAGGCCTGTGTTGGTTTATATGTTTATATTTCAGATGCTATTTAATATTTTATATTAAATCTAATTTTTGCTCAGAAATTTATGAGAGATCCATATGGAAACATTGATTTCTAGGTCAGCAGGACATGGAAAATCCTTGCAGAAGACGAAGTGTTGTGGTACCGGCTGTGCCAGGAGGAGGGATACCTGTTGGATATGAGCATCTCTGACCATTCCTGCTGGAAGCTCGCCCTCAAAAACTGCAGAGCCAGAGACCACATGTTGAAAACCAACTGGAAGGTGAGAGGGAATTTCCTTAAAGGGATCCAGGTGCTGTGGAAAAATGGGAGGTTTGAGCAAGTGGGAGAGGAAGGTCGGCGTGGTCTATTGCAGCTCCTTTTTGCCAGCTGGAAGGTTCTGGGGGGGGGTTTGGGATAGATGTGTTTCCTCTCAGCAGCAGGAGCAAAGCTGCGAGTTTGCCAGCAGCAGATTTTGGTGGATGAAGGAATGGGAACACCAACCCCTGTGTCCTCTCTGCAGAACCGCGTGGGCGCCGTGAGCCAGCTGCGCTACGAGCCCGGCGGGGTCCTGTGCGACGTCCACTCCTGCGACGGGGTCGTCATGGCCGGGTGAGCACCGGGCTGGGCACTGCCCACGCCACCTGTAACAGAGGGTGTGATGCCCACTGCACCTTTTATAGAGTGTGTGATGCCCACACTACCTGTAACAGAGGGTGTGATGCCCACTGCACCTTTTATAGAGTATGTGATGCCCAATCCACCTGAAAAAGGGTGTGTAAAACCCATTCCGCCTTTACCAGAGTGTGTAATACCCACTGCACCTTTTATAGATGTGTAATGCCCACCCCATCTTTAACAGTGTGTAATGCCCTCTCCACCTTCCCCAGGCTATGTAATGCCCACTCCACCTTCACCAGGCTGTGTAAATCCCAGTTCACCTTTACCAGAGCGTGTAAAGCTTGCTGCATCCTTACCAGGCTGTGTAATGCTCACTCCACCTTTGTTAAGATGTGTAAATCCCACTCCATGTTCACCAGGCCGTGTAAATCCCACTCCACCTTCACCATCTGAAATCTCAGGTGCTTCTTTTAGCAAATTCAAAAGCAACACCTGTTTGAAGCATAAGAATGGATTCACCTGCAGTTCCTGAGACAGGCTGTCCTTAAGTGACTGATAAAGGATGGTTATCTACAATTTACCTCGGCAGTGCAAATTTTTATTGGACTATTCCAAAGGGATCTCATGTACAGGTAGTGCCTGTAAAAACTCAGGTGCTTTCTCATGAGCTCCATCCATTGTTTTGTGTGCCCCAGAATGTATGAAACATTTTACAAATCTACTGAAAAATGTCTCTTTTTAAATGTTTTTCCATAAAAATCTCTTAATCACAAGGATATCTTGTCACAGCACACAAAAATAACTTTAGAAGCACTGCTACTACTGTTTTAGAAGTTACTTTTCCCCATTCTTACTTAAAAGACAACCTAGGAGGAAAATAACCCACCCAAAAATAGGTAAAGTCAAACTCTCTTTTCCTAATACAGAAGTTTTCTGGACCTTGATTTAATGTTAGCTATTCATTTGGTTTAGGCTCTTAAATATAATTTTAAGACCCTCACAAATTCTTAGAAGAAGTTACTGTGATTCTCTCAGTAAGTGTGAGGCTTTACTGTGTTCTGTTTGAATTTCACAGGTTCAGTAATTAGCAACCCTCCAGAAATCCCATGAGTAAATAAAAATTATGACATTCTGGGGAGCTGGGACATTGTCCTTGACGTACCAGAGTTTCATGTTTTATGCTAGCACCTCATGTTAATGGTGTGGGATTAGAGAAAACTACTTCTAAAATACATAAAAATTCACAGACTGGTTATAAGAAAGGTGCCTTGAAAACCTTCATCCATGGAAATGCTTTTGAATGCTCTTGGACAGCTGAGGGTAGAAACCTGAACTATCAGACAGCAAACCCCACTTGTCTCCATGCTGCTGCCGAAACCTCCAGCTCTTCTTTTCCTTCATTTTCTCCATTGTATTTGTATCCAAACATGCAGTAGATAGGAGTTGTGCAGATTAAGTTACATTTCTTAAGTATTAAAAAACAAAGGTTATTAATCTCATATTAAACTTGAATGGTCCATATTTTAGCTTGGTGTGTTACAGAAGCTGGGTTCTCACAGTTCCACACACTCTTTTCATAGTGGTTCTCCAGTTCCTCCAGTATCTCCTGATTCTCTTGATGCATTTACATCAGGGATGAGATACAATTAAATAATTCAGGCTCCTGAAAATAGGTGAGCAGGTAAGAGACCACTGAGGGAAAAGCTGCGTGTGTGTATCCTTTAGAAAAAGCAATGTTCACTTAAATGACTTTCCAGTAATTTCTCTGAAAAATGAATTATCTCTTTATGAAGCTGTGAGCATGTATTTGATAAAACAACCGGGGGAAATCAGAATTCAGCTGTTTGAATTTAGCTGGTTAGTAAATGAAAAGTTTTGAGTATTAGAACACAAAAATTATATTGTCCTTTGCTGTTTAGTGCTTGTCCTTCACTCTGCTTTGTCTCTTAATTTGGTAAATATCAAACCAGAGAGACTTCAAGTTGTAACTAAAACTTCCAAGGGCATCAGCAAATTGTGCAGGGAAATACTTTACGTGCGTTTGGGAAGTATTTAGGATACTGAGGAATTTGTTGGGGTTTTGTTGTTTGCTGTGTTCTTATTTTTTAAATCCAACCATAACCCTCCCCTGTCTCTCCCAGCTTATAAAATTGTACTTAATGGCATTGTGCTTTCAAATTTGTCATAAAAGTGTAACGAATCTGGTGATCAATAGCAAACTGTTGCGTTCTTTCAGTACTGGAGAAGTAATTTAATAGCTGAGGTTTACAAAGTCAGTTCTCCTCTCAGTATAAATATCAGTTATCTGTTATGTTTAATGCTTCTCTCTCCAGTTTCACAAACACTTGTGTGCTCAGCTTTGCATGGGAATAGTCAGCGATTACAGAGGGACCTGTGTGTCTGAGCTAAGCTGGGTGGGAGTTTGCAAGGCCTGAGAAGTCAGTGCTGCTCCAAATGCTAATCCAGAACTGTGGGGCATTTCCCAAGGTTTTTCTCTCCAGTGGCTTGGGACATCACTTACCTTTCTTCTGGCTCAGTTGCTGCACTGGAGGCTCGGGGCTGCTCAGTTTTTAGCAGGTTTTTTGATCATAACTCCCTCAGCCGCTCCTGGGGCTCCAGCCCCTTCCCCAGCTCCGTTCCCTTCCCTGGACATGCTCCAGCCCCTTGAGGTCCTTTTTGTCCTGAGTGGCCCAGAACTGGACAGAGGATTGGAGGTGCCCCAGGAGTGCCCAGTGCTTTGCCCTGGGACACGCAGGTGCCTTTGGCCTGCTTGCCCTCCTGGGCACAGCTGGGCTCGTGTCCAGCTGCTGTCACCAGCACCCCCAGGGCCTTGGCCACCTTGTGCAGCCACTCTTCCCCAAGCCTTTGGCATCCCGGGGGGTGGTGGTGGCTCAGGGTAGGCCCCAGCACTTTGCCTTGGTGCTGTTCTGCTCCTTAACTTTCCCTGGCACTGAGATCAGGCTGACAGGCCACTATTTCCCTGGATCCTCCTTCCAGCCCAGCTTCTAATGAGCAGCACAGCTGCTGAATTCAGTCCCCTGGGTAAATGAGCTCCCTGCTGGGAGAGGATGGGAAATGGCTGGGTGAGCTCTGCCCCATTCCCTCAGCACCCTGGGGTGGATCCCGTCTGGCCCCATGGAATTCTGTGTGTCCTAAGTGCTGCAGCAGGATGGCAACCATTTCCCCTTGGATCATGGGGTCTTCGTTCTGCTCCCTGTCCCTGTCTTCCAGCCTGGGTTGTCCTGAGGACAAGGAGGCATTAATTCCCTCAGCCTTTTCCTCATCGTTTGTCACTGTTTCTCCCTGATCCAATAAAGACAGAGATTCTCCTTAGCAATCCTTTTGTTGCTGAGGTATCTATAGAAACATCTTTAATTCTTTTTCTGGCAGTAGCCAGATTAAGTTCTAGTTGGGCTGGTTGGAGAGAGGAGGTCTAGCTGCAGAGAGCAGGAATGCTGGGGCTGCTGTGTTTCGGGAATCTTGGAGCAAGCCTGGAATCACTGATTGATTTGAACCTGTGCTGTGCTAGGCCTGATCTTGTCATCTTCACTGTCCTGCTTCAAACTCTGCTGCGAAGTGGAATCATTTTTATTTTAGTTGCTGTAGAGCTTTTGAATCTTTCTGAAAGGGAATTTGTACGGGTTGTGAGCAGAGTGACTTAAACCAGCAGCTGCAGGTGTGATTTATAGAGGCACAGTTTGAACGGGTTCAGGAGCAGCTCTTTATTACTCTGTGAAGGAAGCAAAGACACACTACACAGAGAAATGCCCCTATTCCATGCACTCTCCACTTTTCCCCACGCTGCTGCCCAAGCTGAAGCCAGGAGATGGCAGAATATCAAGGATTGATTAAGTGCAACCTGAGCTGGGAGTGGAAGGTGGCTGCGAGCAGCTCCCCTTTGTGCGAGCGCTGCTCGGTTGCTGCCTGACATCAGATAATTCAATCTGGCCTGCACGCAGAGCTTCTTGTGTTTGTCATTAAAATTTCATCCCGGTGGTTACGAGGCTTGTTTTCTGGGTCAGCCCCTGAATCCCTTTTCATTTGAGCCGGTGGTGTTTGTGGTTACCTCACTCCCAATCAATGTTGTATTCGCCAGCCTTTCTACGGTTACACGTCTCGAAGGATCTTCTCTAAAGGGATGATGTTCTCCCCTTCAGACTCGATTCAAATGGAGTCTCAGCCCTAAGTCAGAGCTTACTTAAAGCAATTATATAGCTGCTTGCTTGGCTTTTAGAAATTCCTCCTGGTGATGAGGCTCGCTGTGCCTAATGCTGTCATTTGCTGTACAGAATGCCTGGATTGCTTCACTTTCTCTTACTAAAATCTGAATTTATCTGGGTTTTTTTTTAAGCAAATGCATGTTCAGATGGTAAGATTGCTACTTTTTTGCTACTCTTTTTAAATTCTTGGCAGTGTAGTCAGAGGTTGGGGCCTCCTGGACAGAGTGATCTCAGAACATGCATCTGGTCCTTGTTTGACCTTGTCATTCCAGAGGATCCTGTGGTGTGACATGTCCGTGGCATGTTGTGAGTGTTGCTGCCTGACTGGCTCTGAAATACTCACCTGTGGCTGTTCTTGAGCCCTGTGCTGAACTTGCCTTGTGCTGGTGGTGCCTCTCTCACCTCATGGCTCACCCCTAAAACCACAGCAAGTGGGCGTGAGGGGGATGTGTTAATTTCTTAATGCTTGCAGAAGGGGCACTGTGGCTTTACTGCTGCTGCTGGTGGCTCTGAATATAAATAAACAGAAGAGGCCCAGAGTTCAGACCACCCTTCCCAAGACCCAGAACTATAAAGTATCAGCTTTTCCTTTTTTTTCTTCAGTTTTCCTTGACTGAAGGAAGAGTGGTGGCCTGTTAGTGAAGAGCGTGGCCACAAACTGATTTAGCAGATGCTGTGAGGAGTCCCTGCACCTCTTACAGACTGGGAAATCAGCCCTGGGTTCTCTTGGAATTTTAATTTCAGATGTCTTCCTCCTTCCCCACTGAGTACTTCCAGCTTTCCTTGAGATTTGAGGAGTTAGGACTGGTGAGATTCATGTGCTGATTGCCTTGATTTATTAGATTTACCAAGAGAGTCACATTTCCTCCCTTTTCAGGGTGGAGCACACCTGGCACAGGTGCTGTTTCCCCAAGTGATGCTTGATAAAGGCAGTGAGAAGCTAAGGAAGAACCGTGTGGTTACTTAGGGGAATCTGGACTTTTATTTCTCATGCTGACATCCTAAATGCTGAAATGATTTTATACAGTTGTCTTCATTCTGGTGAGTCTTGTGGGAGCACTCACAAACAATTTGGGCCTTTCAGTTTAAGTCATTTTGACCAATATCTACACACAAGTAGCTGCTCCTTTATGGTGAGCTCCTTTGTTCTCTTCCATCACCTCCCACTCCGCTTTCCTCTTGCTCAAAGGTGACCTGCAAATGACTTTTTAGAAGCTGGGCTTGCCACTCTCTTTAGTTTCATAATGATGTGTGAAACGAGCCCGAAAGGCTTGAAAACACTTTCCTGCACGTTTTAAAACTTCGTGTCAACTCTCATCTAATTTGGATTTTTTGCTATAGGGCTTGTGGGTTATTCTCAAGGTATTTATTATTATTGCTTGCATCTTAATTCAGTGTGCAGACCTGAGGAAACCAAAATATTAATTAGTAATGAAAATGAACCAAACTTACAAACTGAAGATTTCCAACAGCCTGTATAAACCCCTGCCTTGTTTAATTGCTTAAATTTCACTTGTTGGATGGCACAACTTTCATAGGTTTCTCCCTCCCCTCGCAGTGACTGGGAGCCAAGATGTCAAACAAAGCAGAAGGTGGCAATAATTGCGTTTTTCTTCAACCTTCCCCAAACCTTTTGTGCTCTCTTCACTCATCCTCACCACTGTTAAGGAGCCGTGTGAAGGCTCCTCTTCTCCAATCGGGTCACCCTTGGAGGCTGCACACGGGAGTGACATCATGGCTTCAGTGGGGTCGGGTGACAGACGACCACAGGACTTGGGTGAGGTTGTGTTAAGTGACAGCCAGGTTGGCTTTTCTGTCAGCTCCTGAAAAAGAGCCTTGCAGGTGAAATCAGGATTAGAAGCCTGATCCTGACTCTCTGTGGAAGCTGCTTTTCCAGCCTGCCTGGCCACAGAGCTCTTGGTTTACCTCTATGGAGTTTGCTGCTGCAGGGATGTGCTCAGTGATGCCTTCATTGTTCTCAGTCACAGGCAGTGATTTTGAGCTTGTAAATCCTGCTTTTCTACTAGGGCCAGACAAACCCATCCTTCCTACTAAACTTCCTGATTTTGTTCTTACTCTTTTCACTCCTCTGGGCTGTCACCATCAGTGCCTGGAGTTCAGGTGCTGCCTCTCCTCTCTGCTGCTTGCAGCGTGTTGCAGTTTGTGTTCCCTCCAGCAAGCTAACAGATCAATTTACAGCATCCTCAAATGGTGTTTTCTCACCTCTGTCTGCAACTGGAGCCATTGTTTTATCTGTTGTTTGTCCTTTGTGACATAATCGGGCTGACGGAGCAGAGCCTTCCCAAATGGAGTCATAATTCCTCCTGAATTCTTATGGAAAAGATAATTTTTTCTCCTGTACCCACAGTAATTTGTTTCCTTGGTAGAGCAGCTGCTTTAATTAATGGGCCTGGGCTGATGCAAGGCACTGGAACTTTGACCTAAGGGATGGGAGATTTTTTGCCTTAAAAATGAAATTACTAGAAACAGTTTGGCTTTTTCTAATTTCTGCTTCTATAAATGTTCATTAGAATGTTTTCCTTACAATAAAACCCTTTGGCTTGTTTCTGTTCCCTTTGTATGACATTTGCATGCACTTAATATAGAAGGTGAGGCAGAGGCAGTGAGGATGGTGAAATGTTGATTTTGTTACACGTAACAGTGCTAAGCTGCAGAACTACACACTCCAGCAGCTTAACCCACTTTCTCGAGTGATAATTTCCTAAATAAGGCCCTAAAAATGAAGGTAGAAGCTCTCTGCAGCTCCATTTCTGTGAGGAGTCCACAGATGGGCGTGGGTTGGTAGATTGGAAAGTCGGGTTCCCAGCAGAAGAGTTCGGGAACTGATCATGAGGATGCTCAGAATGGATTTCCTACATGCTAAATCTAAAAGTGCTTCCAGATCCATTTTGGGACACATTAATCACATTTTTCATAGCTGCACTCGTATATCAAGCAGCCCAAAAGAACATTTGGATGAAATCAGGGAGATTAATTTTCTACTCTACATTCTTCTACCAGCATTAGGATTGTTTAAAACTCTGGTTTTGGTTTACCCCCATCTGTTCTTCCTTGTGTTTTATGGTGTAGCTTTCTGCTACGTAACAGAAATTTTTCTCTTCCCTGTTCCATTTGTGTTTTATTTTTGGCCATTGTGTTCTATTTATATTCCTTTCTGCCATGTAAAGTAGTTCTTTTCTGCTACCATTTGTTTTTCCTGAATCCTTTCCTTAAGGAATCCCTCAGCCAAGCTACCTGTTGGTTGTAGTTGGCAAAATCAGTGTATCCAGATACCTGGGAATGAGAACACAGGGAAAATTGGGAACTTTTACCTCTTCCAGTCTTTGAGGCACCTCAGCCTGTGGTAGATGTTTCTAAGCAGTCCATCATTTCTCCCTCACTTCAAAGGAGTACAAAGAGGGTGCTAGAATCCCTTTAATTCCAGTATTTTTCATTGTGGTTGAGGCATCTCCCAACGTGCCATGGTTTTGATGACGAGGTGTTTTGAAATTGGACGTTGAGTTACCCCTGCCTTACTTGGGCCTTGGAGAGAAGATGAAGCTCAGGAGCAAATTGAACCAACTTGAAGGTGTTTGGGCCTGGATTTGCATGTTTAATTGGGCCTTATTCTTGATCCTGCTGAGGGGGTCACTGACTGATACCTTAATTAAACACATGAAGGACTGGAGAGTTGCTTTTGGTGGAATAAGGATGAAAGCTCTGAGGTGCTTGTTGGAGCAAGACAATGCAAAATCCTCATTATTTGACTTGCTTATCAACAGGCATCCGTTTAAACAGAGCCTGTTACTGGAGCAAAATTCCTACTGACTTCAATAAAATGCATTGACATTGTAAGGACTTCATAATAAGATCTTTTGAGTATTAACAGATGGTCACTGACTGCCTGAAACAAAGTTGTTGGGTTGGTTTTTTTTGGTTTGTTGATCACCACAGGTATCTGGAAACCGAACAGACTTTGCCTTCTGGAAATGAGACCTGACTGTGAAACAAAGGGGGTTCTTTCTCCTTCCTTTTCCTTGCTATAATTTCTTTAGAGAAAATATGGAAAATGTAAGCTGGTTTCTGACATGTTTTATGAGAAGTCTTTGGTGACCAGCCCGACTTGGTGCAGCAAGCCTTGCCCTGGAGGGGTGTGCTTGTGGCGACACCAAAAGTGAGTGGCACCAGCATTCTGTCTGAACAGAAATCCAGCAAGGGTCTTGTTGACCCTCTGGTTTGAAGGGAAATTCTGCAGTGCCAGCAGTACCCCAGCCATGAAGGAAAGCAGTTTGTCTTTGCTGCTGCCACGGACTGAACGAGTAGAGCCTCGACTGTTTGGAAAATGTTCCTGTTAACAGTTTTTCTTTTGTGTATTTGTCAGTTTATGTATTAGTTGCAGTTGTACTTTGCACAAACACTAATTAGACAGCCATCAACACTCGGGGCCAAAGGCTTACTAACAATGCAACTGTGATAGCAGTGTCTTAATTGGTTGAGTATAATTGTCATTAGGCAACCATAAAGACATCTGGGGCTCTGGAGAGAGATCAGCCTCCCCCTCCTCCTCTTCCCCAAATTTGTTCTGGCTATTGCTATCCAACACAGTGGAGCTTTTTCAGATGAGATTCTGTGTTTCGACCAGTTTCCTGATGTTTTTCTCCTTATGAAATCGTCTGCCTCTTCAGCACCACTTCATTAGAGCCGTGCCCAGCCTCCAGCTCTGCTTCCTCCCACATGTGTTCTGCACTCCACCACCTGCTTCCCAGATATTCATCGTGGGGCAGCAGCAGCAGCTTTTAACCCCCAGCTCCTGCTTTCACTCATGTGAGAGGGCACGAGCAAAATGTTCATCTCATTACTGCCAGTAAAAAGTAGTCAGAATGCTTTTGGTTAGTGAGTAGGTATTTTTATTGTATATGAATTGAATTTTTTCCAGTTTTTCTGTGCCATATGCATTCCACCTATTGTTGCTCCATTTCAGCAAGGTTTTGATGCAGCTCTGTAAAGCTTAAGCTGAATCTCCAGGCTAATTTTTACAGCTAGATCCGTATCTGGCCAGAATTACAGAACTGGCTCGTTGAGGAGAAGTATATTTAGAAAAATACAGCTTGTCTTTTCTCCTGCTGCCGCTTCTCATGTGTCTGTACTGAAATATTCTGGAGAACACGGGCAAAGTGGAATGTGGGTCCCTCAAAGAAGTCGATTTACTTGGGTGGAGAAGCTCTGTTGAACATCAGAGAAGAAAAAATGTGTCTGAGTAGGGAGAGCTGGGAGCCAGATGTGGTGTGGATGGAAGGAACGTCAGGAGAGAGGGAAATTGGCCTTGTAAGCAACAGGTTTCTTGGTGCTCCCTGTTGTGCTCAGGAGAGCAAGGTTTTGGGCAGCCTGTCTAAATGAAATGAAGCAGGTGTGGTCTCTTAGGGGGTTGTTTTAGGGTTTGGGTTGTTGGGTTGTTGGATTTGCTCAGTGAAAGTGTGTTGTATCAGGTGTTGGAGTATTTACCTGCCACTGCAATCATCAGCTCATGGCACCCATCAGGGGAAAACAGCAGCAGCTGAATGCTCTTGGTGTCAGAGCAAATAGGATGTGTTCCTTGTTGTATTAAACAGGAAGGGAGTTTTGGGTTGGTTTGGGTGTTTTTTTCACTCCAGCAGAAAGCAAAGTGGGCATTTCATTGCCATCTTGGTAGAAAAATCAGTAACTGAGGGGGTTTGGAGTGCTGTGCTTGCTCTTGGGCAGGACTTGCATCTGGGTTTATTTCATTGAGTGATCCAAGTGAAGTTTTCAGGACAAAATGTAAAAGTTGTGGTGGGAAATGAGTAGAAATCTTGAAATTACCTAGAAATAGTGCAGTGTGTTCTTCTCTCCAGCCATCTCTATTGATAGGGCAGATTTGCCAATTATCTGGAATAAAGCAGCCTTTTTGTTTTTTTACAGCAAGGCAATGCTTTAATAGTTTAAAAGCCTTTTGTTGTGGTTACAAATTGAAAGTGTGGTGCTCTTTACAACAGCATTAAAAGCGGGGAGCTGAACCATTAATTTTTTTTTTTTTCCCTCTGAATTGGATTCATCTGTGTTTGAAATTCTTCCAGTTCAGTCCTGCTGCAGGCCCAGTGCACACTGGAAATGGGCAGTGGAGGAGCTGGTTTATGTCTCTCATTTGCCCAGGCTGGTTCCCTGCCCAGACCTGGAGCTCCACTTGTGTTCCCACCATGGTCTTGTGGAACATCTCTCCCAGTCCTTCAGCTTTGCTGCATGGGACTGCACTGGGAAGGGTGGGAAGGGTGAGAAATGGGGGAGGAGGGATACAGGAAGCCTTAGGAACCCTCCTGAGGAGCTTCTCCTGTGCTGGCACTGCTGGGATTTCTGGCCAGCCCCAGGGGAGGTTTGGTGGGCTCTTGCAGGGTTCTCCTGGCACATGGAGTCTCCCTGGTCTCTGTCACGACAGGACTGCAGGGAGCACCACGGCCAGGATGCTCTCAGGGATTGTTGGGCAGCATCTGAGCCCACTGGGGCTCAACTGAACGAGCTCTGGTGTCCTGCAGGTCCTGGCAAGGGCTGGGAGAGCACCATGGCTTTGTGGCATAGGAGTGGGAGCTCTCCAGCATGTGCTGGTCCCTCAGGGAGAGGAGGAGCGAGGAGGAGGAGGCTGCAGGGTGGGCTGATGCAGACCCTGCCAAACACCCGGGTCCCAGCACAAACACATCAGAGTTTGAGTCAAATTAATTTCACACCAATGGTTAGGAGTGTTCAGTGGTGCTGCTCCAGTTTGAGCTTGGCTTAGAGGTGCTTCAGGTGGTTCTTCATGAACAAGGAATGGTTCAAACTAAATTTTGACTCGAATGAATTCTGAGTTAAAATTAATTTAAGGATTTACTGTGGTACTGTGATGTTGGATCTCTAATTCCAGGATTGCAGTCACTGCATTGTTATTTTGGTGGGTCCCTTGTGTTCCATGCTGTGTAGGGAAATCAGATGCAGTGTGTCCTGAGAATTATCCAGCCCTGGGTCTCTCCTCTTCTCCTGCCATTTTCTCCATCTCTTTCTTTGTGTATCTCCAACCTGGACTATGTGAGAGCTACACTAGGAGGAGATGCTGTTCTTCCTTGTTTATTTAGAGATGAAAACAAATATTCTGTCACTGAGTTCTGTCCACTCTACCAGTGTTTTATGTCTCCCCTGTCACTTTTCAGTGACAAGAGAATTTTGGCTTCCCTTGGGAGGAATCTGCTGCTCTTGGCAGTCAGGAGAAGCATGAAAACACGACCCCAACCAACCCTAACATAAGGAAACAGAAATCAGCTCAAAATTAAAACGCTTCCAAAACATTGCGTGCCTCTTGTTGAAGGGGACTGCAGCAGATCTGTGCAATCACCTGTCCTGTTGTGTTTTATCTCCAGATTTTGAAGCAAAATGAGCCCTTTCCAGTTTTGCAAACTGAAGATATTTGTTGTGATCTGATCTGTGCTCTGCGTCCGATCCAACGTGAAACAGTTTGCTTTGGGGAAGCTTCTTTCACGGCCTGTTCTTTTTGAACTGTGCTGCTGTAAATTGGAGATGAAAGCAGGATTCAGAGGGGGGTTTGGGCCTCGTTTGCAGAGGTAGGAGGAGGGAGAAGTGTCCCACCCTGTTCTCTCATTTCCCTGTGTGTTCCCCTGTAAAGCACAGCAGAGGAGGCAGGTGACAAGGACACGGTTCCCTCTCTTCCTATTCAGTGCAGGGGGTTAATGTACATCTCTCTCTGCCTGACAGATTTCACCACCCCCTTGGGCACTTTAATTCCTTCTGTAAATTGGAGCCTTTTCACCAGGAGATGTTGGGAGTGATCTGCTCCCAATATCTGGAGCCCCGGGCATGGCACTGCCCAGGGAACTGGGAAACCTGAGTGTGAATCCCACATCTGCTAAACCTTCCTTTCCTTCTTGTCCTGTGTAATTAACTGTTTTGTTTTCCTCGTAAGCACAGCACAGCCAGATTCCCAACCACCAGACCTCTCAGGCTTGTAAGAAATGTTCTTTCATAATACTTTTCCCCCCAAAATCAGGACGTAACAACAAAGGTGACAGAGCAGGAAGCACCTTTGATTTTCCAAAAGAATCCAAGTGTCAGCTATGGCAGAGAAAGACATCTGACAGTGTTAATTATCACAGTTCTGTCAAAACTGGCCTTAAATAATTACTGACCTGTGGTCTTTGACCTGTTGTATAAGAAGCTTCTTCTCTGCTTTGCCTGTGATTGTTTTTCCTTTAATAGTCTCTTGTGTGGGCATAGATGGCCCAGAGCAGTTTATCTGTTGTTTGCTGTGTAACAGCTTTCATTCGTTCAGATAAATTCAAGATTATCTGAAAAGTTTAGCTCTGTTTCTTTATTTCTTCATTGACAAGCTGATGTTAAACTACAGTATTTGTGATATTTTGGTGAGCCTGCTACAGTGAAAGAACTGCTGCCTGAATTCTAAAGAGAGCGCTTAGTTGAATTAATTAATTAGTCTAGAGATGTAGGTAAAGTGATCTGTTCATGAGACATCAAGAAATTTCTTCTATAAAAAGAAATTTCTTTCTATAAGGAGCAGTAGGTTGGGTGGGTGCTTGTATGGACATAGGTAAACGCTCTGGTTTGACACAACCACCATCACAGATCTTGAAAGACTGAAAAGAACCAGTCTCAAGTTTTGCCATGATGTAATTTAGGCTTGTTCCTGATTACCTCTTTTCTCTTGAGCCTGGCTCTCCTTGTGTGGTAGTTGCAAAGTGGATATTGATAGTGGTAGCTCAGTTGTGTGGGTCACAGAATCACAGAATAAACTAGGCTGGAAAAGACCTTTGGGATCATCAAGTCCAACCTACGACCCAACACCTCCTCACCAACCAGACCATGGCCCTGAGTGCCATGTCCAGGCTTTACCTAACCACGTCCAGGGATGGTGACTCCACCACCTCCCTGGGCAGATGATTCCAGTGCCCAATCACTCTTCCAATGAAGAATTTTTCCCTGATGTCCGACCTAAACTTCCCCTGGCACAGCTTGAGGCTGTGTCCTCTCGTTCTGTCAGTGGTTGCCTGGGAGAAGAGCCCAACCCCCACCTGTCTGCACCCACCTTTCAGGGAGTTGTAGAGAGTGACAAGATCTCTGAATGATGCCTTGGGTTCTAACTTTTATATATTTTTCAAATCCTGTACTGCCTAGTGTGTAACTCTGAAGTTTCTTGTAGCCTGCTAACTTCTGCTCTCTCATGCTGGGTGGACATAACAAAGCTTCTCCAGTCTTGCTCTTCAGGGACACCCAGACTGTCCTAGGCCCAAAAGTATAAACCAAAAGCCTCTGAGAGGGGGGCAAGCTTGGGGAAATTATATCATTAACTGAAGCTTTAATTGGAGAATTAACCCTGATATACAAATGAACCAAACCTATAAAAGTGTGCAGAACTCGTGACTCCTCGTCCATCTTGGGGTCCATCTTAGCAGTGGCCTCTGGACTCCCCAGGGTGTACCTTTGAAGGCCTTTCAAATATCACCTTTATTCCCTTATTCCCGTCTAGTCGCTGTTTTTTTAGGGTTTTTTCAGGCATCACCCTGAGCCTCCTTTTGTCCAGGCTGAACAACCCCAGCTCCCTCAGCCATTCCTCACAGGGCTTGTGCTCCAGACCCTTCACCAGCCTTGTTGCCCTTCTCTGGACACACCCCAGCCCCTCAATGTCCTTCCTGAACTGGGGGGCCCAGAACTGGACACAGCACTCGGGGTGCTGCCTCACCAGTGCCGAGTGCAGGGGAAGAATCCCTGCCCTGGTCCTCCTTGCCGTGCTATTCCTGCTTTCACTTCACCTGCCTGCCTTGCTAGACCTGGGGCCACATTCAATAAATGGGACTGAAATGGGCAAAGCTGATGGTTTTGTGCCCAGAGGGCAGGGGGAGGATCAGTCTGGGAGCTGTTTTAACCCATTTTTCCTCCTCTCTTCTGCTCCAGCCATCTCTTTTCAGATGCTGTGGGGTGAGCAGTGCCCTTGTTTTGCAGGTACACCTCAGGAGAGGTGAGGCTGTGGGACACCCGCACCTGGGACTACACAGCCCCCGTGCTGGCAGCAGTGCCGGGCCCTGGAGGGGCTGGAGCCCCGCCACACGTCTCCTTTGTGAGGATAAACAGCTCCCTGGCTGTGGCAGCCTACGAGGACGGTGAGCAACCACAACTCTCCTCCCTATTAAAACAACAACAACAACAACAAAAAAGGCTTTACGAAAATGAAGCAGCTGTGCTCAGCTTTTTGTGTGTCTGTAATCCTGTGTATCCACACACACGCACACACTTGCTTTTATGTGAGAAAGTTGGCCAATAACCCTAAATGCATTAGGAGGAGGCATTGGAACATAGCACCCATTAAAACTGAGCTTTAATTCCTACTGGAGCTGCTGCACAAAGCTTGAGTGCCAGGCTGTAGTCCAGCCAAGCTATCTTAAGCAAATAACTTGTTTTGCTATAAAAATATTAAATATTCTTCCACCAGCCTTCTCCTCTGGCCAAAACTCCCTTGGGGTGCTGTGGAGCTTTGCTATGGGGATGGTGGTAAACTTGGATGTCTGATTAATCCCCGTCCCTCTCGCTCTTGGCATGGTGTGTGGATGCACTGATGTGTTGGTTTGCAGCGCTGGGTTGTTATTATATACTTGGATTTAAAGAAATGAAAGCTTTGACCTAATATTTAGTGAAACCCTCATAAAATCCTGGTTGTGTGCATTGTTTTAAATATCCTTAGAGGTTTTCTGTAATGGACAGCAAGAGCCAGAGACCAACATCTTCTGGATGTGGGAACAGCAATTAAAAAAGTCGGGTTTGGACAGTGCTGGCCGACTGGGATCCTAAACTGAGGGGCTCAGGCAGAACTCAACTCCCATCACCTTTCTTTAAAATGTGTAATTTAACACTTAAAATGGCTCCTTGGGTATAATAAAGAATATTTGTAAATTTAGAGAGCTTTGTACACATACTGTCTTTGATCCTGGCATTTCTACAGGTGAAAACAAAGCAGAAGGTGGGTAATCCAAACAAAATCCCTAATCCGTATGTTTTATTTTAAAAGCAAATTAAATGCTTTATGTGTTTTAAGATTCTCAGCATCCTTAGCTGTTTTTCTAGCTTGGATCCTGCCGGGATGGTTTTCTGTGGGTAAAAATTTTTAATAGGCAACATTTTCTGACAACAGCAAATCTGTTGTTATTAATATTATTTACTCGAGTCATAGGAAATGATAACACGGCTTTAAGTGCTGGCTTTTTTTCCAGCGTGCCAAACAATGACTAGCAGAGGGTCTTTTGTTTGTTTTCTAGTTTCCCACTGACTAATCTAATAATTTGTCTGGGTTTTTTGCCTGTCATATCCCTTGCTGTCAGTGCTGTGACTGAACTAGTTTGCATAAAGCTCGGTGTCTTTTATTCTTTTGGGTAGAAATTTTAATAGGCTCTGTGATCCGGCAGTGACTCTGATTTGAGAAGCCTTGGTCAGAATAGATTAGTTTCTATGGGAATAGGGAAAGAAAAAGACCCATTTTAGCAGTGTTTACTAACTGCAAGCTGAAAGCACATATTTACACTTCGGTGCTGAGAGTTATTTTAAATTTTGGGGAGGGAGCGGGCGGCTTTGAAGAGAATGTGTTTGATTGTTCTTTGTTGTACTTTTCCAGCTCCCTTTCCTCTTTGTTTGTAAGTTTGACTAACCCAGAGAAACCATCTGCTCGTGTTGGAGGTGGTGCTGTCAGGCAGAGTCTAGACTTCCCTGGCGGATCCCTGGCTCGTTCCGATAGCGTCGGCTCCTCCCAGTCCAGCAGGGCTCCCGCAGCCTTGGCACCCCGTGCCAGGGAAGGGCTGACAGGCACAGCCTGCCTTGCTCTGCTCCTGCAGCTCCCTTCCCACGGCACAGCAGGCAGAGCAAGGAGAGAGGTTTGTCTTACCAGGATGCCCCATCCGAAGTGGGTTGTCACTCCGCGGTGGCGCTGAAGGAAAATGGGATTGCGGCTCCTGGTGAACATTCCCGACGGCGTCAGCCTCAGAGAAACAGGCTGTGAGGAGAGGGGAAGGAGGGAGAAATGGATGGGGAGCAAATGAAGTTCCCTGTGCCCGTGCCAGCGCTCAGTGGGGGCACTGGATGTACACCTGGGGCAACGGGACTTGGCAACTCGAGCCACAGTTGTGATTTTTGAATTCCAACCCACTGGCCTCATATTTCTTCTGCCTTGTTTCCTATTGTCAGCACTGGCAGCGCTCCAGTTTGATTTTACCACTAATTGTGTTGCACGTTACCGAACTGAAATGAATCAAATCAAAATGCTTTTCCTGGAGCATTAGATAAAGCAGGCGAGGGTTCTGGGTAATGAGCAGATGCTGCTAATGCAGGGACAGGAGAGGCCTTGCCAGGGCTCCATCTGCTCCATGCTTCCCTGCTTTTGGCTGGGAGCCACAGCTTTTGGGAAACAGCAGTCTACTTCAGCCACCCCTCTTCCCCCTGCACTCTGGAGTTTCATGGTTTGACTGGAAAACAGTGTGCAGCAACAGGAGAACAGAACTTTTTCCTACTGTCCTTTAAATGCCACAGCCACCCTGGTGCAGGCACGGCAGGGGACATGGCCCTGCTGCCCTGCTTGTACCCCCTCAGACCCACTGTGAGGAGCTGGTGGCCCTTCACAAGCTGCAGAGTCACTCCATGGAGCAAGGGAAGGGGGTTGCTGCAGGGATCAGAAGTGCTCCTGCCTGCTGCAGGCTCCAGGAGGGGAATTCTGGCAGCGCTGCTTTTTGGGACTGGAATTCTGTGGGCTTGTCCTTTCTGATGCCCCTAAAGCTGCCTGGGGGTGTTGTCCCTTCTGTACTCTCTTTGCAGAGTGATGAGTTTGGTGCCTTCCCCTAAATGCTCCAAGAGAGCAGGAGCATTCCAGGCCGGCTAGAGTGAAGGAAAAAGTGTTACAAGGAATCTACAGGAGCAGGGGATGGGATATTTATTCCCATTGGTGGTTGTGGGTGCAGAGCTCTTGGTCTGGGTGAGTGGAGTGTGGTTTCCCATCCCAGTCATCCCATTCCCCATGCTGGGAATGAAATAGGGTCTGTGCCTTCCCTGAGGGACTGTCCAGGGATGGTAGCATGTGGTGGAGGTAAAATCTGGGAGCATTTGGTGGGAACTGGTGTGGTAATGGTAGTGTGAAGGCAAGGCTCTTATTGCTGAGGTCTAATCTCTCACTGCTTTGTACCCTCAGTAGCTGCTGGAAGTGAAAATTAAATGTAAAATTTTGGTTAAGGAACTTCAGGTATCTCCTAAGGTTAAACTGGCTCCTCTGACTAGAAATGTTTTTAGGGAAAACTCAGAATTCACAGTAAGAAGTTTTGATACTCCAGGCTGGTGCTCATTTCCACCCGTGCTTTTCTTATACTGCTTGTACTTCATAGATGTATGATACAGCTGAAAATTAAAAGGAAATAAATTTACTGTTCCCACTTTGGAGTAAAAAATCACCTGTAAGGAGCCATAGAATCACAGAATACCCTGAGTTGAAGGGACCCACAAAGATCATCAAGTCCAAGCATTTTCAGAAGGTAAAAAAGAATTTTATTTTGTTCAAATTAAGGTAGAAGTGGCAAGACCACAACTCTGAAACAGGACAAACATCGTGGAGATGATGTGAATTCAGCAGCTTCTGGCCTTCCCACACAGTTGTGTTTAGAAGCTGAAGTGAATAAGCATGAAAACCGTGAGCACGTTTGGATTCCCTGCTCCAGCACAGACAAAATTCTGGTCTTTTGAATCTATTTTTCAGATAATGTACACGTAAATTGCTTTACATCTTTCCCAAAGCTGGCAGCAGCCACCAGCTGACAGCAAATTCTGGTTTTAATGCGGAAGAGCTGATGCAATGGGTCTGTAGGATCTGAGCTGGGATCTTCCACACCCAGATCCAGCCCTCCCATCCCAACCTCCCGGAGCAGGCAGCTCAGGTGGGCAGTGCCCTGTGCCATGCCCAGCTCGGGAGGAGCTCAGACAGGCTCTGTGACACTGCCAGACACAGCCAGGATAATATTTACAAATGAGATTTAACACTGTTTGCCTCTGTGTTTGTGCTGCCTTTCCCTGTCGGAGGATTAGGGGATTTTATAGGAAAAGAGATACTTGGTTTTGTTTTATTTTGTAGCGAATGCGGAGAGAAACCTGAGTGAAAATAGATGTCACAGCTGCTTCTGCAGGATGCCTTTTGTGCTCCCAGCCCTGCTGATAGAGGGAGAGGAGCCTCCAGCCCCCCACCTTTGTCACAGCAAGAGCTGTGCAAGGCTGGCAGGTACTCCTGAAATGTGGGGTTCAGTCAGGATCAGCACTGCACTCTCTGAGGCACAACAGGCTCATGCTCAGTGTTTTCTCCAAGTACCTTCCAGTCTGGAGGGAATGGCAATAAATGGACCTTTCATCAGGCTACAGTTCAAAAATATATTGGGTTGGGAGTTGAATTCTTTGTAAAACCTGGGGCAGAGTGACAAACGAGGCTGGTGCAGTGATTGTCACGTCGAGTGTCAGCATTGCACCATTGCAGAAGCTGCAGCTTCTTGCACTCGTTTGCTTGAGCCAGGATGACTTTCCAGCTTGCTCATAATTCTAAATAATTTTGGGGAGTTATTGTTAGAGTTCAGTTGGAATACTCACAATTACGGTGCAGATTTTAGCGCTGCTTATAATTTTGATTTCATGACCTTCTAACACTTTTAAGATTTCAGTATTAAAAAAAAGATAACATATGGTTGCAACCTTAACTTCACCTTAGCAGAGGAATTGCTGTGGAAATGAGGCAGTGGGCAGTGCTGGAGGCAGGAAGACAGACTGTGGAGAGCAGTGATCTCATCTACACTGCTAAATCTTTGCCTGATTTTTTTTGTGCTGCCACACTAATAACCTGAACTGGAATGGGGGAGGTTTTTTTGCTCTTACCCAAACATGATTGACTGTTGCAAAGACTTACACGTCCATAAATACCTTTTGCTGTTTCTGCAGCGAAATGCAGGATATTCCAAGCAGCACTGTTAGCCCTCGGAGCAGCTTTACCTATTTATAAATCCAGGGGAGTGTTTGCTTTTTCTGTTTTCCTTCTGTCACGATCCTTGTGGCTCCCTTGCAACTCAGGGTATTCTTTGAACTCTCCTTGTTACTCTTTACTTTGTGCTCGTTCATTACGTGTGAATTTGGGACCTTACAAGTCTTTTTTGTTTTTTTTTATATTACCAGGAATGTATTGCCCATGTCAGATGTGTGTATCAGATGTTGCACACTCTGTGTTTGCCCGGTTAAAATCTTTTATTTTGGACCAATTTTGCTGTTGAACATCTAGTTAAAAAAAAAAAAAAAGTACCTGTCTTGAAGCAATTTTATTATTGCATGAGCCATTTTCACTGTTGGCTCTTTTTGTCATGTTTGAGATGCAGTAATAATAACAATAATAATTAGTGACTTGTTGCCCAAAATTAGAGAGGAAAACCCTGAGCTCTGGGTTTCCCAATTTGCTCCTGTGGTCAGAGTTTTTTTTTTTATTTGCCAGAACTCTCATCCATTTAGACACTGTTAAACCTTTGACATGCTCATCACAGAGATGTGTAAACAAAAGGCTTCACTGAAAGCAGATCAGCCTCCCTTTTCCCCCTTCATGACCTTGGTCTTTAACTGGGATAAATGCTGAAGAAAAAATGAGAATCTTCCTGCTTGGAGGAGCCTGGCAGCCAAATCCGTGGTGTGACTCAAAAGTCCAGTTCTAACACCCATGATCTGCTATCACTTTATCACTGATGGGGTTTTTTTGCCTGCTTCAATGATCTCTCTCTTCCCCATGCCTTTGTTTTAGGGAAGAGGTGCCTCAGCTGAGCCCTGCTGTGGGGTGGAGGGGATGGAGCCTATGCTGCCCATTTGGATTTGTTAACTGGTTTTAAGCTGAGTGTGTGCAACCAGTCTGTTTTGCAAACCCAGTTCAGCAGTTATTTACCTTTCAGGCAATTAACATAATTACCATTATGCTAAGAAGTAATTTTTGGGAAGTTCTGCTCTGAGCCCTTACGACTCCGTCGGGACAGTTTTAGTCGGGACTTATCTTTTTGATGGAAGCCTAATTGCAGTTTTGGCTTTGTGTAAACAAACAGAGGCGGCTAATTGTTTAGGCAAATAGCAGATTAATTTAAATATTCATCCCTAATAAAACAAAAATGGTCCCCATTATGGTACTCATTCCCATGGTGAGGAATATAAATATTCAGTGGGAGTGCCATTAGACAGGGATCTTAAGGATTATCTGCATTATTTCACATGGGTAGCACTTTCCAGATACCAAATAATCTTTACAAAAGCTAACATAAATCAATTTAAACTCATTTAGCTACCGTTTCACTATGTGCAGTTTCATTACCACACTCTTGCTTCACCTCCTCTGGGACTGGGGAGGAGTGTTTGCAAACTGGCAGCGGTGCCCATCCACAGCTGTCTGTCAGGGCTTTTATGTCTCCTTCTGAAGGAAGAGCTGCCATTAATCATTTCATCATTAACGTGCTCCACTGCAAGGGAGGCTTCTCCAGCCCTGCCTGTCACGTTGGAAGATTGCTTCTCCTTAATTCAGTGCAAAGGTGGCCCAGAAGGCTCCAATTCCCTTCTGTTCCCTCCTGATTGCCTCAGGTTGCTCTTACTCAGATTATGATGCTTTTAAATAGAAAACTGGGGAGCAAGGCTGGCAAAAATGCAGTTACAAGTATGTTGTCTTTTGACTTGCACTCCTTTATTCTTTAGGATTTGTATTCTTTAACTTTTCTCTGTGGTCACCAGGGACAGGACCCAGGGAACGGCTGAAGCTGTATCAGGGAGGTTTAGGGTGGAGATCAGGGAAAGGTTCTTCCCCCAGAGGGTGCTGGGCACTGCCCAGGCTCCCCAGGGAATGGGCACGGCCCCGAGGCTGCCAGAGCTCCAGGAGCGTTTGGACAGCGCTGCCAGGGATGCCCAGGGTGGGACTGTTGGGGTGTCTGGGCAGGGCCAGGAGCTGGGCTGGATGATCCCTGTGGGTCCCTTCCTGCTCATGACATTCTGTGATTCTGTGAATAATGCAGCAAAGTGACTTAAAATTTGAGTGTGGGTTCTTCCTCGCTGGTTTTGGGGTAATTGAGGGCCTCTCTGTAATAGAACAAAAGTTCAGGTGTCTGTTTACATCTGATCTCCAAGCATGGAAATGTGAGAGACATCAGAGTCTTCCTCAAGGTAGATACCACTGTTATTGGAAAGTCAAAAATTAGGAGTTAGGTACAGAGCAACAGAGCCTGTAATCACAGAATCACAGATGGGTTTGGGTTGGAAGGGACCTTAAAGCCCATCCACTGCCACCCCTGCCATGGGCGGGGACCCCTTCCACTGTCCCAGGCTGCTCCAAGCCCCGTCCAGCCTGGCCTTGGACACTGCCAGGGATCCAGGGGCAGCCACAGCTTCTCTGGGCACCCTGTGCCAGGGCCTCCCCACCCTCCCAGGGAAGAATCCCTTCCCAATATCCAATCTGTACATCCCCTTCTTCAGCTTCAGGCCAGAGCACACGAATTTTCCTCAGAACCTGTTCTGTGGTCAGAGGAACCGCAGCATCCTGAAGTTCGGATTTCCTGCCCTCATCTCTTTCCCGTGTATTCCTTTTTCCACCAGATTGATTTTCAGCTCTTTGAAAGTTGTGTCGAGGCCTGAGCTAACCCCCAGTGCCCGTTTTGCAGGAACTGTCAGCGTTTGGAGCCTGCTGCTGGGGCGGGAGCCCATCCATCACTTCCAGCACAACCAGCGCATCCAGGCCTTGGCCCTGGCCCCGGGCGGCACCGCGGTGGCCGCGGCGTCCGGCTTCGAGGTCAAGATGGAGAGCCCCGATGACAAAGGGTTCTGGCAAACCCCAGGAACATTTGAAATCCAGAAATTGGTGAGTCTCCAGGCCACTCTGCTTCATTCCAGGAACTCCTGATCCACTCATTATTTTTGGTAGGGTTAAGATGGATCTTGTAAAAGTCTTACAGCCAGAACTAGATAAGGGTGTTGTCAGCTTGAGGCTCTGACTTTGGAGCAGGTTAAGGGGTGAGCCTTCCATCCCTAAAGAGCACGGGTGAAATGCTGGCTTAAACTAGGAGTGAAAATGAACACAAGTCCATATGGTGCAGGAGGTTGTCTGGGTTTAATTTTTTTTTTTTTTTTTTTTTTTTTTAATTTTTTTTGTCAACAGTAAACTAAGTTGGCTCATTTTGTAAATCAGTTTTCTCACGTAGAATTGGAGCTGAAACTCCAGGTCTCATTCCAGATCCACACTATCTGATTAATTCTGAGGCAGGATATTGCAGGCAGCCTAATAGTGTCACTTGTGAAGCTGTAACTACTCGTGCAGCTTCTTTAGGTTGCACCTTCTGTCACTGAAGTTTTGAGAGTTGGAATTAAAACTCATTCTCTGAAGTTTTATTGTGTCTCAGAGTATCAACATTTGTTTGAAAGGGGAAGGAAGTGTGTAGGAATAATTGAGTCTTGCAGCCTCTCTCCTGTAGGAGGAAGCTGTGCAGTTAAAGGGTGTGAAGTGATTTAAACCACTCCTGATAAATCCCCCCTCCAAAGCTAAGTCAGTACTTAAAATGTTGGGGGATTTTGTTAATTTAAGTGATTTTCCAGTAAAAGCACCACCCACTCCATTGTAGCTGGATCCATTTCACTTGTTTGCTGTGACAAGTCCATTTGCCCCATGGGACAGACACTCAGGACCCCACACTCTCTTTTAAGTCTGGGTTAGAAATCAGCTGCTGAGGAGTTTAAACCCTTCCCATGGGGAAACTTTCCAGCCCTGTCTTCACTGAAATGGGAAGAGCATCACCCTTGTGGTCTTGGGACAGAGGATTGGAGTCTGACATTTGGGCCGTCCTTGGAGCTGTGATGCCTCTGTGTTAATTTGGGGTGTATTTACATGCTTGCAGAATAAACATCACTTCTGTCAATGTGTTTCCTCTTCTGGAGCACCTTATTCACATTCCAGCCATGACATTTGCTCTGTGGGCTTTAACCTTAAGGCTTTCTGTCCTTCACAATGAGGCCACTGGGTCTTGCTCCTTTCTTTGAGGTGACATTTTGGGATGTTTAATTGTAATGTGCTCTGATTAGTTGGGTTTTTTATGGACTCGTTCTAAAGACTGTGAGCTGAATTTCATCCTAGGAGCTAAACTTAGAAAAGTTCAGAAATAAGCTTGCTACTTGGTCTTTGTATGGAATTAATCCATAACTGGGATGATTCAGGACACACATGAGTAGTTTGTTCAGTTCAGCATGTGGCAGTAGTGATGTCAAAGCATTTTTGACTGTATTAAAAATAAAAAGTCTGCTCTTTTTAGGTCAACTTCCTTAATCTGGTTCCAGATGTCACGGGGAGCCCAGTGGCAGTGGCAGCTGCAGAGGACATTGTCTATCTCCTGAAAGCAGAAGATCCTGGCAAAGTTCTCCACTCTGTCTACGGTCAGCCTGTCACCTGCCTCGATGTGTCTGCTCGTGAAGCGGCCTTTGGCATCAAAACCTTTGGCTGGTTATTGAATGAGCCCAACCAGGTACTGTAATGATTTTTTATAAGATTTTTATACCTTTGTAATTAAGGAAAAAAAGAGTTCATGCTGAGGGCTTCTTTCCCTGCTCTCCAGCTTTTTCTCCAGTAGAGAGAAGACAATTGAAAGCAATAATCTGATGCTTCCTTGTCTTCTTCTGTGGGCTGAAGTGAGGGATTCTTGCTCAGCCAAGTGAGTTCGCTTTGCAACCTCTGCTCCTCAGCAAGGCCCAGCTCAGTTTATGCTGCATCGATGGCATCAGGGGAACTCATCTCATAAAACCCATCAAAAAACCCCAGTGAACAACCCAAAATCCCAAAGCATCCCTCAGCCTTTCTGGTGAGGGCATCCTGAGCAGTGTCAGGTAAATGAGCTTAGGAGGAGGATGCCTTTTGTGTTGTGCTCTTGAGTACGTGCCCAAGCTGTGAAGAGAGCTGTTTCCAGATGCCTTGGGAAGAGTTCCTGTCCCTTTCCTGTGTCTTGCCTCCCTTTTCCACTCCCTTTTCATTCCATTTTTGTGTTACACTTCAGGCTGTCAGCAGTGAGGGAAGGAGGGTGCTTCAGGCAGGTGGAGAAGGAAGCAGGACGGGAGCACCCAGATGAAAGGAGCTGTGGTCTGCAGTGTGAAAATGCAGGATTTTCCTTGGCAAGTGACTAGAACAGGAAAGCTTTATTTAGGACTTCTTCTGTTAGGAACAAACGTGTCCAGCTGCATCTCATTCCCCTTAAAATTCCCGTTCACCATAAATACCTCCAGGACTGAGATGCTGCAAGCTGTGCTGTCTTTATTAATTCCTTTGCTCTCCTAATCCAGCTCTTTTCCCTCCAGAGGTGGAAGGTCAGGAGGTAAAATTGCCTCATTTGGGGGCATTACCCCAGTGATGACTTCTGTGCCTCCTAAAGGAACGGAGAAACCTCCCCAGGCCCTGAGTGCCGCTCAGCAAAGCCGGACATCTTTCCTAAAATAGTCCTGAGCTGCCTGGCTCTTGCTGGCAGATTGTATTAAGCCTGGTGCATCCTAATCAGGGAGATGGGCCCAGACGGCCGGGGGGGTGTGACAAGGACACTGCCTTGGCACTGCTGCTCCAGCTGACATCACGCCGGAAATTAATTACTAATGTCTATTATGATAATTAGCGGCCTCACGCAGACGTGAAAGGACTTTGCAGTGGCTGATTACGCTGGGCACACGGTGACAATCTGTCTTTGGGAGAGCTCTCCCTCCTGGAAATGCGGTCCTGGAGGATTCCAGCCCCCTTGGCTGCTGCCTGTTTCTCCCCAGTTTGGGGTTTTCTTTGTTTTCCTCTGGGTTATTATTTTTCTTCTGGCAATCCCTGCCTAGTAACCTGCTTCCTGATGGAAACACTTTGGGAAACCATCTTTTTCCTCCCTCTCTCTCTTTTTTTAAATCATTTTCTAATTTTAGCCACGTTTGACAGCAGAGCCGAGATCTGAGGCATAAATTTTGTGGGAACTTTTATGTCGCAGAGGAGGAAAACATCAAATCCGTGGCCTAGACTTGGCTCCTGTCAGATGAGAGACACCCGTGCAGGAGGGAGGGGAGAACAGAAGTGCTTCATCCCTGAGAAGTTCAGCTTGCACTTCAGTAGCACCAGACAACCCAAATACGATGCTGTTTCTTGAAAGTTCTTCTGCTTTAGTGCTCCTGGAGCTCTTTTTTTAAGTTAAGCTGTGAAAGATTTCGTTGTTTCAGCTCTGTTAACTCAACATGAAATACATTATTTCCCTTAAATTCTAAATTCTGAGATCTGTGTTCCCATCTAGGCTTGTCTAGGGCTAATTAAATAGCCCGGATAATGACCCACAGGGGAAATCCTTATTCCCAGGGCATCCAGGGGACATTCCTTGAGGGATGATGTCAGGCCAGTGACACATCCCCCGTGTCAGGCATCTGGGAGCCCTGTGATCACAGAGCTGCTGCAGCACCACCGAGGCTGGGCAGTCACCTGTTGGAATTTTGGGTTTAAACACCATGGGGGAGATTAAATCCACAGATTGGCTTTGGTCCTCTCCGTGTCAGGATCTAAACCTCATATGGGGGCAGCAGGATAAATGTTAGGCTTGATTTCGTCTGATTCCTGTTGCAGTCTGGATCTGGCTGAAGCTTTTCTCATAGCTGGTGCCTTTATAACCTTCCCTGAATCTGCTGTCAGGTAAGTCTGGGCTCCTTCTGTAGTTCAGATGAGCTTTGTGGATTATTTCTGAGAAATTTAGAGGTGTTTATTCTCCTGAGATGGGAGGAAAAACGCTCAAATGCTACTTTCTCCTGTATTTCAAATTCCGTTCAAAATTTTTAACATATTCAGCAGTTCTTGGGGACATAAGATAATGAACAGAGGAGGATTTGGAGGTTTTTCCACCAAAGCAGCTTCATACAGCATGCCTGAGAATTTTTATTACAGATATTATCAGGCACAGTTCAGCTGTGGGTTTGGTTCCTTTGTGCGCGAACGTGAACCTGATTCCAGGACTGGTGGATGGGGAAGAGAGGAGGGAAGGGATGATTTTAAAGCTCCAGCTCAGGGGCAGAAGGCTGTGGCTGTGTCGAGATCAGCTCTCTTGGGTGCTGCTTGTTCATGCTGTCGCTTTCGCAGCTCTTTGGAGCTGCTGGGTGGCTTGTACTCGATGAAAGGTGTTCAAGCTCACCTGGCTGACCTCAGCAGCCATGAAACACTGCCTGGGTTTGCTCCTGGATTTAATGTTTCCATGGAATTCTTCAGCTGCTTGGAACTGTGAGTGCATCCGGTGGAATTAACCGCTGTTGTGAACTGATAGTGAGTGAAAAATAAATTTTAAATCATGGAATGGTTTGAGTTGGAAGGGACCTTGAAGCCCACGCAATGCCACCCCTGCCATGGGCAGGGACACCTTCCACTATCCCAGGCTGCTCCAAGCCCCATCCAGCCTGGCCTTGGACACTGCCAGGGATTCAGGGGCAGCCACAGCTTCTCTGGGCAACAGTAAATAATCCTTTAAATTGAGCTTCATACTTTACAATCATTTTTGGATGATATATTTAGGTCATAGCTTCTTTACAGAAGCTTTTACTTCTTTTTTGCACCTTATTTTAACTAAAATCCTTTTAACTGAGAAGCTGCATTGTCTTTCCCGATGTCGAATGTCTCCAGTTCTCACGGAGTTCCAAAGACTTCCATTTTTTTAATCTTAGTTTTTCTTGTTTAAAAAACGTGGAGTTTTTCACTTCTGGTAACCCCTGTGACCCTTGTAAATAGCCCAATTTTTGACAAATTCCTCTTTATGAACTCTGGTTTTCATACGAGTAGAAGGGCAGGGCTTACTGGTGACTGAAGAGATGGAACTTGCCCAGATGTCTCTCTTTGAGGAGCTGCAAGGTGTTAGCAGATCTTTGGAGGTGTTGAAAGGTGTTTTTGATACCTTTTTCTTTATAAACTCCTGGTACCACGTCAGAAAGGTAAAACTTTCTGAGGAACTGACCTGTGTTGGCCGCTGTAAGAGACCAGCAGAGAGTCCAGAACTTTTCCTTGTCCAAATTTTGTGTCATTTATTGATCAAATAAATGACCAGGAATAATTTTGCAAGTTAAAATAAACAAATCAAAACCAAACTAAATAATAAATAAATCAGTCTCTTTCTGTTGGCTGACATTAAGGGCATTCTGCTTTTTCCCCCTGTTTGTGCCATAGTGGGAGTGCCTCAAAATTGGCACGGCGGCCTAGGTAGGTGCCTCAGGTTTGGAAAATCCAGCTGCTAGGATGTGCCACGAATATTCCAAGTGATGAAACCAAGGGAATTAATTCTGTTTTTAAGGTTCAACTTGCCTCCCTTCTCCATGGGAGAAGGTTTCCCTGAGGTTGGGGAAAACCTGCCCCTGGGCTAGAGGGATTCTTTGAATGTGTGGGTGGTTCTGTGGGTAAACACAACAGCCTCCCCACGGGCCCTGGAACTCTTAGCCCGGGCTTCAGCCATGAGTCAAACGAGCCTGGTGACCCCATTCCAGGTCCTAGCAGACATCTGCCCATACCCCAGCCCATCCCAGGCTGGCAGAGCCCCGGGGGCTGGCAGTGCCCAGGGCTGCAGGTGCATTGGCAGCGCCGGCACGACGCTTGGCTCCCCTTCTCGCCACCAGCCTGGAGCCTCGCTCTGCAACTCCAGGCACAGGGAAACTTCAAAGGGAAAAGCAAACTCTGCTTGTCTGTAGCTCTGTGTGTGACTCGTGCAGCAGGTGTTGCATGGGGAGGAGCGGGGAGCTGCTTTTCCTGCTGGGTTTGCCGGGGGCTGTGCAGGCTCTGCTGCTTTTGGGTTTTCAGGCGTCGCCCGGCGCATGCGTCTGCCGGGGGAAAGTCACCTTTAGGATGGCATGAAAGTCAATTTTCCACATGCTCAGAGAAGTGCTTGTGTTCCCAGCTCCCCACAATGACTTATATCTGGCAAGAACTTGCAAAATAGTCTCTCTGGCTGATTGTCAAAAATTACATCATATTGGAGTAAACTGCTTTTAAATCAAACATCCATTATTCATGGATATTAACTGCTTTTTTTTTATTATTTATTTTTTTTAACTGGCTGTTTTGCGTTTGATTTACTCTTTTTCTTTCCTCTCCGATTGTCTGTCTGTCTCCCTCAGCTGCTCCTTTTAAATCTTAGCTCATCTTGAAATTTATGGAGCCAGAACACTTATCTGTGTGCACAAGTATCAGCGTGCTGACCTTGCATTTGTTAGCAGGCAAATTGTTTTTGTTGTTGTTGCAGTGCGATGTGCCATATTTACAGTAGGCAATCCAATACATTTGCACTGGGAAACTGTGCCCCTGGGGCTTGTAAACTTTAAAAATATTCTTTTTTTCTGCATCACTTTAGAAATAAAATCCAAACTTGCAGCAGTGTGTACCATATGTTGTCTTTAATTTGATGAGTTCCCCCACAAATGTGTATTCCTGCTTTTGTAGGTACCCTCTGGATTGGATGGGTTTGACCTGAGCAGAAACCAGATCCCTTTTTATTTATGGTGGAATTGGAATTTCATGACCTTTTTTTTGTTGGCAATATTTGTGTGTATTCAGGCAGTGTTTTTTCCAACTGGCAGAGGGCTGGACAGAAGGAAAGGGGGAGAAACATAATCTGAAAATAAATGTAAATTCTGTTCTCAGGCTTGCTGCTTGATCCTCTGCCACTCTGAGCAACTCAAGGTGGTTTTATTTTAGTTAAAATGACAGAAACCTCAATCCCGGACAGTTCTTTCCGAAAAAGTGGTTCTTTAGTGCATCCTGTGTGTTGTTCAGTGAGGAGAAGGGTGTAGGGTTTGAGTGTGGTTTTACAAGACGCTTTTTGCTGATATTTATGATCCTCCCTCCAACACTGCATCTAAATAAGAACCAAATACACCCCACACACAGAGGGATTCACCCAGCTCTGAGACACAGCTCGGTCTCCATGCTGCTCCTTTGGACAGGAGGCAGGAATGGGATGGAAAGAGAAAGGGAAAGGGAAAGCAGCTCTCCCCCGGAGCAGGCGTGTGCTGGCTCCCAGCCAGGACAGTGGGATGGACACCCCAGCTCTTGTTGAAAGTAGCACAGGCTCTTTGATAACAAGTGCTCAGGGATTTGTTGTTTTAATGTTCCGTCCAAAAAAGACATCTCCGACAACACAGCATCCCAAAACACCTGCTGGGGCTTTGGACACGCATGGAAGAGTTCCATCAGCAGCATTTCCTTCAGTTCCTTGGTTTTTCTTGGAAGTATCTCAAGCAGAGTGCATCGACCACGCTTGACCTCACTTAGCTGCGAGATGTAACAAAGCTCCCAGCTCAGCTCTTCTGGCTCCAGAGCCTTTAATTCTTTGGGAATTAATTTCAGCCATCTTTCATGAGTTCTTGGACAGCATTTAAAGAGAGTTCCCTGTACCCACCGCTCTGCAATCCCATGCAGAACAGTAACTTTTCCTTTCTTGCCGTGCCTGGGCTGGTGGATTTGCTGGGTTCCCTCCCAGAAGAGCGGCCCAGGTTGAGCCGTGCCCAAGTCGCCCAGTAAAGAGGGGAATTAGTCTAATGCACTGCCTTAACAAAGGGGAGACCATGAGCATGAATAATTAATGCCCCCAGTCTGTGGCAGTGGGCTAAAATGAAGTCCCATTTGCTCAGCCTTATTAAAAGAGAGAGAGAGAGAGGGAGGGATGGTAAAGGTCGTTAAGGGACTTGTAACAGGGAGAGAATCGCCTCGGAGATGGATAATGTGTTTGCTAATCTCTGTGGTCTTTAACTAAACAGAATGCTCAGGGTACTCTGGCTATTCCTGGCTTGTTGAATTATTAAGCATTGGGGGAGATTGCCTGGCTCTTGGCCAACAACTTGGACTTTTCATTTGGCCAACGTTAATAGGTGACACTTTTTATTTGGACCGTTGGATCCCGGTGCTGGCTGCACGGGGTCTTTAATGCTTTTCCTCCAGATCCCACTGGGGCCAGGGCTGCTCGTTAGTGTGTTATCCCAGGGTTCTTCATTTCACACCCAAATGCTCTTGGTTCACTTCCCTCAGTTCGGTACCTATTAGGTCACTGGGCTTGGGTGTCCATTATAGGATTATAAATACCTTTAAAAGGGTAATCCCTTTGCAGTGTGCATTATAGGATTATAAACCTCCCAGAGATCTTATGCTTTATCTGCCCTTTAACACACAGGCCCTTATTTCAAGTCCCTGTTGACCAGGTATTTCCATTCTCTCTCCTTGGCCTTTGTAAGGAAAATCCTTCTTGCCTTGGGATATTGCAGGAGAGCTCATCAGAGGTGTTCCAGCAACTTCAGAATTGTCATCAGTGTGCTTTTAAAGCCCTGTCTCCAGGAAATTATTATTCAGACTTAAGCATTCTGAGTGCTTTTGGCTTCTTTACTTATCAGCTGGTCAGGATAAGGGTTTGAAATTCATTTGCAGGCCATAAAACTGCTCAAGACCGGTTGAATTTTGAGACAGGCAAGACCTGGATACTGAAAAGCACAAAGAGGCTCTTCCGGTGATGCGGCTAATGGGTTAGAAAGATATTTGTGCTCTTAAAATAAAATAAATTTTATTTTAACCATCAATCCTGTTATTGATGGTTAAAATAAGCAATCTTTAAAGGAATAGAGATGGGCGTGAGGAGAGAAGGAATTGAAGGGGGTAAGAGAAGATGATAAAAGCTTTTCATCCATTTTTGTGGGTGTGAACCTTTGGTTTTTTACAGACTGTGAGATGCAAACACTTTAAATTGGTGGCCACCTACAATGTGAGGAGAAATAAGTCATTTTCCCAGCTGGTGTTACCTGTGAGCTTTGCCACAGGGCTGCGAGCAGGAGAAAATGTAACATGGAAAACAGGAATCTTTAGTGCTACGTGGAAGCAATTTTTCATTCCAGCCTTTCATGGCCATGACTGGATGTTCCAGTATGTATCCTATGTTTATAGCATAGCTGGGAGCCCTGGTCATTTAGATAAATTAATAGTTTGTGGATGTTCACTGCAAGTATCAGCCCCAGGGGACTTTTAAGAAAGCAGCTTTTGGCCCTCTCCCCTCTGGAGTTTTAACATCCAGCTGGGAAGGGCTCAACTGGGAGCTGGAATGCATCGCTCCTGACCCCGTCATTTATTGCTCTTAAGCTGAATTCAGCAGTTTATTGACTTTGTCTTTTGTTCCAGACTTTCCAAGGAGAAGTTTGGGTTGCCAGGCACAGATATTAATTTCCTTTGCACTGAAAACCCTTGGAGGTGCCTTTGCCAGAACATCATTATCTGTGGCTTTGGTTACTGAGCTGTTGGGAGCTGGGCTGAAGTGAGAACAGGCTGTAAACTGGTTTTTACCTCAAACACTAACATTTCCATGCAGTTTGTAGCAGCTTTTTCCTTGAGGTGGAAGTTTAAATTAATTTTTATTTAAATTTAACTTTTATGTCCTAAATTTCCCTACAGAGGTCATCCTTGCTTTGGTTTTTTGGGTCCTAAGGGTGAAAAATGCCCTGGTTTTTGAGACAGCTTCACAAAGAACTAGTTGGGAGATTACAAATCTTAGGAACACCTCAGGAAGTTGGATATGGATGTGTTGATCCTGACAGGGAGCTGAAATATGTCTGAATTTACCTGGTCTTTACTTGGGAGAAATGGCAGGTGGAGGAAACCTGCAAATTCTCTGCCTCTCTTTGCCCTGTTCCTCGAGATTTTTAAAGCTCTGGTTGCCCAGAGGCCTCCATCACCAAATGATCCTCTCCTGCTCTCTTAATTCACCTTTCAGATCTCTAAAATGGCACAGATAGTAAATAAAAGGCCAGGCAGCATCAGTGCTGCTGTTCTGGCAAATGTTGGACTAATACATCCAGATAGTGCAATATTTATTGAGCTGCACGTGGCTGTAATCAGCAAATTAGAAGTAAAGAATATTGATGTGACGTTGACATGGCCACGCCGATGTTGCCGTGGAAGCTGTAGGGTTTTTCTGATGTTTCCAATACCATTAACTCTTCTCATAGTCACAAGGTTTCTTTTAATTTAAATGAGCATCACCATGAAATTTAATCACGTTTATGAAGTTATGTAAGACCAGGTGCAGCGCTGAGCTCCACTGGGCTTTGACCAGTGCATTTTTCTGTTTCTAAAAATACTTGTTCTCCTAAATTGAAAGGCCCAAATAGGCACATCTCATCTGGCCCCACAGGAAGGACAGCAAACGTGATTAAACTGATTGAGGAGAGGAGTGGGAACGGCCGGGGAACAGCTCGTGCTTCTCATCCAGGCTCTGGCTGAATCATCTCGGGTGCTGCCTAAAATCAGAGTTGTTTTTCTGCCGTTCCATCCAAGCTGCCACTTCAGATGTGACATTTCTGTGTGTGTGTGAGGGCACCCAGGCTCTGAGCAGGGCTGTGGTCAGCTCTGCTCTGCAGTTCCTGCTGCACTTGACTGGCTCTGCCTCTCGCTGTCCATCTGTCCAAACCTCCTCAGGGCTGCTGCTGTCTGCTTTTACTGCTCTCTCAAATGTTAGAATTGATGAGGAAACTCTTTGCTTTTCTTGTGAGCTTGAAGGATTTGTCCTGTGTGGTTTGCCTGGGAGCTGTACCTGGCCGTTCTGGTGGTGCATTCCTGCTTCTTGCTGGATCCCACTGGGAAACTCAAATTCCTTCTTTCTGAGGGTGTCATTGCCTTTGTCCATAGGGATAGCTCTGTCTCTTGGTTCTGTTTTACACACCAAGCAGCAAGTCCTGCAGAACACCTCTGGTGCTCACAGCTCTGCTTTGTGCTGCAGCAAAACATCGTCCTGGTGCTCCTGCTCAATTCCTGGGGTGTTTTATTCTCTTCCTGCCAGATCCTTCTTTACAACCTGGAAACAAACCAGTGCGTGGCCAAGGTGGGCAACTCCATAGGTGACTTCTCGTGTGTCAACGTCCACAACAGTCCCCCCAACATGCTGGTGGCGGGCAACAAGGACAGAAGGTAGGTGCTCCCATCTCCCATCTCCAGCTTCCTGTCCTACATCTGGCCCTGCTGGAATTGGTTTCTCCTCTCGTGTTTCCATGAGGCTGAGGAACAAACTATTAGGTAATAGTTGGATGTGGCTGTCAGCGTGCTTTGTCTGGGGAAGCTCCATGGGAAGAGGAGCTTTCAGAGCCATTTGGTGGACGCAGTTGGTGCACAGCCCAGCGAGACCACTTGGAATATCTTCTACTTCCCCGCCGCCACCCGCAAAATGAGTTTGGCATTTAAAAGCTCACTTTCTGATATTAAAAAAATAACCTAAGGGATGAATCATGGAGGATGAGATGGGCCCGGCTGCCAAATGATGTCAAGAGTGTATTTCGGAACACTGTGATGTCCCTCAGGTGACAGAGAAAAAAAGAGACTTTCATATGAACAGATTCCAGCTTCTATTTAGCTGATTAGCAGCTTTCTCTTTAACTCCTTGGCTTGGGGAGTAGGATTTTCCCAGCTCAATGTCTGGTGCCAGGAATGGCCGCGCTGGGAACAGGCAGTGCGAAAGGATTAAAGTGCTTAAAAAGACCCTTTGAGTCCAATTTTTAGATTTCCTTTTTTTGGCGAGTCGTTGGTGGGGTCTGATCCAGTGCACCAAAGGAGATGTGGGATGGCCAGGAGCCAGTCTCTAATGGCTCCTGCTTCCTTCCCTCCTCCTTTCCACACTGGGCACCAGGCTGCAGGTGGTGCTCTGCTCTGGTGCTGGGATCAGATTGGAAGGCGGGCACTTCCCTCTGCCAAATCCCAGGCCTCTGTCCCGCCAGTGCAGCAGCTTGCAAAAATGATTATTTTGTCAAACAGCTTTTTTTTTTCCTTCTCGGTGAATAGGGAGTGTGAGCAAACCTCACACTTTCTCAGCAAGAGGATAAAGGAAATAGCTGAAGTTTGACAAGTGGAATTGAATCCCTGGCAGGTTTTTCCCCTCTAAAAGCAGATAACTGATTCTCCAAAGCACCCCAGTAAAACCACCTCCAATTTTGATCTCCTGCACGATGACAGGAGAGGAGTTGATTTCCCTCCCTTTTATAGCAGAGTAGATGTGTGTGCCCTTCCCCTCCAGAAAGCTTTTGGGGTTTTCAGCTTAAGCACTGGCTGACTTCAAGGATGTCACTAGTACAGCAAGGAGTTAGAGATTAATAGTTGGGAAGACAAGTTTGGCGTCCAGGAGGCAGGACCTGAGTGTCTCAGAGGTTAAATCCCCATGTGGTGCTGCAGGAAGGTGCTGGGCATCCACAGGTGGAACAAGACTGGGATCTACATGGCCATATTATGGAGTGAGTTTATTAAACAGGGACCTTGCCATAGGAGTTCAGGCTGCTGCTGGCCAGGGGGAACACTTACTGCTTGAATTAAATACCCAATTTCACTTGAATCTGCTCTTCTTTACTCAGAACCATGATTTTGAAAAGTAATGAAATAACTCACAAGATGGTTTTGGTAGGACCTGTAAAATGTGGCTTTCCATCGGAAATTCCTGCTGAAGCACTGCTGATTGATTTGATTCCTGAGCTGTGCTTTGCTCTGGCAAGAGGCCTCCTAGCAGGGAGCGTGTGCTGATCCTGCTTTTCCTTGCTGGAAGCTGGGGTGGAGAGGAGCGTTGGGACAGCAAACATATGGCAGACCCAGAAAGGTGTGGATCCAAACGTATTCCACGCTCTCCTGAAGGCAAGGCAGCTCACTCCCAAGGCAGTCTGACAGCAGGGTCCAAGCCTGGCCACGAGAACACCTCCCTGGAGCTGGGATGAGTCCGAAGGGCTCCCACTGAGCCCAGCTGTCCAGGCAGGAGATGCTGGGCCAGGTCTGTGTTACAGCATCACGTGGGATTGGCAGAACGCTGTTCCTTTTTTTCCTTAGGGCACATCTGAGCAGCACAAGTGCTTCTGCTTCTTCCAGGGGTGTGCCAGCAGGGACACCTGCCTGAAAGCTGGGTGCTTGCTCATGGAATAAGCAGGGCTCGCTCAGATCTTGGCTTCCAGCTGTGCTTTCCAAACAGGAGCAGCTTTGGTTGCTGTGAGAACACACACAGGACATCAGGGAGAGCTCCAGGAGTGAGCCCTTCCAAACACCCCATCCTTTCCCAGAGCACAGCCCCGGGCTGTAGCCAGAGCTCCTCTGTGCTGGAGCTGGGGGAAGCGAGAAATCCTTGCCCCTCTCCCGCTGTGGGATGGGCTGTTCCACACAGAGCGCGTCCCTTGCCCTGCTCCAGCGTGTTTTCCTCCGTGTCAGATGGATGCTGCTCTGCTGGAGCTCTGGATTGCTCTGCTGCCTTTTCTCTCAGCCCCTGAAATGTGTTATTTGTAAAATCATATGATGCAGTCTCCACTGGAGAAGGGGAAAGGAAGGACTTGCAGCACCATTAGGATCGTAGCAGGGGTACGGAACAAAGTGCAGTTAATGTGTTGGAACAAGTGTGTTTTGGCCTTTTCTGGAATTAATGTGGACCTGATGGGTTTGTTCCTGATAGCCATCAGCTGGGAGGAACTTGCTCTGGCTTCTTCTCAAATCTGAGCTCAGTGTTTCCCCTTTCCTTCTGTTTTCACTTGCTGCCTTTTTTATTCATTTATGTGCTTTGCTCTATCTCTCAATCTTGATAAATAAGGTTCAAACTCCACTCTCCTTTGTGATATGTGCTGGGTTTAAAACTTAACACCGTTAGCTCCAGCTGGTATTGTGGCCTTGTGGCAGTGGTTGGAATCCTAAGCTCTTTTTCCATAGTTCTGCTTCTGGCTGACTCTTCAATACATTCCTCTTCAAAATGCTTTGTCTGAGTGGTCAATGATGTCTGAAAATCAGATGTCCTAAAAGCTGCCCACACTCAGTTGCATTTTTGAAGTCAAAGCACATCCCGGTTGTTGGGTGCTTGGTTTGAATATTGGTGACTAAGTCAAGGGGGTATAGACCTGTAATTCCCTGTCTTGTCTTTTGAATTGCCACACAGTTAATCTCCTCTGAAATCTTTGCAAGAATCATCCTTTCCTTGGTCCTGGTAATACCACCCCTCATCCACAGTGGATGTGGGTATGTACCAGGGGTGGGATGTGTTAACAGTGTGCCCAAAACAGGTGGTTTATGCCTCATGGCATTGCTGATGTTTTGGGAGGCACAGAGAGAGGAGCTTTTTCCAAATTTCATTTTTATTTTAAATCTTAGACTCACAGAATCCTGGAATGGTTTGGGAGGGACCTTAAAGCCCATCCAGTCCCATCCCTGCCATGGCAGGGACACCTTCCACTGTCCCAGGCTGCTCCAAGCCCTGTCCAACCTGGCCTTGGACACTGCCAGGGATCCAGGGACAGCCACAGCTTCTCTGGGCACCCTGTGCCAGGGCCTCCCCACCCTCCCAGGGAACAATTCCTTCCCAATGTCCCATCCATCCCTGCCCTCTGGCAGTGGGAAGCCATTCCCTGTGTCCTGTCCCTCCATCCCTTGTCCCCAGTCCCTCTCCAGCTCTCCTGGAGCCCCTTTAGGCCCTGCAAGGGGCTCTGAGCTCTCCCTGGAGCCTTCTCTTCTCCAGGTGAACACCCCCAGCTCTCCCAGCCTGGCTCCAGAGCAGAGGGGCTCCAGCCCTGGGAGCATCTCCGTGGCCTCCTCTGCCCTGGTTCCAGCAGCTCCAGGTCCTTCCTGTGCTGAGACCCCAGAGCCCTCTTTTAGGCCCTAGGAGCTGTAAAGACTCAGAGAGCTCCTGTATGGTGGGAGAAATCTGCCTGAAACAGATCTCTGGTAACAGAAGTCAGGGTGAAAATCCAGTGTTGAGGAGGATGGGCCCTACTGCTTTTCCCGCCCTGGAGCAGCAGTGGCACTGCTGCTGTCCCAGATAACCCCAAAAGTCCTTGTGCTCTCAGAACTTTTAATGCGCATGTCCAGAGCTGGTTCCATGGCTGTTTTTCCCTTCAGGGTGAGGGTGTTCGACGTGCGCTGTGCCGAGGCCGTGTGCTCCCTGTACGCCCACCAGCTGGGGGTGTCTGCAGTGCAGATGGACGAGTGGAAAGTCGTCAGCGGAGGGCAGGAGGGGCTGGTGTGCGTGTGGGACCAGCGCATGGGCACCAAGCTCTGGGAGATGCACGCCAGGTAACTCGGGCTGGGGGGGAAGCCAGGCTCTGGGGTTGTCAGGGCTGGCTGGCAGGAGAACATGGGAATTTTTTGGGAGTTCTGCGTGGTTTCTGTGTGGTTTGGGGACATACCTGCAGCATCCCCACCTGCAGCAGCTCTGTGTGTTTCTGTGGGAGCCCTTCAGCTGTCACAGCCTTTCTGCTCGTTAGCTGAGTGTTTCAGTCGGTGTTCAGTTGTTTCCCCTGGATATTCCATGAAGTTTAGTCAGTGACTTCTCCCTGCCCCATCCCCAACCTCAATTTAGTTGTTGGACCTTGATTTTGAAGTGCTGGACTGGCTGTTTTGAGAATGACTGGTTCTGGCTCCAGTGTATCCAACACAATCCCTGTGTTTCTGTTCACCTCATCCACACATTCCCTTAATGATGAGGATCAAAGCATTTAAACTCATTTAAATATTGAAATATCAGTTTGTACTGAGCACAAGGAGCACAGCACTGAAAGCACAAGCAGAGATCAGCATCCTGGAGCTGACACTTTGTACAGCTAAATGAAGATTTCCTGATCAAAGCAGAATTCCCAGGCTTTGTCCGGATAAAGATTCGAGGATTTAGCCCCTTGTAAGTCTGAGTGATATCCATAAAATGAACAGATAAATCCTGATTTCTTTTTTTTTTTTTTTTTAATGCATCTTCCCCAAAGAGGAGCTAGATGAGGTATTTACAGGCAGGGAAGTTCAAGCTGGAGCTGTCATTGATTAATAGCAGGTATCACTTTCTGTGTTGACCCTGGGAATGATAAAGACTGTTGTGATGTGGCTGGTGCATTAAGGACAATATTCCATTGATTGTCTCCTTGGCATGCTCATTAGTGCTGCTCCAGGAGGAGGGCAGGCAGGGCAGGGCTGAGCTTGGGGATGTGCTCAAAGTGAAGCCATTCGATTAAACACGTAGAAAACACTGTTTAATCCATCGAGGAATCAGAAGGGAGCACTTCAATCAAAAGGCTTTTCTAGATAAGGTGTATGGTTATCCCTGCCTTCAGCCCTGTGCCAGGGATGGAAAACAGGAGCAGGAACTGGGGGAGGTGACAGGAGACACGTTTGGAGTGTGGAGATGAGCCATCCTCATGTGAGGAGAGCAGTGACTCCTGCTTGAACAGAAAGTGCTGCTCTGGGGTTTGGGGTTAGTTACCACTGAGAGGGAAAGGAATGAAGACTGAACGTTGGTGTCCAAAGGAGGGACATGAGGGTGGGGAAGGGTCTGGAGGAGCACCTGAGGGCTCTTGTTCAGCTGGAGCAGAGGAGCCTGAGCTCAGACCTCACCGGGGGCTGCAGCTCCTCCCGAGGGCTGCTCCGATCTCTGCTCCCTGGGACTGGGACAGCACCCAGGGAATGGCTGGAGCTGGGCCAGGGCAGGCTCAGGCTGGAGATCAGGGAAAGGTTCTTCCCTCAGAGGGTGCTGGGCACTGCCCAGGCTCCCCAGGGAATGGGCACGGCCCCGAGGCTACCAGAGCTCCAGGAGCGTTTGGACAGCGCTGCCAGGGATGCCCAGGGTGGGGTTGTTGGGGTGTCCTGGGCAGGGTCAGGAGCTGGGCTGGGTGATCCCTGTGGGTCCCTTCCCATTTTGTGGTTCTTAGCTTGTGCCTTATGGTGCATTTCTAAGCCAGCTCAGCGCAGGGGTGTGTGGGGTGTCCTTCCCTTCGTTTTGGGAAGCATCCTGCCCTTGCCGGGAGTGCTGCAGTCCTTAGGCCAGCCAGCCCAGCCCAGCCCAGCCCAGCCCAGCCCAGCCCAGCCCGCATCCATCCCTCACAGCCGGTGCCCTTCCAGCTTTCCAGCCTATTTTCTGGCCTCCCCGTGCGTTCTGGGAAGAGCCCACTAGATGGGGATAGAAGATGCGGGATCTGCTCCAGGCTGGAAGAGCCAGAGGTGCAGGTTCCCAGCCTCGGCCGTAGGGAGAGCGCTGATTTCAGTCACCCCGTGTTCAATCCAAAGCCGTTCCTTTCCCAGCACTCGGATTTTGGGAGTCCAGTGCAGGTGGCTCCTCACCCCGTGCTCTGGGTTGTTTTGCAGACATCCAGTCCGCCACGTGTGGTTCAATTCCCACAGTCTGATCACTGCCAACGTCCCCGAGGAGAAGAACCCCCGAGGCTCCAGCATCACTGACGACGACCCCAGTGTGCACCGCAAGTGAGGAACCAGCCCTCAGCAATCTGCTTTGTTTTTAAATAGCGCCCTGAGTGCCTGAGTCATCACCCAGAGCACTTACAGAGGGGGTATAGCAGCAAAAAAATAAAATTTTAAAAAAAGTTTAAGGGTAGGGTTTACAAAACAAGCGATGAATTGGCTCTTGATTTGCTTGAGCACAAAAAAACCGCTTTTTTTTTTCTCATCAGGGGAACATAAAAGTCCACTGAAGCCAGGCAGGGAATGCAGCCCTCTCCATGCTTGAAATATTAGTAATGCTGTCTCCTCCTAAAGGAAAACTACTGGCATTTAAGCTGCAGGTTTTGGTATTTGCATCTCAAATGGCTGTTAGTGCTAATTGAACTATCAAATACCAATGTATTTATCTTCCCCCGTGCTGGAGAGGCTGGAGATGTTTCAGCAGATGACAGTCACATCTCTGCAGGGCTGGGGGGAATGATTCACCAGCCCTTGCCAGCCTTGCTGGGTCCCTGGGAGGAGGCAGGAGGGAGTTTTCCCTGTTAAAAGTGCTCAGCCTCCCGCAGAAGGGATGGGGGTTTTTATCCAGCTCCTGCAGCATCACATTTTTCAGTTCAGATGATTTTTACAGCAGTTCCTACCTCTTGTTTGCTTCCCCACTGAGGTGACACGCTGTGTGCTGGTTGTTTTCCACGCAGGTACCGAGGGATCATTTATTCCTACGAGTTCTCCGTGGACCAGCTGGCTGTGGAGAGCGTCCTCCCCATCTGCCGCTCCTCCTACGATGAGCTGACAGGTTACAACTACAACATTGGCCTGGCAGTGCCCTACGACAGCATCTAGGGCGCCCCTCGGCTCCTGGGGCCCCTCAGGGCCACAAGTGAAGGAAAATCCATGTGGGACAAGCACCCAAAAGCTGGTGTTGGCTGGGATTTGCCAAAGCCCTGGGGATGTGAACCCAAACAGAGCGTGGCTGCCCTGCAGCATCCTGCTGGAATGTGTCATTCTGGATGTGTCCAGAGCTCCAGCCTGGTGTGGAGTGCAGAGGCTGAGGAGGGACAGGGAGCACTGCAGGGTAAACAAAAATATTCCTGCTGCTTGTGGGAAAGATGCCGCAGGTGCCATCTTGGTCAGGAAGCCAGAGTGGGGCACTGAGGGGGTGGGAGGCTCGGAGCTCTCTGAGGAGTTCTTGCCTACCCCAAGAGGGAAAAAAGTCACCAAGGACTTGGAAGAAGCATGTGCTGAGCCACATGTTTGAAATGTCTTTGCTGGCAATGAGCTGCTCGTTCTTGTTTTCCTTGGAGTGCGTTGGAGTGTGCCTGGGAACAGGACAGGGCTGTGCACAGAAGGTTACAGTGTCTGGGAGAGGGATTGGGATGGAGAGAGGGAGGGGAACGTTCCCTCAGCCATGCTGGATGCTTGGGAACTCAGCAGGCCACACACACATCAGAATTATTTTAGAATAAATTATTTTTTTAATTCTCTCAAATCCGGGATTAAATGTTTTCTAATTGTTTATGTACATCCATCTGTGGGATTTTGTTCCTGAGACTTTTAGGGTGAACTGCCCCCTGTTCACTGGGACAAAGGGCTGGCTCAGGTTGTCAGGTGTGTTCTTTGCTGGATCATGTCCTTCCACAGCACCTGGAGGGTTTCCAGTGCTGTCCTTGCTTCCAGGCTGGGAATTGATCATGGAACAGAAGGGATGAAGTGGCCACAGTGCCCTGCCTGGGTATTGAGCCCCAAAGCTGTGGGGAAGCAGCAGGTGAAGGGCAGGAGGTGCTGTTCAGCTGGAAATGAGGAGTGAGGCTTTACCTTAAGCCCAGGTAGCACTGACAGGTAAAACCAGTTTGGGGAACAAGGGCTCCAGTCCTGCATGGATCTTTTTACTGATTTAAAATGATTTTATTGTGATTTGCCCTTGTAAAACTCACTGGTGCAAACCAAAGCTGTGTCAGTTCTGTTTAAGTTGAGGTTAAGTTTTAACTTGGCACCTTTTTCCTGGGTTGATGGAATCAGTGTAGAGTCCTGGGTGGAGGTGCAGGAATGTGCCCAAACCTGCGGGAGAGGGGCTGGGCTGGCACTTCAGCCCCGTGCAGTCACCGAGGCAGCCCTGGAGAGAGCTGGATTTCCTTCTTTGGCTTGGGGTGGTTTCCCATGACCCCTAAGCCAAAATTTCACATTTTAGGTTTTAAAGTTACCTTTTCCCATGTGATGGATATGCAGAAAGTGCAAGGGGCGAAGCCATTCTGTCTGACCAATAAATTTCATCTTTCATAAAGCTTTGGTCTTCTTTTTTTTATTCCTCTGCCCTTCTGGGAAGCCAGCTCCCTCCCTCCATTCCTGGAAGAGCAGGAAGGGTCATGGATACACCGTTTGGACAAGAGTTCGGCCAAAACCTGACAAAAAAATAATGGTTTCTGTAGCAGAAATGACTTTGGGGGTTGCTCCAACCCTGTGACTTGTGCGATGTGCTGAGCAGGGAGAGCTCCCATGTCATTGTTCTCCTTTCTCCTTATCTCGCCTCATTATCTGGGAACAGCTTTGTTCCTCCTTCATCTCCCTGCTGCAAGGAGCAGATAAGCCCTTTTCCCCGGAGTCCGCCTCCGCATTCCTCCTTCTCCCTCTCCTCCTGCTCCTATCGAGGTCCTGGAGCCGCTGGGAGGGGATTTGCAGCACCTGCACGAGCAGGTGTTTGCTTTGTGAGTACGAGTCCAGCTGCAGCAGAGGTGGAACTCTGTGTCCCCACAGCCCCATCTCACGGGCTCACAGTCCGGGTGCAGCTCCCTGCGGTCCCTTGGGTCTGTTCCCCGGGTGTGGGGTTAATGTAGGAAGGTTGCACCGCAGCAGAGGGTTGTGTGCGCCTTTAACTCGCACTCCCTGTGCAGACGGGGGCACTCAGGCTGCTGGAGAGTATCCGTGCCAGGAGTTCCTGGGAAGGGATGTTGTCCTGCTGCCCTGGCTGCTCCTGAGTGCTGTGCTGGAGCGGAGCAAACGCCAGCAAGGCCGCTGAGATTTGGGGCTAGGGGGCACTGAATGGAGCCTCTTCCTTCATTTCAAGAGCAGGAATGGGGTCACCATCCAAGCTTTACTGGGGACAGAAGCCACCTTTGAGCTTCACAGCCCACTGGTATCGGTCAGTGGCTGGGAGGGGCCAGTGTTGTGTCCTACAGGTCAGAGGTGGGCACTGAGAAGGGGCAAATCTGCCTTGGGTGGGCTCAGGGGCTGGAGTGGAGGAGCTGCAGTCAGGACACGTTGGAGCAGCATGGACTGAGCTGGCTGAGGTCAGGCTGAAGGTCAGGCTCACGCTGGTGCCACGTGCCAGGCTGGTGGCCCTCAGACAGGCCGGGTGCTCAGGGACAGCTGCAGAATCCAAAGACATCAGTTAGGCATGAAAAGCCTCGAGACTTCTGGTGTCTATTGGTGGCAGCGATCCTCAGCTGCGAAGAGATGTCTGTGTCCTCGAGAGAAGGATCCCTGCTCCAAAGGGAATGTGGGATCAAAGGGGAGCTGTTTGTGTGTCAGAGCTGTGCCCGCAGGAGCAGCTCCAGGGGTGCCTGGCACAGCCATCCTGGTGGGAAGGACACGGCTGCAGAGCCCTACTGGAAAATCCCCGCTGCCCCTTCTCTGAGCCTGCATCAATCCACCAGCACAGGCCCCACAAAGTGCTTTTTGCCTCTGTTTTGTGTCCTCAATCACCTTGGCAGGGAGGGAAGAGCAATTCCAGGGTTTTGGGTGCTGCCATCCCTCTCCTGATGTGAGGAGTGGTGGGAGGAGGGGCAGGCAGTGCTCTTTGTACAGGGAGGCACTCTGGGGGTTTCTGAACCCCCTTTCTCTCCCACCCTGTGGCCTTTCCCACCCAGCCTCTGCTTTCCTGCCCTGCCCACCTCTTGCCACTCCCTGTCCCAGCTGCTGTCACAGAGGGGTGAACGTAGGGGCACTGAAGTGGTGCAAGAACTTGTCCATATCCTCTCTGCCCCCTCTTTCCCTCCAGTGACGTTTGCCTGCTCGTTTCCACCTTCTGTGGATGGTCCTAAAACTCCAGGTGCATGGAGCTGGTGTCCTCCCATCCCCTCCCTGTCCCCTCAGGTACCTCTGGGACCAGTCCCTGCTGCCAGACAGGAAGGTGAGGCAGCAGTGACTGGAAACCCCATAAACAGATGAAGTACTGGTGGATTATGCAGGAGAAACCAGGGGGGAAGGGCCTGTTCCAGGTCAGGATTTGTGCCACTGGCAGAGTTTTATCCAGAAACGTGGGCCTCAAGCCTCTGGGCCAAATTCCTCTTCATGGAAGAGCTGCAGGTGGGGGGTTCCTCTGTCACCCCTGCCTCAGATAGTACCACTCAAAGGAACGAGGAGCTCCCCAAAATTCAGCTTAGAAATATCAGCTGCAAGTGGCTGCCCCGGCTCCCTGGCTGTGGGGTCTGTGCTGCCTCCTGCTCTCCCCTCCCTTCCTGGGCAGGTGTTCCCTTGTTTGGTCTCTCCTGCTATTCCCAACCTCCAGCGTGGCTGATGGACGAGGGGGAATGGTGGGGAGATGGGTCAAGCTGTGTCCCCTCTGTGCCAATGCCCACCTGCCCAGGGGCCCTGCCCTGCAGTGCTGGGGTCACTCAGTCCCCCTCTCCAATCCCAGGTGTCGCCGCTCTCTCCGATGCTGCTCAGCCTTTATCAACCTCCCTGGAGTTTTCCAATAAAGCAGCTTCAATTTTCCAATTACCTTCTGCTGACCACTGCTGGGCTCTGCCACGGAGCTTTGTGCCACATCCCAGGGCTCGGCATCTTGGCCCCATGACAGAACCATTATCCTTTATGGAGCACTTTGCAGGATTTTGCTGTGGCAGAAGCACTGCCCTTGCCAGCTTTCCTGGGGCTCTGCCAGATTTTTCTGTGATTTCCAGGATTATTCTCCTCATCTCGCTGGGGTTTGCTGTGTGTAACATCAGCACCGTGCTGTGCTGGCCGTGGGAGTGACGCTCCTGGCCAGCCTTGGGGCTCCTCACCCCCATCCCTTTGCTGGGCTGAGGATCAGCCTTAACTTCCCTCTCCCTCCTGCTCTCCACTGATCCCATTTCCCACAGAGAATTCCCAACACAAGCAAAGGGAAAACGCCGCAGCCAGTTTGTGTTGGGCCCTGCCTCTGCTTCCCAAGCTCCCACACTTTCCTTGCCACTTAACAGAATATCCGGGGGACAGCTAATTACCTCAAGGGATAATAATTATCCTCACATCCATCCTCTTCGCTCCTGCCCTCTCCTTCCCTGCACTGCAGGGGTCACCCAGCCCTTGCTGGTGTGGATCCTCTTGGATGACTCCTCCAAGGAAATTGGGGTGTGGAGGGGGAGTGGGCCCCTGATCTTGTGTCAACCCCTGCAGCCCCAGCTGGGAGATTTAGGGGCAGAAAAGGACCTTTCAGGCACCCAGGGCTGTGACTGGGAGCACGGAGCTTGCAGCTGGATTAGGGAGTGGGATGGTCCCTCAGTGTCCGTGTGGGAATTTCAGTGGCAAAACAGGGAAAGGAGCTTGGGTTGGCCGCGGAAACCTGGGGATTTGGGGAGGAGCTGGATGTTGTGCCCTCGTGTGCATGGGGTGGGGAGGGAGCACGGAGGGTCTGGCACAGAGAAGAGGAGGAGGAGGAGGAGGAGAGGTTCAGGAGGAGGATGAGGAGGTTCCTCTGCCCGGGCGGTGCCAATGTTGTGCCCGGGAGATGGGGGTGCCTGGGAGATGGGGGTGCCTGGGAGATGGGGGTGCCCAGGAGATGGGGGTGCCCGAGGGTGCCCAGAGGAGCCCGAGGAGAGTTGGAGGGGATCCCAGAGCTCTGCAAACACAGACCGGGCTGTGGGGCCGTGGGGCGGCACCAGGAGCCCTGCAGGGCCTGAACGGCTCCTCTGGGAGAGCCGGGAGCTCCATCCCCTCCATCCCCTCCATCGTCTCCAAACTCTCCATCCCCTCCATCCCCTCCCAAACCCGGGCTCTGCCCCCCGCCCAGCTCCAGCTCCCCGTGCCGGCACCTCAGCCCCTGAACCAACACCACGGGCGCCGGCAGCGCCGTCCCACGGCTCTGTGGGACATTCTCGGCGTGGAGCTGGGCTCAGCTCCGTCCCCGCGGCCCCGAGGTCAGCCCCAGGCCGGCCGCGGTGCAGCCGAGCAGAGCGGGTCCCTCCGGGCCAAGGCTGCATTGCAGGGAAGCGCTGCCCTTCCAGCAATGCAGGCTCCGGGAGCTGCTCCACCCCGAGCTCCAGCGGCTCCGAGCGGGCACCGGGGACTTTGGAGGGGACAGAGCCCCTCAGTGTGGGTGTGCCTGAGCAGAGACCCCCAATATTGTGGAAAAGAAGGAGAAATGTTTGGTGCCCTGAGGCAGGGATGCGCTGAGTGCCACAGGGACGGAGGGGGGGCAGCAGGGCCGGGGGGCTCCGCGCCCATCGCTCCCCGCAGCCCCTCCCGCTGCGGGGCTGTTCCCATCGCGCGTTCGTGTCACCGGGGGAAGCTATTTTTTGATAAAACAAATAAATCTTCGCTGCTTTTCTAAAAATAGCCTTTGCCCTTTTTTCTCCCCCTCCCTCCTTCCCTCCCCAGCTCAGGCTGCCTTAGAGACAGAAACCCGCCTGGAGCCACCCAGTTATTAATACCAGTAAACAACCCCCCGTCTCCGGTGCCTTGTTCTAGCGGGAACATGCGGGGGCAGGAGCCACCTGGTTGCCAGGAGCCCACGTCCCCCGTGTCACCACGTCCCTGCTGCCTGCTCCGGGCTCCTCCTGCCTGGCCCTGGCCGGCAGGCACAGCCAGGGGGGCTGGTTTGGGATTAAACCGGAAATATTCCTTGTGCCGCTGCCTCCACCTTCACCGTAGGATGCAGAGTGGGGTGTGGGACTTCTAGGGACTGAGGGTGCTGCCTGTACCTCCTGCCCCTCAGCATCCCCATCCCTTCCTGCTCCTTCCCCAGAGCAGCACATGGCAGAGGCTAAAAATCCAGATTTATGGGGAAACCAGGATTTGTGGAGGCTTTCTGCTCAGGGAAACACTCCACCATGGAGTGCTGGATGGAAGGAGTATTTCTCAGTGAGGACTAAAAAGAGAAATATCTTTTATTACAGATAAAAGCCTCTGATGTTTCTAGAGAGCAGAGGGCAGCCCCAGCACAGGGCAGAGCTGTGGAGCTGGGAGCCAGGCGCCAGGACATGGAGCTGCTGCTGGGTTGTCTTCCTCTTCCTCCTCCTCTTCCTCCTGCTGCCCTCCTCAGTAGCAGTGAGCGATGGTGTCCACGTTGAGGAAGCGCACGTGCATCTTGGTCTCGATGTCGATGCCCTGCCACATCTGCCAGGGGAAGGGGCTGAGCAGGGCCAGGGCCAAACCCCAGCTCCCTGTGCCCACCTCAGTCCCTGTGCCCACCCCGGTCCCTGTGCCCACCTCGGTCCCTGTGCCCACCTCAATCCCTGTGCCCACTCCGGTCCCTGTGCCCACCCAGGTCCCTGTGCCCACCCTGGTCCCTCCTCCCGGGACACGAGTGGAGATGCCACCAACCTTCAGGAAATCCTCAAAGGTGATGCCCTCGTACACCTGGTCCGGGCCCTGTTGAGGTGAGAGAGGAAACGCTGAGGCTGCCCCAGGGTGATGGGGAAGGGGTGGCCCAGGGATGTCCCCTGGGGCTGAGGGACACATCTCCCACAGGTTCCTGGTGCTGGCCATGCCCTGTACCCCATGGCCAGCCCAAAATTCGTTCCCAAACCCCCAAGGCTGCAAGGAGTGGCCTTTTCCATGAGCAGTAAGGATGGGGGTTTATGGGATGCTGCTTGCTGATCCCCCTGGGGCTCTTCCCATGAGAAAACACTGCTCTGGAAGCTGCTGCCTGCAAAAACATCTCCAGCCAAAGCAGCCTGTAGACAGGGGAGATGCCCTGGGAAGCAGGAACCCCTTCCAGCCCCATTTTTGATGCCCCCACAGCCCCTCAGTGGCACGGCCCAGCAGGGAAGCGGCTCCCAGCACAGGCTCCCACCATTTGTCCCACGCAGATGCTGGCTGCCTCCATCATGGCCCCGTCAGCGATGGACCGAGCCGACTCCTTCTCCAGGTGGGGGTTCCCCGACAGCAGCTCCTCTACCACCTGCAAGGCAGAGGGTCAAATCCAGGCCTGGGAACTGGGGGGACGGGGCAGGAGGGGCCGTACGTTACATTTCTGTACTCCTGCAGCGTGATCTTCCCGTCATGGTCCGAGTCGTACATGTGGAACAGGACTGGGAGGGGCGAGAGGAGATGGCAGGGTCAGGGCAGCCCCTTCCCACCCCATCCCCAAACCCCGGGCTCTGGGAAAGCCTCACATTTGAGTTTCTCCTTCCGGAAGCGGTCGAGCTGCTCCTCGTCCATGTTCATCTCGATGGGTCTGAAGTAGGACATGATGGTCAGGAAGTCCTCGAAGTTGATCTCATCCGCCAGCCCATCCGACTCCTGCCGCAGGTTCCTGGGGGTACCGGAGCCCACAGTGATGGGAAGCCCCTGGCCACCCACTCCCAAGCCCATCACATCCCCCAACAAGGCTTTAGGCCTGGTTTGTCCCTAAGATTCAGCTTAAATGTCAGATTTTGCACCCGGTTCCACACCAGCCTTTAGGGAGAAGATCCCTGCCCAGCCCCATCCCATTTCCAGAGGATAAATCATCCCTCCCCGGGTGCTGGGGGGTTCTCACCGCTTGTCAAAAAAGGCGTGGACGATTTTCCCCCTGATTGGGTTGAACTCCAGGTCGGGAATGCTGTCAAAGTTCTCCTTGCTGCAGAGGGGACAGAGACAGCCCGGAGCATGAGAGAGGTGCTCTGACAGCCACCGGGAGACCCAACCCCTTCCTTCCAAAGGAATCATGGAAAAATAAAGAGGTTTTGGATAAAACCCCCTTTTTGCTACCATTCAGACTGGGAGCAAATCTGTGCTCAGGGATTTTGTCCTGCTAAAATGGGTCTTTGGGAAGCTCTTGGGATGATGCTGGGGCCCTTTGCATGGCTCCTCCTGCCATGGATTTTAGGGTTTTCCCAGGATAAAGGTCTCAAACAGGGCTCGACAAGGCACAGGAAGGAGCTCCTGCTGTCCACCCTCCCCTCAGCTTCGTTCTGAGCCCATGCTGATCATTGCTTTCCATGATTTATAAAGTAAATGAGCCAAGAAATAATCCCTGGGAAAAGGGGAGCAGAAGGAGCTCGGAGCTCTCCCGGGGTGCACAGTTCCCTGCAGAGCCACCCAGGAGAGGGACAAGAGAAACTGCAATCCCCTCTCCCTCCCCAAAACTGGTTTTAAAGTGGAGGGGTGGTGAGATGTTTGCCAGGAGCGCCCCTGCTCCGAGGCCACCGTGTCCTTGTGGTTTTCCTTGGATTGTTTGCAAGGCCACACTGCAGGAGCTCAGCACAGCTGAGATGGCTGGGAAGGACACTCGGAATCACAGCCCTGGGCTGGCACTGCTGGGCAGCCCAGGGAAGGGGGAGATGCTCTGGGCGGGGCCAGCAGTGGGGCTGGAATTGCAGTGGGGCTGGAGCTGCCATGAGACTGGAATTGCCATAGGACTGGAGCTGCCGTGGGGCTGGAATTGCCATGGGATGGGAATTGCCGTAGGACTGGAGCTGCCGTGGGACTGGAATTGCCATGGGATGGGAATTGCCGTAGGGCTGGAGCGACGGTGG
>VZRV01003793.1:164838-201031 GCA_013398115.1 Falcunculus frontatus
GGGATGTGCAGGGAGGGGATGGGCAGGGAGGGGATGTGCAGGGAGGGGATGTGCAGGGAGGGGATGTGCAGGGAGGGGATGTGCAGGGATGGAGCTGCAGCTGACAGGGGGAACAGGCTGACACAGGCAAGTTCAGCCCAAGGTGGGAGCCTCCCAAAGGTGCTGACGAGCAGTTCTGAGCCACAGATCTCCCTCCTGTGCTGTCACAAAGCAAACAAAACACAGACAAGAGTGGACAGGTACCAAACTCCCTGCGTGACACAGGAGTTCTGGAATTAGCTACACTCAACCCACAGATTTACAGGAAGGCCTCAAACCGAGGTACATTTATCTATAATAAGCTTGGTGTTATTTCTGAGCTGGTTAAATTAAACTCCATGTGAGGATTTGTTTAGGATTCTTTCAGTAAAATCTCAGTCCCTCCCCAGAGTCAGGTTGGGAGGAGATGAAATAATCCTTCCCAAACGACCTGAGGATGTGTTTTAGAGGGGATATCGATAGGCAGCAAGCCAAGAACAGACTCTTCACTTTTCCCCAGCAATATCAGGACCCTTGGATGCCCCAGAGATCCAGTGATAACAGAGTCTCCTACACAGAGATAACAGTGTTAGGCTACCCTGAAAGACACCGTGGGACCAGCCAGGCTTCTGTTTGTTTATACATCATTAGATAAAAGATAAGTGATGACTCAGCCCCAGCAACTCTGGGGACAATTACCTGATTAGGTAATTACCAAGATGCATATTTTAATGTCAACCCATGGCACACAAGAATTTCTGGTTTTTAAGACTCCAAGAGGCCAAACCCTGCCTGATCTGAGCCATCAGGCTTTGCCACTTCATCTTTTTGGGGCGCTGAATATAAAAAAGCCACTCTCAGAACAGTGGGAAACACCTGCACTTTAAATTTACAGAGGGAGGAGTGTCCCTGTCTGTAAAACCACCTCTTGTCACAGCTCGTCACACACAGGGGACCAGAACATGAGGGAGCACCCAGGGGAAGGGCATTTTGGTCTCCAGCAGCTTCCACATCTTCCCTCAGCCAAACATACTCTGGCTGTGCAGCTGCCCTGCCTGGATGGGACCTCCCTGTCACAAGGGAAACACAAAACGAGGCAAATTAACATTTTTACAACATACAGAGTCACAGATGTGCTTTTCTTCTGTAATTTTCTTTAGAACTTCAGTTCAACACCTCTTCCTGTCTCCCAAGCACACACTCTGACCATCAGACAAGAGTTTCCTGTTTTGGTTTGTTGCATAAAGCACATGTGACACAGAGGTTTCTAAACCTCTCTGCACTTGTGAAGAGACATTCATTTTTGTTTGGTGGCACTAAAAGCCAGGTCATCTGAGTTCCCTGGCACGTGACAGTGGCCAGAACCATGTCCTGATCAGCAGCTCCTGGGTGCTCCACCACTATATCCCATTTCCAGGTCCTGTCCAAGCACAGCTGTCAGGAGCTGCTGACAGACCTTCAGCCTTCAGCAGAAGCTGAACTATTTCTTTCAAAGCAGCAGTCAAGGTTCAGACCATGAGAGTGTCCAGAACACTTCTTGGGCAAGAGGAGATCACACCAGGGTGGGCCTTCATGTCCATTCCCAGCAGTGCTGACTCCATGGAGAGCAAACAGAGCAGGCCACGACTCAGGATCATTTCCTTCCTACCTCCACCTTTATAACCCTTGTTAATCACACTTAATTAATCAGTTAAGCATCCCTTTGTCCTGATGTGGACTGAGAGTGCTGCTGCTCACCTTGGGCAGCGTATCTGCAGGAGCCATCTTCCACCAGGACGTTGTAGAAGGGCTGGTGGGGGCCGTGGGGGAGGCTGTGCACGTTCATATTCCGGATCCACTCGTGTCCCATCATGCAGGCAGGATCCCAGCCATAAATCACACAGTTATAGCCATACCTGATTCAAGAAATGGCACACAAAGGCTGTGAAAAGTCCAGAGCCAGCTCTTTTTCCTCAAGATTAATAGAGCACAAACAGGACAGGAACCTCCTGAGAGCCAGCACAAGGAGGAGAGGAACAAGAGGGGAAAAAAACCAATTCAGCAAGACTTTGTGTTTGTGTTTTGAGGTGGAGGGAAATGACTTTGAATGACTGGATAAACACACAGGAATAAACAGCTGAAGACAAAGGAAAATCAGATGTAAGCAAGAAAAGAGAATGGGAAAGGGCCTGGAAGCCAGCAGCCAGAAGAGGAAGCAAGAAATAAGGAGGGATCAAGCACCCTGCTGGGCTGCACAGTTACTCCAGTGCTCATCACATAGACGTGGTAACCCCAACACTGAGAACAAAGCCACCATCATTTACAGAATGTTCATGGGATTCACTGTGAGCTGATGCAACTGTCACTGCTGAGGCCCCCAAAAGATACTCTGGATGTCTGGCCTGGCTCTCCGGCAGAGCAGTGCAGGCAGGAGCACAAAGCCTCTGTGCAGTGCAGGAGCAGGGAATGAGAGCACAGGGAAACATCCATAAACTGCCCAGGGAATATCAGAATCGATTTTGAAGCTGACTCTGTTGCACAGTCCCTCAATAAGTGACTGCTGCTGTTTCCTGGAGAGCTCTGTGCTGTGGGGATGTTACCTGTGTGACACAGGGTGACTCAGACAAGTCCAGCTCTCTGCAGTGCAAACATTTGCTCTCTCCAGGCACTCACAGAGCTGCTCCCATTTTCCTGCACGGGACAGACGCACGTGCCTGGCATTTCCCACTCCCCCTTGGCACCAAACCACATCTCGCTGCTGTCAGCACAAACCCTTCTGCTCTGCTGGTACAGAGCTGGCTGCGGGGAAGGCTCCAAGCTCACCTCTTGTGTTTCATGATGAGCCCAATGGAGAAGCAAACCTCCTTGTGCTTCTCATCCGAGCGGTGCTTGACTTCGGGGCCCAGCTCCTCCTTGCGCCGCTCGATGTGCTCCAGGGTGTGCTGCACCAGGTACCCCACAGCCCCGTGCTGGGATGGGTCCAGGGCCTGGATGTGCTGCAGGATGTCCAGGACCTTCCAAACCACAGCAAAAAGAGGTTTAGGACACAGCCCTGCAGCAGCACAACACTCAAGAGATACATCCAGATACATTGCTGGGTGTAAGCGCCCAGGCCCGAGATCTCCCCACACAGGGCTGCTCCCTGATCCTCACACAATCCCAAGGAGCTCTTCCTCACAGCCCATTTCTATTTCTTTTCTCTTTGTAAAGCTCCCAGCTTCCAAGGAAGGGCACCGGAGAGCACAGCAGCTCCTTAACACAAAGCCCCACGAGTTCATCACGTCCCATTTGCTGATCCCAGACCATCTCTCAAGGTTTCTGCTCGTGAGAATGCACTTCCCAGTGTCCCAAAATGCTGCTGGGAAGTGATTCCAGGTGACATCTGCTGCTCTTGAGAAGTAATATTTTAACTTAAAAGAGCTTCTCAGTGTGTCTGTGAGGAGCAAAAACAGGGCAGCACAGGAGGAAATGGAAATAACCTCCATGATGCTTTCCCAGGGAATGGTGAACAAGACAGAAAAGCTGCTTGTCTCAGGCTGACAGAAGAACACTAAGCAGCAAGCTCTGCAGATCCAGAATTCCAGCATCCCAACACCCTCTGGCACAACATCAGAGCGTCTGCTGCTGAGTTCGTTAGAGGCAGGCAATGTAAATTTAAATTTTTGGTAAAAGCAAGGAAAGAAACCCAACCCGTTGTGTAAACATACTGGAAAAAGGCACGTATCTCTCTCAACAAATACCTCAAGTCCCAAAATCTGCCACACTTTGGCACCTGGCAAAAGGATTGTCTCCTTGATCACAGGTTTGATCATTAAGTTTAGAGCAGCAGCAGAAGAGGAATAGAAATCTCAGGCTGTTCAGCATGAACAGCAGCCAAAAAACGAGGAAAATCAATTTAAATAAAGGACAGGTGAGTAATTTATGAGAAGAAACACAGCTCAGGCTTCTCGGCCACTTTAATTCTATTAAGAATTAAGAAGGATGTGAAAATCCTGAAAAATCCTAAAGGAAGGGGAAGGAAGTAACCACAACTGCCAGAGATTCCTGGGAATTTAATTTACTGTTATTTACAAATATTTAGGGCAACATTATGTGTAGCTCTGCAGGACTTTTCAGATTTTCTACCCGTCCATAAATCTGGCAGAGCCTGTCAAAGCTGGTACATTCTGTCCTGTCAGACACAGTATCCTCTCTGGTTAGCTGCAATCCTGCCTGACAGCCTGGAACAACTGGATGCAATCCTGAAAAATCCAAATTTGCTCATTTCCATTGCACCTGGTGCAGAGAACTCAGTAAAATTCAACCCTGGGGTTGGGTTACATGTTCTGAGGGGCAGCAAATCCACGTCTGGTGCCCTCCAAACACATCCCTGAGTGCCAGAAAGGGGCAGGGAGATCTTCCAGTGTTCCCTGTTCATGTCCAGTTGCTATTTCAGCTCGGTGAGTCCCTCCCACACACAATTTTTTGGTGCTGGTTTTTCTATGGTGACCCTAAAATTTGCTGCCATAAGAAAGAAAGGCCAAGCTTAGCACAGTTTGTTCTTCAAAGGGAAGGAGGCAGCCTCTCCAGCAGCCCTGTTCCAGTTCATTTGGTGGGAAGAGCTTTGCTTTCTGCTCAGCTGTCCAGCCAATATTCCTGTCCCCTTCCCAAACCTCACAGATGGAAGTGGCACAGGGAATTCTGAGTAGGAACATCTCCTTGCTGCAGTGACACACTAAAAAAATTTGACTTGAGTTACAGGCTCTTCCCTGTGCCTTCCCCTGATTCAGTGAAAGCCCTGGATGATCCAGACAACCCGGAAATCCCAGCACCTTCTTTCCCACACTCCCAACATAACAGGACTGGCGTTGTTACCCTGAAGGAAAAGGAATTCCAAGGTCAGGAATACCAAGCTGCTTTTTCACAGGAGCCACAGATTGGTGTGGCCAAGGCTGGGAGAACAGCTTTGGTTTTATTTATAAAAGATAACTTCCTGCAGTTTTCTGATAAGGGAATTGCTCCTTTTCCAGGAGCCCAGCAAGAGTTTCACCCCAGTTTAGGCACAGAGCAAACAGGATGCTCTTATAACTCACAGTCCATGGGCTCGGTGGCAAGACAAGCTGTAAATCAGAAATTATGACTCAAGGCTGCTCCCAAGTCTCCCTTAGGACAAGCAGGCAAGAATCATCCACTCTTCCTGCTTCAAATTGATTCCCTGCAACGTGAGAACTCCTCCAACTGCATTTATTACAGAAACAACTCGTGGCAGACTGTAATGCAGGCTGACACAGCCCAAAATCAATAACCCAGTGTTAATAGTGCTCAGCCCACCCCAAAACATTCCCCCAAATGCCCAGGTACCTTTTCTGGCCAGATTCCCAGGTGGAAGTATAACCTGGCCTGGAGCATGAGGTGCTGCACATTGTCTGGATACATGGCCAGGTACAGGTCCAAGGAGTCTCTCAGGAGCTGGTAGGACTGGTCAGTGCTCTCTCTGCAGCAGAAAGGAAACTCAGCTGTGAGGCTCTGCAGCCCCTGTCCCTGGAGCTCCCACGGACAGGGGGAGTCCCCAAAATGATGCTGCAGGTACGGCACGCTCACAACAGTGATTCCAGCCTGCATTGTCACTCACCACATCCAGCCTGCTACAAGGAAAAACTCCACAAGTGATCCCCTGAACTCTGCCCTCCCACCTCACTGCTCTTCTCCTTGGTCAGATAATCCCACACAGAGAATTCACTCTCCGAGCCATTTCCTTCTGAAATCTGCTTCTGTACCCCTGACACCTAAAGCAATCCTTTCACTCCTGTGAGTCTGTCTATGGCTGCTTGGGAAAGGGATTATCAGGAGCATCTGAAAACAAAACTTAATGTTCTACACACCAAGAGTATCTCTGAAAATGCCCATTTGAACATGGGGGTTGTGCTCACCAGAAGATAACAGAAGGCTCTGCTTTTAAGGGATGGTGGATGGTCCCTGTCAGCTTTTCACAGAGAAAATGAAATATCTTGTCTATTTTCCTGAGAGGAACTAGTTTTACCAAATATTTTTGTTTCCACTCAGATGCAGGTGATTAAAAGCAGCCAGCCAATGCCTCGTGACACAGAACTTTCAGGATCTCCTGGGGTGAGTGACACCTTTTGGAAGCAGCAATATTGGATATGCAGACAATGTACCCTGGGTCCTTTTCTTTCCACAGATGATCCTCAACTCACCGTTTCCCAAGGTTCAGGAGATTCCCCACCATCCGCTGCAGGACCTCCTTGGAAGTCACCACTCCATAGAACTCCTCTGTCACGTGGTGCCCGATCAGGTACTCGCACTCCTTCACTGTCAGCTGCTTCCCCTTCCCAAAGGCATCGATGTAGGTGTAGTCAAAAATATCTGTGCTTCTGAAGAGGCAACAAAGAGACCAAACTGTGATCAGGGGTCCCGTGGTAGAGCAGGATTTGCTGTTTCTGTTCTTCCCCGTATCATTCATTCCTCAGCTCCCTCCTAAACAGAGATTACCTGGTACCTTCTCTCTTTCCCATAATTCTCATGTCACCCCATGGGTACCATTACTTCAGGAAATCTGTTATTATTCAGCAGCAGCAGAGCTGCTGAGTTCTAGGAAAACTTTCCTAAAGATCTGATCTTTCCCTCTGTTTAATTTCAGATGGAAAATAATTAAACATTCTCATACAGGTCTAGAGCAGGATATCTGTTACCATTCAGCAGCAGCAGAGCTGAGCTTTAGGAAAACTTTTCCAGAGATCTGATTTTTCCCTCTGTACAGGCAGATGGAAAATAATTAAACACTCTCAGACAGGTCTGGAGCTGTAAATGCTTTCTGGTTTTTGTCACCGTGGGCATAATTTCAGAGCTCAGCAGGTCACTCACCCTTCTTTCCCTTGACACCACCGCAGTAGGAAATGGCTGGGAAAGTTGACAGGCTCCAGTTTGACTCCCAGCTGCCTGGCAATGGTTAAATAAAGCACAGACAAACTGATGGGAATTCCTGTCCTGCGGATCAAAACCTGAGGGGGAAAAATGTGACAGAAACACAAGGTGGGATTTAAGAAATACACGAATTTCAAGGGTTGATTGCACAAAAGAAAATACAACTTGACAGAATATGCACTGAAGAATGACATATTTATTTAAGAGTTGCTCTTCACAGAGAACTATTTGTCTGGCTACAAATAAAGCCTTGCAGCCTCCCACTTTTTGCCTAAGACACACGTACCTGGTGAATGTAGGAATTCAGGGAGTTGTAATAATCCAGCTCATTTCCTTTGTATTTGAGCTGCTCATACAGGACACAGTTCATGGCATCAAGCACCTGCCTCTGAAGTTCCACTTCTGGAATGAGAACCTCTCCTGGAAACACATGCAGTGAAATAAAGACTGAGAGAACAGAGTACTCAACCTTTACGCAATGAAATCTTCACATGGACAGGCTCAGTCCCTCCTTGAAAGCCAGAAATTATACAGTGTTTATACAACCAAGGAGCAAGATGCTGCCTGACCCTTGGAGATGATAAACATGCACCTTGCTATTCATGACTTTCTGAAACTGGCAAGAAAGAGGTTGCTCCCCAGTCCCACAGCTCTGCTACAGATATCAGGACTATTAAGATTTCAGGGAAAAATGGGGAAAAAAAGAATTCCCCTCCCAATTTTTTTTATTTAGACAGCATCAGATAGACTGAACCCTGGGCTGTTGAACAGCTGTTTCTTGAATGATGTCTTAAGTAAATGTCAAAATTTTGTTTGCCAAAGGATAAAAACAACAGCTCTTTAAGCTGCCACAACTCCACAGCTGTTTCAGCTGCACAGAGGTGCGGGAGAGCCCTGCAGGAAAGCACATTTCTGTACAGTACCTGCCTTGGAAGCCAAGCTGGGGTGCCTGGGGTTCTTGGTCCGCAGCACTTTGCGCACTTTGTCCGTGATATCGTCCACCTGAGCCTGGACACTCTTCAGGCAGATGTCTGACAGGGGGTTACAGTATTGATCAATCAAAACAGCACCTGGAAAAAACAAACTACATAAGAAATGGGACTTGAGTTTTTGCTTTGCTTGGTTTTGCCTGCTCTACATTCCAGGCATGCAGCGAGCGGTTGCAGCAGAATGGCAGAGCTCTGGTTGGAACCTGCAGTCATCTACCGGATTTATCACAGAAAACGCAGAGAAGAAGCTGACATGATAAATTACCAGCTGAACTCAGTACTCCCCTCTCCACCACGCTGAAAGGGATCTGTTCCTTGAGCAGGAATGCTGCTGGACCAGGCTTGACCAGCTCTGCGCTCACACCGCAGCCCCTGGCACCTTCCCAACCTGCAGCGTTTTTTATTCAGAGCCTGAAACAATCCCAGCTTCACTCAAACCGTCTCAGTTCCGATTTCTCCCTGTCACATCCTCCATATCATCCTTGTTCATCGTTTCCTTGTCCGCTACATTCATCTTTCTCCTCCACACCTGCTCTCCATCTTCCTAACACAAACCAGAACAGAACAAACATTCACGTTCCTCCTACCCAAGCCTCTGCAGGAAAAAACTTCCTTCCTTTTCCTTTTCTCCTTGGCACCACTGTTCTTTCCAAAGCCTCCCTATTGTTCAACCTTTGGAATCAACTGCAAGGATTTTGCATGGATCGTACCTCTTCCAGCTCCCTACATGTCAGCATGTCCATGACAGACATCAAAGATTTCAGCAGGGCTCCAAGCTGCGTCTCCTTTTAGTCCCCTCAAAGCGTTCCCTGTGCTGACCAGGTGAAAACTCCCAAAAAACTACCTGCTGGTGCTCCAAAGGCACCTCCGTGGCAGACAAATTGCACATATTTGTGATACATGTGACTAAGTCTCATAATTATTTGGTTTTTTTCTAGAAAAGGCCACTTTTTGCTGTCCCTTCTTGCCCTAAAAGCCCCTTCTTCAATGTCTACTGCTTTGGTGTTACAGACTCTTTCCTGGGACATCTTGGAGTGTGTAGCAAGAGGAAGGGACTCTTCTACAGCCACTGGCAGCTTCTGAGCCATTCAGAAGACTGAGAAGGAGAATAATCCACCAGACTGAGGACATGAAGAGCCAAAGAAGCAGAAGAAAGAGCTTTTTCTTCCTTCTCAGCAGGTGTAAGTGTCCTCCCACCATGTGAATGGACCGGGATCTGTTTCCCATCAAAGTCCAGCACTCAGTTCCTGAGACACAGTGCTCAGGCTATAGCAATTCCCTCTGCTTGCTCCCTGCCCTTATCTGAGGAGCTCCTGGGAAAGGGAAGAGCAGGGAGCTGACTGGGAATCAGCTCAGCTGAATGCAGCCCAGGGGCCACAGTTGCAGTGTCAGTAATTAGGATGTCGAGCTACAGCTCATCTTCTCAGCACCCTGTTCAAGATTCCAGTGTTTTACCCTTTTCTGCCTCCCAGCTCAGCTGTCCATGCGTGATCCTTCAAGCACACAGCAAGGACAGCACCTAACATCATCCTGACATTTTGGTGCAACGAGGGATGGGAAGGATTCCAGGCACATCCAAAATCCAGCCTGAATTCTGAGCCATTAGCCAAGGGCTTGCTGGAATCTAAGCAAGGCAGGCTCCTTGCAAGTCAAACCACGATGGAGAGCTGTCATTAGGTGTTCTAGCTGGGCTTTCTGCCAAGGACTTACCCTCCAAAAACGACTGCCGCTCCGTGGGGCGCTGCAGGTACTCCTTCAGGTTTTTTAATATATTCTGTTGCCGTAGGAAATAGAGAATTTTCTTTGCATAGTACTTCCAGGTGAGACCTTTCCTGCACAGTTAGACACAAGAAGAAGCATTGCCCTAAATAGGTATTTGAAGGGCGAACAGTTGTTTTTTCGAGTGAATACAAGTTTACAGTGTAGATTATTGGTTTTCTCAAAAAGTGCTGTCACTGAAAGTCAACCCAACAGGGGAATGTTGAGAGGAATTTATCAGAAAAAGCCACACAACTTGCAAAACCTTGCTCCTATCACCTCCAATTTTCATCCTATCACCAATACATAATTTTGAGAAGACTCATTATCATGGGAAACAAGGCAGATCCTAATTAAAGGAGCTCAGGAATATCTGATTAAAATCCTATACTTTATCCATAAAACATTACCCTCTGTCTGACTGCATCTCTCCAGAGTCAATCCTAACGCATCCTCTCAGCATTAAAAATAGATTGATGAGGGACATGAATGTGAGTCCAACAGCATTCAGAAGAAAAACACAACTCCCCAGAGGAAAAGCAACTCCGTAGCTCTGAAAAAGCAGGAAGAGATCAACAGTTGGTCTGTAGATGACACCATTCCAAAACTTTTTACAGGAAAGCCCCAGCACTTTCTAAAGCCTCTCCATGCTCCTGGACAGCAGGGCAATCAAAGCTCATAATACTTTATCTTCTTCCAATAAACTGGGAACCTGAATAGGGACAACTGCTTTATTGGGATATCTTCCAGGGAAATAATTTAGCCTAATGCTCCTGAATGGCAACGACTACAGCTTAATCAAGCTGTAATTAGCATCAATTCTGCTTTACAGGGAGGCATTTGGCCAGGGCAAAGCCTCAAAAGCTTTTGAACCAGTTGTCAAATGAAAGATGCTCAGGCCCAGCTCAAATAGAGAAGGCAATAAAATGGATGGGAAAAGGCAAAAATGAGATGATTGCCATTCCAGTTGGGTTTTTTCAAGCCCTATTAACAGTCCCCCTAATCAAGGCTATTAGACCCCATTAAGAGCAATCTATCATGGCTTTGTACCACACCAAACCAGCCTGGTTAGGTGGTACCAGCAGAAAAACCTTCAAATAAAGCAGTGATTTACTCCTCTTGCCCAGCGTTCATCAAGGTGATGATTGATGAGATTACCCAGGCAGATGCAAACCAGGAGTTTTATTTACCACCTGTCTGAGTAATTTACAGAACTGCAAATTTTGCAGTGGCTGAATTCAACTCAGTGGCTTCTTTGGAGACAAAAACTGTACCAACCTACTCCAGCGCAAAAAAGGAAAGAAAAAGCTGGAATTTCATGGTGGCAATCCTGAAGGATTCCTGCTTCCCTCTGGTGCTCTGGTCTCATCCTGCAAATCAGTTCAGCAAACTGATCCAGGCTTAAATCAAAAAGGAACAAGAGGGAACTGCTTAGGCAGAAATGAAGGTGCATGGGACATGTCCCAAACAGGTGCCATGAGCTGGCAAGGAAATAAATAACAAAAAGCAACACAAAGCCAGAGGATCTTCTCGTGGGACAAGGTTTCCATGGCTTTTTCTGGAAATACTCATTTTGTTCTGAAATCAGGCCTTGGCAAGCCTGGGGGTGTTGTTTAATGAGTGACCAAGGGCAGCAGCTGAGGTCAGGCATTAACCACAGTGTTTTTCTCCTTGAGCTGGTGAAAGAGGGAAATCCCTGCCAGTTCTCACCCCTCTCTTACCTTCCTTCCATGTTGAGGATGCACATCAGCTCATCCTCAAAGAAATGGCTCGGGCACCCCAGAGTCTCAATGTCACTGAATCCGTCGCAGGGGACCTGCCAAACCAGACAAGGAGTTATGCACAGCACTACAAATTCACCCAGAACTTCCCAAGAAGTCTCAAAATCATTTTTTTTTTAATTCATGCAAGATCTTAAAAATGTCCTGCCCACCACATACTCACAGTCTGTACTCATGGATTTATTATTCCACTGAGAACCCCAGGAACATCCTACAGCAATTTCAGCCAAATTCTACAACATTTAGGGCTCTGATGCTGAGCTAAGGACCAGCACAATCACATTTATACAGGGTGGGCACAAGCTGGAAGTGATTTTAAGGTGGAATCAACTTCTGCTTGTGGTTGACTGAACCTCTCCATACACCCCCTGGGCAGGAGATTAATCCTGGGTGAAGGAATGAAGAGGCAGGAGCCTTTATTTTTTGCAACAACCACTTCTGCATCTATATTCAGAAGAGCTATTTTCTTCCAGAATTCAGAACTACTTTTTAAACTTCAGCTGAACTGTAAAAAAAATTGGCTTTCAAGCTTTTCACTATAGGATATGGGCTCATATACAGGTTGAAAGCATCTTTTCTCAGTTCTGAGTGGGGAATCAAGCTGCAGTTTCTGGCCCCACAGGAGATGGGTCTCATTATGAGGCCTTTGGGTACTGCTTAATGGTCTCTCCATAGTCTTTGCATACATGATTAAAACAGGAGGAATCCAGGAGCTTCTTTTCCCAGTGAATGCTCTGACAATTCTCCACGGACAAATGTCTGGCTGCTGCAAAACAGAACAGCCAGGAGATACCAAACACCCACCTGGACCCACTGCCTTCCTTTTTCACACCATTTTTGCACAGGAGCCATAAAAGGGGGGCTGTTTAGCGGCTCCTGTGTGAAATTTTGAATTCAGCAGAAGTTACAGGCAGTATTTATGCTTTATTCACAGAATTCCAGGCTGACCCAGCCGTACAGCTTGCCAAAATCCACAGTCACCTGCTAAGCAAACAGCCAAGTTAACTCCTGTTTCATGTGCAAGTCAGTTTGAGACACCACATTTTCACCTTTTTCCCACTGAACACAAGAGCATCTTGGGGTCACGGCTGGCTGGAGAACTTCAGAAACACACTTTGCAGCTGAGGGGCCCTGTTGTGCCTTGCTCCTGAATTCAAAGGGCTTGTGAGAGCTCTCAGAACTTGTCCTTGCACAAGGTCTGCAGAGAAACTCAGCAGCTGTCCTTTGTGTCAACAAACTCTGGCATTCAGAATTCCCAGAGCCAGGGCTGAGCTCACAGCAAAAAGCAAAGAGCTTTTAGGGCTGAATGCTGCACTCTACATACCTCTGGATTTGGAACTCTCTCCCCTTTTGGGCTGTGTTTCAGCATTTTCACACAAAGTCAGGAAATACAAAATCTCTGCCTGCGCAGTTAAGGTGGAGGCAGGGGCAAGAGAAACTCATGAAAAGTATTGATCGTGACTCTTTCAATTATTATGGAATCATGGAATATCCTGAGCTACCAAAAGATCATCCAGCCCAGCTCCTGGCCCTGCACAAACATCCCAAAATCCCACCATATCCCCAAGAGCGCTGTCCAAATGCTCCTGGAGCTCTGGCAGTCTCGGAGCCATGCCCATTTCCTGGGGAGCCTGGGCAGCGCCCAGCACCCTCTGGGGGAAGAAGAACCTTTTCCTAATATAAATAATAATAAAGACCAAATAAACACATTTTTTAAAAGGCAAAACCTCCCAAGAAATAAACAACTTTTGAATGGTTTAGGAACTTTTAAAGAAGAATATCCTCTGCTGATGTGAATGCTCGGCCAGTGTTGAGGAAACAGCCTCAAGCTGTGCCAGGGGAGATTTAGGTTGGATATTAGGAGAAATTTATTAATTTAAAGGGTTGTCAAGCATTGGAACAAGCTGCTTAGGGAAGTGGTGCAATCACTGTCCTTGGAAGGGTTCAGAAAATATGAAGATGTGGTGGTTAATGACACAGCTCAGTGGCTGGACTCGATCTTGGAGGTCTTTTCCACCCTTAATGATTCAATTAACAATTCCATTAATGATTCTATTAAACAAGGGGCCAGGTTGCTGCACACACACATATCTAGAGGAGGACTTACGTGTTCTGAGAAGAACCTCTTGGAGAAGGAAGCTACAATCCTCTGGGCTTCCAGCCCCGCGTTGTGCCGTGCCTTGTACTCCTCCAGCCAGCTGACGCTGTCACTGTGGCTGTAGTACTTCAGCAGGGATGGCCACCTGCACAAACAGACACAAATTAACAGCAGCATTAACATTTCACATCCCTGAGAACCTCCAGAATGTGAAACTGTAATCACTTGAGGAGCTGAGACAGCACCCAGACACTGCCCAGCTTTAAATTGTATAAAATTACCTCAGACATCAAAGCACAACTCCCTGATTTCAGCTGTGCATTAATGATTATTTAAAAGCAAGCTCTCCTGAAACCTTCAGAGGCTCCCACTCCAGGATTTCAATATCTAAACATCCTAAATGCTTCGGTTTTATAATTAAAAGAGTTTACCACAAAGAAGCATCACGTGGAAGCCAACCTGGCACTGAACAGAAGGGGAATTCTTTGTCCTGTGTTCTTCCTACCACCTCGGGGAGCTCATTAAAAGGCTGCACAAAACACAGCTTCCTCCACTGCCCTTGCTGGTGGCAACATCTACTGGAGGAAAACAGAACCCTGAAGTCAAACTGTGACAGCTAAATGCTTTTGCAGCTTGGTTTTGAGACAAGAAATAATTGTTTGAAGAAAAAAAACCCCAAAACCTCACAGCTTTCTTGTAAAAAAACCTCCTCCTTTACTGAGACTCAAAGTCCACGCATGTCACAGCTTACTCAGAATTTCAAGGTTCAGCTGCAAATCCAACTTCAGGGCATGTTTTGGGGGCTGTTAGCAGCACCTTTTTGAATGAAGTGGGTGTGTGGTGCCACAACACAGCTTTGTGCCATAAAATATGTGCCAGCACTGCCATCCCTGCTGCTGTGAAGACACCAAGATCACTTGTGTGAGAAACGTGAACAAGAATCAGCACAGATGGAAATATTTTGGAAAGAAAGCTGCGAGAAAGGGGTTTCTTTTCCTTTGCTGGGGCAGTCATTCCACATCTTGAAATGCTGTTCATTATTACTGGTTTATACTAAACATTTTCCTTCAACTCCATGGGTTGTCTCAGGTTCTTTTCAGATTACATAAATATATACTTATATACATATTTAATTTTATAAATAGCTAGAAGGCCAAATGTTTAAATCAGTAAAATTGCCTTAGGTTCTTTTCCAGTTATATGTATATATTTAAGTCTATATTAAATAGATAAAAGGCCAAATATTGAAATCACTCCTCTTGTACAAAAATTATTACCAGTGCCCAAACCACACCTGGAAGATATTTCACTGCTGGTTAATAATAAAACTCCCCTGCAATTTTCCTTCACAAAATAAAGTCAAATAACCTCACATTACATAACAGCCTCTCTCCTGATGAATCCCTGGCCTTTCAACTACTGCTGAGATGCAGCCACCTCACAATAACCATCACAGTCCTTTATTTTGGGATGAGAAAGGAGAATTTCAGGGGTTGAAAGGACAGTGAGAATTTTAGGAAGACAAAGTGCCACTGCTCACGATGGAATCCACCCAGGATGGCAAGGTCAGGGTGAAACCTCCTGCCAAAAATTCCATTACCAAGGAGAGAGGAGGAGAGCAGTGTGTGCTAATCACCCACCACACCCCATTCCAGCTGCTGGATCCCAACCAGTGCGAAACCTGCAGGAATTCCAGCCACTGAACTGGTGACAGTCAACCCCAGAGCCATGGCTTGGTGGGGTGGGGAAGCTCTAATTGTTCAGCAGCTTTTTTTCCCCCTATGAAAAGGGAATAATCCCCTCATTTGGGCTGTGCTGGATTTCAGGAGCCAACTGGCAGTTAGAGAAAGCAATTCTGCTGCTTTTCCTGTGCCAAAACAGACAAAAGCAGGTAAGAGATGAGCAGGTGCTGCGCTGGACAGCCTCGGGGATGAGTGCAGGTGCCTCCAGGACTGCTGAAACCAGCACAGCATCGCCAATATCACACCCACCCTTCATCCCCAGCCAAAAGAGGAACGGTTTCACTGAGCACAGCACTCTGTGGCCGACCCTGGGGGAAACAAAACTCCACAGCAGCAAAAGGATTCACAAGGATCTGGGTCTCTGTGAGAACAGCTCTCCCCAAATCCCCACAGATGAACACCTCTCTGCTGTCCAGCACTAGTCCTGTGACCACACAGACCTCGGCTGTTGTTCTGGAAGCTCCTGGAGGGGTCGGGGAGGCCAATCCCCAACTCCCCAGTGCATGTGGCCCCTGCCAGAGCCCGGGCTGGCTCTGGGAATGCAGGGGATCCACGTGCCCGGGTGTGGAAAAGGCTGCAAGATGGATCTCTGGCCAAGGGGGATCCCCTGCAAGCAGCAGGCTCAGCCTGGTCCGTCCCCGTGGGATTTAGGAGAGAAAGCAGCCTTGTAGGAGTCCTTGCAGAAGGACACCTGCCCGGAGAAGCTCTGGCTGCCCCATCCCGGGAAGTGTTCCAGGCCAGGCTGGATAAACCTGGAGCAACCCGGGACAGTGGAAGGTGTCCCTGCTCATGGCAGGGGGTGAAACGATGGCTTTAAAGCTCCCTTCCCACCCGAACCGCTCTGTGCCTCCATGATTCCACCCAGGGCGCCGCAGGTTCATCCAACCCCTGAGGAGCTCACCATGGAGCCGGGAAGACGCGCAGGGATCGGGAGGTGGCGGCGGCACTTCCACCTCCCCAGGCACACCCGATCCTCCCAGGCCGGGCCCGTCCGGCCATCCCCGGTGCCCCTGAACCCCGGGGGTGCCCATTCCCTCCCCTCAGAGCCGCCCCGAGCCCGGCGGGCCGGGCCGTGCGGCGGTGCCCACCTGAGGCGGAAGCGCTCNGGCCCCGCCGGGCCCGCGGCCTCCGCCGCCATCTTGGCTGTTTACCTGCGCTCCGGGGCCGCCCGGCGCTTCCGGGGAGGGGCGGCCCGGGGAGCGTCCGCCAAGTGCAGCCGCCGCGCCGAGCGCAGAGCGGGGCCAAGGGAGCGTCTGACAAGTGACGGGACCTCGCGGTGGGATCGGTATCGGGAAGGGGCACGGCGGGGGTCTGTCAGTGTGTATCGATATCGGAAAGGGGTGCCCAAAGGGGCCTCATCAGTGTGTGTCAGTATCGGAAACAGGGGCCAAAAAGGGGCCTCATCGATGTGTATCGATATTGGAAACGCGGTGTCAAAAAGGGATCTCATCAATGTGTATCGATATCGGAAAGGGATGCCCAAAGGGGCGTCGTCGATGTGTATCAATATTGGAAACAGGGCACAGTGGAGATCTGTCAATGTGTATCAATAGCGAAAAAGGGGTGCCAAAAAGGGGCCTCATTGATGTGTATCAATACCGAAAACGGGATGCCCAAAGGGGATCTTATCACATGTGTATCAATATCGAAAAGGGGGTGCCCAAAGGGGCTTCATCGATGTGTATCAATAGCGAAAAGAGGCTGCCCAGAGGGGACCTTATCTAATCAATACCTANCGGGGCTGGCACGCCTCGCGCAGCCGGCGGCAGGTGCAGGACACGCGGCCGATGTCGGCGGCGCCCAGCACGTCGCAGCAGAGGATGAGCTCCAGCAGCTCGCCCGGCAGGTCCGTCAGGCCCGTCCCGCCGCCGCTGCCGCCGCTGCCGCCGCCGCTGCCGGGCCCCGCCGGGCCCGCGGCCTCCGCCGCCATCTTGGCTGTTTACCTGCGCTCCGGGGCCGCCCGGCGCTTCCGGGGAGGGGCGGCCCGGGGAGCGTCCGCCAAGTGCAGCCGCCGCGCCGAGCGCAGAGCGGGGCCAAGGGAGCGTCTGACAAGTGACGGGACCTCGCGGTGGGATCGGTATCGGGAAGGGGCACGGCGGGGGTCTGTCAGTGTGTATCGATATCGGAAAGGGGTGCCCAAAGGGGCCTCATCAGTGTGTGTCAGTATCGGAAACAGGGGCCAAAAAGGGGCCTCATCGATGTGTATCGATATTGGAAACGCGGTGTCAAAAAGGGATCTCATCAATGTGTATCGATATCGGAAAGGGATGCCCAAAGGGGCCTCGTCGATGTGTATCAATATTGGAAACAGGGCACAGTGGAGATCTGTCAATGTGTATCAATAGCGAAAAAGGGGTGCCAAAAAGGGGCCTCATTGATGTGTATCAATACCGAAAACGGGATGCCCAAAGGGGATCTTATCACATGTGTATCAATATCGAAAAGGGGGTGCCCAAAGGGGCTTCATCGATGTGTATCAATAGCGAAAAGAGGCTGCCCAGAGGGGACCTTATCTAATCAATACCTAATGTGTATCAATACCTACGAGGCTGTGCCCCAAGAGGACTTATCAAAATTTACCAATATTGAAAAAGGGGTGTCAAAAAGGGATCTCATCAATGTGTTTCACTATCGGAAAGGGGTGCCCAAAGGGGACCTTGTCAGATGTGTATCAATACTTAAAAGGGGGTGCACAGAGGGGACATATCAATCTATATAAATATCGAAAAGGGGGTACCAAAAGGGGACCTATCAATGTGGATCAATATCTAAAGGGGTGCCCAGAGGGCACCTCGTGAATCTGTATCAGTACCTAAAAGGAGGTGCACAGAGGGGACCTCATCAAGAGGTATAAATATCTAAAGAGGATAAATATCTCTACAAATATCTAAATATCAAAGGGGACCTATCAATGTGTATCAATATCCAAAGGGGGCACCCTGTGCCAGGGCCTCCCCACCCTCCCAGGGGACAATTCCTTCCCGCTATCCCACCCAACCCTGCCGTCTGGCAGTGGGAAGCCATTCCCTGCCCATGTAAAAAAATCGGTCTCACTCTTTTTTAATAAGTCCTCTCCGAGTACTGGAAGGATCCCCCTTACATGGGAAAAGTCATGTCCCTATTCCTGCCTCATTCCCCTGGCCACTTTCTGCCATTTTCAGGCCTCTCAGCCCCTGCCTCGAGTCCTTTTGCTGTGCTCCCAAGGCTCCAGCTCCAAAACTCGCCTGGATTGCACACAGCCAGCCCTCATCGCTGGGCTGTGACATTTCCCCTGAGGACGTGGGATAAAGGATGGGAGCCATGGAATGCTGTGACTCAGGCCACCTCACAGGGCAGCGTCTCTGTCTGGCAGGTAAACAGGGACTGCTGATTGCCACGGCTATTTGTGGTGCCCTGGCATCACAGGTGGCAGAGCAGAGCGAGGCCAGGGCGTCAGCAGAGACCTCGAGCAGCCTCCCGGTGTCAAAAACCCAGAGAGAGGAGAAGAACTGCCGGCTTTGAGTTCGCTTTTTTATTTTGACCGTAATGCAAACAGGCATAAGTATTCCATAAAATCAGAAGATTGGGACTATACAGAGAGAGGTGCATGCTTCAGAACAACATGGATATCTTGCAAACAGAGCCAGAGTCAGTCTGAGAGAGGGGCTGGAGCACAGGGGGCGAACGGCAGAGATTTTAGCAGCATTGAGAGCTCAGAGGTAGGGGAAGAACCGCGTTTCTGGCCGCTTAAAGCACTGCTAGGGTCACACACAACACGGGCTCACCCCACCCCACGGCTGCTCAGCACGGACCTGCCTCGGCATCACACAGACAGCTCCAGAACCAGCTCCCCCTGCCCCACACACACCTGTTTGATGGGATGCAAAGTGAGAGTGCCGGGCTCAAACCGTGGCATCGTTTCCTCAGGCGAACGAAGGCACAGTGACGTGAGGGGTGCTGAAGGGATTGAGGAGCAGGGAGCAGCCAGGGCCCGGAGCCCCACCCAGACCAGCAGGATTCACCCACAGCTGAAGATTTTACTGGAACATTTGGGAGTTCGCTGCCCCAAAGCTGCCACCCTTCCCAGCCCAGTCCCCGTCCTCGTTGTGGCACCGCTGCTCTTCAGGAAAAGGCCACCGGAAAATGAAAGACTCCACCCCAACCTTTGAGTCTGAGACTAAAGGTGCCTGGGGGAGCCGAGGGGATAAATCCCTGCTCCTGTTACAAAAATTAATTGGCACTGAATATCAAATTCCCCGGGCAGCTGGCAGGAGTCATGTTTTTAACTCCGTGCAATCTAAAAAGCAACAAGGCCCGGCTGAAAGTCATCCCGCTCCGCTCATCCTCTGCCTGGGGAATTGTGTGTGCTCTCTGGAAAAGCTGCAGACTGCTCACAAAGCACACAGAGCCCGGGGTTTTTAAAGGCATTTCGAGGCAGCAGAGCGTGGGAATTGGGAATAGTGGGGATTTGCCTGTGCTGTAGGCTTTTAGCAAAGCAGGGATTTTGCACCGAATCTCACTCGCAGGGAGATTCTCCAACCCCATCTCCCATTCCTGGACATCCTGTGGGCTACTGGGAGCTGGGTTTTGGTTAAGACAGGATTCCATGCCACGACCACATGGAGAGAACGAAAAAGCGGGCTCAGAAGCAAGGAGCATTAATGTCTCAGTTAATTAAGGCTGTTTCGTTGCCCTTGATAAATGTTTAAAATCTCTGCTGGCAGTTATTGTAGGAACAGAATGTTTGGTTTAATGCAAATTTGATACACTGGCTGTTTGCTCTCTGTTTGCTTTGCCCACCCCAAAACCAACCCATGAAAACAGAGCGACAAAAAGAAGCCCCAAATCAGTTCCTCTTTTAGATCAACTTTTCCAATATTTAGCCTTTCCATTTTCCAGGTATTAAGGATGCCCCTGGAAGGAAAATACTTTGCCTGGTGTTTTTCACTCACAGATTTCTGCACCAGCCCTGCAGAGGGCTGGGCAGGAGCTTCCCTGCATCCCAGTGCTGCATTCCTGCTTTTGGCCCACGGATACCAGAGAAATCCCTGGAGCCTTGCCCAATTCCTCACCACATTAATGAGGAATAGCTGCAAAACTCCAGCCTATGGGCTCCTGATCAACCAGGAACTCTCAGGGCCAGGCTCACAGGTTTGATTTGCTCACTTTGAGGCGCTTCCTCCCTCCCGAAAATCTGGCCAGGCAGGACACGGATGAGTGAGGCAGGAGAGCAGCAGCCCCGTCACTGCCCGAGAGCTGCCACTGCCCAGCTATGGGCTCACAACCTGCTGGGGTTTTATTCCTGTGGTTCCAGGGCTCACACTTCCATCCCAGCCAAACATCTGTAGGGGTGGAGGCCAGGAATTTCCAGTCTACTTCATTTTCCCAGCCGGAAAAAAAGGCGGATCTGCATGGCAGTGCTTGGATATTCCACGAGTTTCCCTGTGCTAAACCAAGCTGGTTTTTGACCTCTTCTAAATTCTGTTTCACTTCTGGAACCAAGTGCTTTAAAGCAGCAGCTTTCTCCCACTCCCCTGAATTCCCGCTGAGCACACACGGCCACATGGAAGAAGCTGGAGCTGGGATCTCCCTGGGAAAGGGGAGGTTTCCCGGGGATTGCTGGAGCCATGCATCGCAGGCACGTGCAAGCGCGGATTGACACACGCAGAAATACTCTGAGTTTGCTGCTGTGCAAGCTGCCGAAATCCCCAGTGCCACTGAAGCCAGCAGGTGTGGAAGGCATTTTGGATGTGGGAGGACTTGGATTCCGGGCTAATTTTATCCAAGTTCAGGGTTACGAGTTTTTGAGAGCACCGGCCAAATTTTGCTCTCCCTGCGACAGCAGAAGGAATTGTTACAACAAACACGGAGTTACAGCGAAGTTGAATGGTCCTGAAAATGTGTCTCCATCTGTTCTGTGGAGGGACTGGGCTCCCCTCTGGAACTATCAGCGCGATTGCAGAGTTATCAGAGCAATTCTGAAGCTGAGAACAAGTCTCTGGTGAAAGCAGGAACAGAACTTAGTGTTGAGCATAAAATTATCCTTCCAAGAAATGGTGGTAAGCCTCAGAGGGCAAGGGAACGGCTTCAGTGGTCAGCAGTCAGGAGGCAGCGGCTTTGGCTCGGGCTTGGTGCAAGTCCATGAGGCTTCAAGCTCAAACACGACCTCTCTCCCCAGAGTTTAACCAGAACGGGGTCTCCGGGATGTGGGAGAGTTCCCAGCCCTACGGGGACTGGTTTGCACCCCCAATGTGACCTCTCCCCACCTCCATCCCCCTGTAAAACCCCACCTCGGGGAGATGGGGCTGAGCAGGGCTGAGTCTGCTCCCAGTTATCCCAGGGGGAATTTCCCCACCCGTGTCGGACGGGGTCAGAGGGCAGGAGCGGGGCCGTGCTCCCTCCCCAGCACAAGGCACTGTGAGTCCGTGTCCATCCCCAGCACCCGCGCTTCCAGCGGGGCAGGCAGGGCTGGGAAGGGGGAAGGAAGGATCTCCGGAGGGAAGTGGCACAGGGAGCCTGGGATACCCAGCCTGGGATGGGGTGACAGGAAAGGAACCACGGGAGCAGCCACAGGCTGGACACGGGGTCATTGTCCGGTCTCTTCCCACCTCCTGTCCTGCAGGGCCATGGTTCCCTGGCCCAGGACACCCTGCAGGATCGCTGGCCGTGCCCAGACACCTCAGATCCCACTGCTCAGGGTGTGAACAGAGTCCCTGCTCCCCCTGGGGCCACACAGGCACAGAGGGGACGGGGAGCGTGGACAGCCCGGAGTCAGACCCCATTTCTCTGGCCAGGATGGATGTGACAGGCTCAGTTCCTCTTGTGCCACGAGCTCAGGCCACGATGTGGAGGTGACAGCTCTGTGAGGCCACTCCTGGTGGCAGATGTCTCACTGTTTTCCCGTTGTCTCACTGTTTTCCTGTTGTCTCACTGTTTTCCCGTCGTCTCTCAAAAGCAGAAGAACAACAAACTCCCCAGCAGATCCTCCCTGGGAGATGAAACCTCGGAAATCACCAACAGCACAGGCACTGGATACCCTTGCACTGAGTGGTTTTTCCCTGCTGGTGGACACAGCAGGTCGGGAAAACACGGAACCTTTTCCCATGGGTTTCCAAATCCACATAGGGACTCTCTGTGGATGCTTGAAAGACCTAGGAATTAAAATCTTTGCAAAAAAATCCACTTGGTAGCGTCTTGAAAATCAAACCTCCTGTTCACAGAAGAGTCTCTTTAACACCTGGAGAGCGAAAAGGAGCAGAGCTGCTCAAAAAGGGAGGTGCTGATGGTGAAGATCCTCAGGAGAGCGACTGGGACGGCGGCCAGGCTGGGTGTCCATCAGGTCCAGCACAGGAGAGGGTGGGCAGCAGGCACCCAGAGGGGACAGATCTGTGACCCAAGTGCCCCAGAGGCGCAACCCCTCTGTGTGTGACCCCTGGAGCAGCTCAGGGGCTGGGGCAGAGCCCTCCTCACTCTGTGGTTTCAGCTGAGATGTTGTGGCTGCAACCCCACGTCAGAAATGCCACAGCCAGACCAGCAGAGGCTGGGCTGGGAGAGCAGCGTTTAGGGAATAAAAAAGCACATCCACAAGGTTCTTTCCCCGTTGCCATGGGAGAAAATGAAGCTCGAGGGGAGTGCGAAGCCCCTGCAGATGGAGGGGATGAAGGGGAGCAGTGCAGACGTCTGAGACTGACTCAGCAGCAAACGCTGAATCAAAATTCCCAGCGGTGCAGCCTGTGAGGAGCCAACGATCCCACCCAGGCTGCGGGAGTAGAGGCAGCTCGGAGCTCTGGGGGGCTTTAACGTCATGGACCTTCCCGGCAGGGAGGGGATTTCTCCTCCAGGTGCAGGCGAGGAGCCTCAAACCAGCATTTCCCATCCCGAGGGCTCGGCAGGGCTGAGCCCCGCGGTGTTTGGGGAGCTGTGCCCGGCCCAGACCCCTCTGCAGACCCCCGGCAGGCAGGGCTGTGCTTCCCTGCTGAATTCCCTGGCGCCTCCGGCTGGGGGGAGACGGAGGTGGCGAGCTTTGGGATGCAGGAAAAGTGAGATAATCCAGCTCAGGCACGGGCTGCAGGTGGGAGATGTACAGCAGACCGGGCAGGAGGCAGGACGGGAGGGAGAAACTTGGCCAGCACCACGGTGTGAGCTGGGAAGAGGACAGAGGGATGCTTCTTTGGGCACTACCTCCTCCTCCTCCTCCTCAGCAGATTGAATCGGCCCTTCTTCTAAAGGAGGACCAGAGCACAAAGCCGGAGCCAGAAATTCCCAAACAAAGAGGATGAATCTGATTTTTTTTCTGATTTTAGCTCTGTTTCTGCAGCCACAGGATGGGGCTCAGGGCCAAGCTTGCTGCATGTTCCCAGCTCTGGGGCCAAGGAGTTTTCTCCTAGACAGGACCTCTCCCAAACTCACACATCCCAAGCCAAAGGACCCAGCTCCCCACCTCACTGCCCACTCTGGGACTGGGGCACAACCCACAGGGGTGGGCTGCCCTTTTTCCCGTCCGCTCTTGCTTTCACCTCCAGGTCACCAAGTCCCCAGGCAGTGCCACCTAGCAGTGTCCCAGCCCTGTCAGCCCAGCGAGCTCAGTTCCGGCCACACTGTGGCAGCATTTATTCGTTTTATCCCGTGTTGGATGCTCAGCAGACCTGGATCTCAAATTCTCCCAGTGCCTGGAGTCCTTTTGCTCCTGGATTTTGGGCTGGAGATGCTTCAGGGACTCAGGGAGTCGAAGTTGCAGAAGGTGTCACAACCCATGGAGAGGGCAGGAGATCCTGGCTGAGGGTGGGAATAACGGCACAGCCTGGGATGGGGGAGCCAGCGGGGCTTGTTCCAGGGGCTGGGAGAGCAGCAAACCTCCTGCAGCTCTTTTTGTGCTGCCTTTAGCTCGGGGCAGGCGATCTCAGCCCTGTGAAAGCTCCTGGACAATCTGCCAGTTGCCAGTTCAGGTGCTCAGCTCCATGCAGGCGTCCGTGCACAGCTGAGCAGAGTGGTGCAGGAGGGCAGGATCAGCAGCTGCCACCTCAAGATGCCGACCCTGCATCCCTGCCCCCAGCAAGAGCTGCGGCCACACCCTGCTGTCCTTGTGCTGGCAGAGAGGGAGGACAAACCTGGGACTGGCTCAGCTGGGCAGAGCCTGGTGCTGAAAACACCGAGATTCAATCCCTGGATGGGCCGTTCCCTCAGGAGCTGGGCTTGATCCTTGTGGATCAAGAATATTCTGTGATTCTTCAGGGTGCAGCAGGAGGAAGGACACACAAGGTCATGTTTGCTTTCCCTTGCAGGCAGCTTTTCTCTGTTAGAGGCTTTCTGTTTTCTCCAGCCTTGCTGTGGTCGTGTTAACAAATCGCTTTTGGGGCCAGGCTTTTGCAGCAGGGCTGAGGTGTGAGCGTGTCAGAGCCCGGCACCTTCGCAGCTGATCTCACCTCCCTTCTCACACGAGGTGTCCTGGCTTAGACAGCTCGTGCCCCTGGCAGGTGGCACGGAGGGGGCTGGCTCACCCCCAGAAATGCCACACGTGTCTTCCTTGGCCGGCAGGTCGCTCTGGGGTGGCACTTTCTGCTCCCTAAAACGTGGAAGGGGCTGGGATCTGCTGTCCCAGAGGTGCTGATGAGGCGTGCTGAGAGCTGATGGCTCTGGGATTTCAGGAGTCCTCCTCTGGCACATCCTCACCGAGGACCTGGAGCCTCCATCCCCCTCCAAGCTCTGCCTTTATTCCCCAAAGGTGCCTCTGGCAGCTGGGAGCTGCTTCTGTCCCATCCTTGTGGCTTTCCAGGCTCAACTGGGAGAGGGATCAGGGCGTGCAGAGCTCTGGGTGCAAGCCAGGCCCTCAGAGCCATGGCTGCGGATCGAATATTCCCTGTCAAACACACTGGAGAAATCACTGCCCGGAGCTTTTCCTTCACCTTTGCATTCAGAGCTTGGGGGAGAACTTCCACACCAGCAAAAGTCAGGGATGGAGCAAAAGGAGAGGCTCACGGGAAGCAGGGAAGGAGAGCGGGGAAAGAGGGACAAAGCGCAGAGCCCGCTCAGGAGAAATCGTGACACATAAATTGGATCAAAACCCACACAGCTGTACCCAGGCTGCTCAGGGATGGGTAAAACTCATGGGCATGAGGGCAGTGCACATCATCTGCCCCCAGCCTAGGGAATAAGCCCAGGTTTGTCCAAATCCAAGGGAAAGCTGTGAAAACACAAGGATTCAGCCAAGCCCCGAGCTGGGGGGAGAGAGAGCCTGGCAGGAACAACACCCAGCTCTGGACAAGCAACAAGACCTCACCATTGCCCAGCCCCTGCCGCCTCTGCTCGGCCCCCAAAACAGCCAGAAATGATCACAAAGGTGGTGATTTCATGCAGCTGCAAAATGCCCTCATGGGAAGGAGGGGGAATGTGGAATTCTGAAAAGAGCCACTGCAGGTTATAAAGCCATCGAACTCCAGTGGGGAAATCCAGGGAAGGGGGAGGAAGGAGGTGAAAAGAAATGGCCACAGGACAAGAGCAAGAGAAAGAGAAAGAAAAGGAAATAAAAGTCATCATCATCATCAGGACACAACAACAGGACGAGAGACAGAGCACTTTCCATGGGCAGTTCCCCGTGGAAAAGGAGCCACCGTGTCCGTGAAATACAAAACCCAGTGCCCTCCAGCTGGAGGGGGCAGCAGGCGCTGGGACTGGTTTGGCATCCCCTGGGGGCGAAGGGTCCGGTTAGGAGCAGAAAACCCTGCAAGGGAAAGGGGAGAAAGGCTGGCCTTAGAGGGAGCAGCACTGGGATCATCCCAACCTGGACTTTCCGTGTTGTGGGCAGGAATCTACAGAGCTGGGTGAGGTGGGCAGGAAGGTGAGCTTTATCCCTATCCACAGGTGGGAAACTGAGGCACTCTGACAGAGCGCAGACCCCAGAGTATGTGATTCCTTGGAGAAAAATTCCTGCCAAACCTCAGGGATGTGGGGAGACCCACTCCAGGCACTACACAGGGAAGGGATTTCACCCCAAGCTACCGAGGGCCAGCACAAGGAGCAAGATCCATGCAGCTGCCCAGCCTTTATCCCAAATAATCCTTCTGCTCAGCCAGGGAAAATCCCACCACGACCAAGCTGAGCAAATGGCAGCACTTGGTAGAGCAGAAACAAACACAGCAAATGTCAAGGTTTCTCTTTTTTTCTTTGTTAACTTCTGGTTGTTTTTACAACAGCAGGGAGAAAAATCTCTGGATCTTTCCTGAGCAGGCATGGAGAGCTGAACACCTGGAGCCAGCCAGGCCCCCCTGCAGCTGGGGAGAGTCACCCCTTCCCATGGGTTTTTCCAGCCTGGAAGCAGGCAGTAGGAAGGGCTGTTTTCCTTTGCATCCCTTTTGGGTGGTGTTGTCAGGTCTGAGCACATCCGTGCAATCAATTGGGAAGCTGGGGGGATTCATCCTAGAGAGGTGACAGCTATTCCAGAGGCTTCCAGAGCTTCCTTTCCCACCCTTTCCCATCCTTTCCCATCCTTTCCCACCCTTTCCCATCCTTTCCCAGCCTTTCCCACCCTTTCCCCATCCCTCAGCCCCGGAGGAGACTGCAGGGGTTAACAAAAACGTGTCAGCTCACTCATCCGTGTCTTTTTTGCTCTCCTCGATGAATGCGATGGACTCGGATCTAAGGCGGTTTGTCACCTCGTACGTGCGCAGGGTGACTCCAAAAATATCCTCGTGGTACCGGCTGTCATCCTGGGAGAGAGGGTGGCAGAGGGGCACAGGGGAAAACGGATTTGTAAATGGTTGGTGTCAGCCCCGGCAAAATCCTGTGTGGTGGGGAGGCACCAAATACACAGCGAAGGGTTTGGGATCTGTCCCAGGTGGGACGGAGGGGGTGGAATGACCTTCCTAAGGTCACACTGTGGAGCTGCTCCGTGAATTAGACCCCCTCAGCTGCTGGAAATGCCCGGCTGGCAGGGGCACAAGCAGCCCAAAGCCAGTTTGTGGGCAGCCAATGGCTCTGGAATCCCTTGGGGCCTGGATGGAATTGGGAACACGGTTCAGAAGGGATAATCCCATGGGAATGGTGCTGAGTTCTCCTCCTGAGGAGAAGCAGAGCTGTTCCAGCATCCATCCTCAGGGCTATGTCCCAAACCAAGCTCGTTTAAGCTTCAGCTGCACCATCTGTGCTCGGCCAGGGGCACATAGACAGGGACATTTGGAGAGGGGACCCACAAAACGCCCTGATAAATTCAGATTTTGACGGAGGGACCTTGCAGGGTGAACGAGCCCTGCCAGGAGTGCCCGGCAGCGCTGGCACCAGTGCTCAGCACGCTCCTCACGGGAGCCGAGCAACCTCCCTGCACACCCAAACCTTCGGAACGTCACCCTCCCGACCCTTGCGGCGTGCAGCCGGGTGGGAGGAGGCAGCAGGTGCAGCGCCCGTGGCAGGAGGTGGCGGTGGTGCCACACGCGGGTGCCACACGCAGGTGTCACATGCGGGTAGCGGTGTCACGCTGCAGGCACGACTCACCCGCAGCTTGCTGAGGAAGGCTCCAGCCTCCTCCGCCGACAGCTGGCCCTGCTGCCGCACGATGCGCTGCACGGCCTTGAGGACGTCCCCGGCCATGGTGACATCCCCGCACACGTAGATGTGGCCTCCCTGCTCCTTCAGCGCTCTGAACACGGTCTGGGCCAGCTGCTCCTGTAACACGTCCTGCACGTATTTCTGAGGGACCAGGAGGAGGAGGAGGGAGCTGGGATTAACGCTGGTTTCTCAGCCCTGTCCCGCCCTGGGGGGCAGCAGGGAGAGGTGACCCCTCTTTGGGGGACATGGCTGTGCCTCGCAGCACCCACAGTGACAAAAAGGAGATGGGGACAGCGGCAAGGCACCATTCTGCTCTTGTATGATCACACCTGCACAGTCTCTGTCATTGCCAGGCCTGTTCAGAGCCTGGTGGGAATTTGGGGCAGGGATTTGCATTTGCTCTGGGTCACCCCACTGGGGGACATTTTTCCTTTCCCTTTCCCTTTCCCTTTCCCTTTCCCTTTCCCTTTCCCTTTCCCTTTCCNTCCCTTTTCCCTTTTCCCTTTTCCCTTTTCCCTTTTCCCTTTTCCCTTTTCCCTTTTCCCTTTTCCTTTCCCTTTCCTTCATCTCCTCCCACCTGGATGGCTGCAGGAGCAGCCTGGGCACACATTCAGGCTGGCACCAGGATGGGGACACGCCCTGGGAATGGTGGTCACTGGGAAGGGCCAATCCTGCACATTTATGTGCCCTGGGGATGAGTGACCATGGCTGTGCCAAGGAATCAGCATGTCCATGCCCTGCTGGCTCCCCCTGGGCACCCAGCACTGCCCGGCATTCCCGGGGCCGTGCCCACCTTTGGTTTGTCCGGTTCCCGGGAATAGGCCGTGTACAGCTCTCTGAAGACACCTTGGGTTTTGGCAAAGAGTGTCTCCTCCTTGTAGATGTGGTCGATCCTGGACTGCCGGCAGCCGAACACCAGGACCATGGGACAGGGCTTCAGCCCTGGGGACAGGATGGGGACAGCACTCAGCTGGAGAGCACCCCAGTACCTAATTCCCACAAGCCATCACCCTCCGGACATGCCAGCAGATCCTCTGGGACACCCCTGGTGGGATGGAACTGCGATCCCTCCACCCCCAGCCCAGGGTTCCCAAAATCTTTTTGAGGGGAGGAGCAGGATGGCCCCACCTTTGTGCTGGATGTCAAAGAGCCGCTGCTGCCAGAAGCTCCGGAAAGGGGCGATGCCGGTGCCAGGGCCAATGAGGATGCAGGGCACCTGGGGATCCTGGGGCAGGTGGAACCCGGGGGCACTGCACACATCAGAGATCGGGTTAAACACAAGCAGGGTGTTCCCTCAGCCAGCTGAGACACCTCCCGGAGAGAGAGGGGGAGAAAATAAGGTGAAATCCCAGGAAGTGACATTTTCGTGAGGAATTGCTCCCAAAGGGGAACCATTTGCTCACAAACTGAGCCCTGTTTTCCCTCACTGTGACAACAACTGAGGGCAGAGAGCTCATCCTGCAAGGGGCCTCATCCCCTGTTCCTCAGCCCTGGCCCCGTGTGGGCCACTCACCCTCGAACGAAGCAGGGCACCACTTCATCTGTCTGGATCCGATTGAGCCACGAGGAGCAGACTCCATGGTGGATTGGTCCCTCTCCATCTGGGAAGGGAGGGAAGGAGGTCTGTCCGTGGCACATCACCCAAGGGCTCTGTTTTCCTTCCCAAAACCCTCCCTGCTACATCCTGCTTGAAACATTTCCTATTTCGGCATCCATTCTCCAGGAACTTGGCAGAGTTTGGCGCTTGGATCCCTCTTTGGAGCTGCCCAGGACCCAGGCCTGGCACAGCTGGACCCCCACAATCCTTAGGGAGCACCCAGCTTTCCATTGGACCTTTTTGGCAGGAGCAGCATCGCGATGCTCCCTGACCCAAACCCTCCATGGCAGCTCCACTGTCCTCCCTGTGTCCTGCAGACCACCAGTGCTGTGTCCATCTCCACCATGGCCGTGCTTGGACACACCAGGGCTGTGTCCATCTCCACCATGGCCATGCTTGGGCGCATCAGAGCTTGCACAGCTACAGAGGTTTGGCTACTGGGAATGTGGATTTTAGGTTGGACAAACAGAATCCCGCATGGAGGTCGGATTCTGACCCTGCCCCAGAAGTGACACCTCTGTCACTGCCACTCTCCACGACATGGGACAGCAGCGCCATGGTTTGAGGGAATCTGGTTAGAGGCTTCCAAATAATGTCTCCCTGCCAGAGATTTTGTGGGGTTGCCCCTGTGCTGCTGCTGCTGCTTTTCCCCAGAGCCCCGAGCCTGGCATGGTACCTCGGGTGCGGTAGGACACCACGGCCACGGTGAGGTGGACCTCTCCTGGGTACATCTCCGGGGACGAGCTGATGGAGTAGTAGCGAGGCTGGAGGAGGGGGAGCTGGGTGAGCAGCAGCGTGGAGGGCATCTGCACCGAGGGGAACTCCTCCAGCACCTCCACGATAGTGGGGTTCTTGGACCACTTCCACTCCTCGTACTCCTGCAAGCCCTGGGAAAGAGAGAGGGAGGAGACAGCTGCAGGATCCACCTTTTCCAGGTGCCTCGAGTGGTATCCCAGCAGGTCCATGGCAAAGCTGGGTGGCAGTGAAGGCACCCTGAGCCCTGCTCAGGGGGAGGGACTCAGCCTAACACAGTGTGGGATGAAATGCCCTGGCTGGGGCTGTGATTGTCCCCAGGGCCTTACAGAACCTGGGGCTGGGGCTCTTTACCTTGCTGAGGACCTGCAGACGTTTCTTCTCCTTGTCACTGGTGGCCAGCAGAGCGAACTGCTGCAGCAGCAGCGGTGTGGGAGGTGTGGTGATGTCCAGGTAGTACTTGAAGGCCTGGAAGATGGTGCAGGGTGGGACGCGGTTCTCATCTGTCCAGTTACTGATGACACCTGCCAGAAGGAAATCCAGCACAAGCTAGGCATCAGCTGAGCAGCAGGGCCAAGGTGGGCAAATCCTGGTTTTCATCCCCCCCTGAGACACTGGATTAGGGTTTTCCATCTCTGGCAGTAGAGAATCAGACTTATCCTGGAAATACGGTGTTGGGATGGCCCCTCAAGATCCCTTAATTCTTCCCCATCCTAGACATTTCCCTTTCTGAGGGAATATAAACACCTCTAATTTTCCCACAGAATATCTCCCCCAGGGCACTGCCCACCCTTCAAACCCCTGCTCCCCATCCTGAATGCAGATGAGCAATGGCTCTGGGCAGAGCAGGGATGAAGGAGGTGCTCCCAATCTGGGCAAATACGGCAGGGAGACGGAAAATTATTTCTCCTGGGGATTTCTCCCCAAGGAGCTACAAGAACTTCAGGGGCTGGGAAAGGAGGAGAGAGGCCAGCTGCACCCCCTGGTTACCTAGAGCTGTGTTCCTCTCCTCCAGCAGCTCCACCTTCACCAGCTGGTTGGCCGGAGGGGCATCCTCAAGCCTGTCTATGAGGGCATTGACCAAGTCCTCGTGGTTCCCTGGGAACACCCCCAGGTGGTCCCCGGGCAGGTACTGCAGCTCCTGGTGCCCGTTGGTGTGCAGGCGCAGGAAGATCGTCAGGCGGCTGCAGGGGAAGGAGGAAAAGCAGTGAAAAAGTGGTTTGGGGGAATCCTTCAGGGAATTGCTGAGCCCTGGCCTCAGGAGCTGCTGGTACGCTGGGCAGTGGTGGTGGCACGTCCAAGCTGTGGTGGCCATGTCACCAAGGTCACAGCAGGGAGGAAGGACACTGCAGCACCCCCTGACTCACCCCTGGGGACTTTTTAAAAGGGGGGAAAACCAGTTTAACCTCCTTCTCAGCAATTTTATCCGTCCTTTGCTGCCGCTCCAGCCTGCTCCCCATCCCACGGGCTGAGAGAGGCGCCAGCAGGGATTTCACCGTGCATGGGGGCCGGGAGCACCCTCCAGTGGCTTCCAGTCCTGATTTGCCCCAAAGTGGATTCCATGGAGCATCCAGGGCTCAAGGGCCATTTGTAGGACTGTTTTGAGTGCACCCTGTGTGGGTTCATCTCCTACCTGGACTTGGGGCTCTGCAGGTTCTGGCGCGTGAGGAGCCGGGCAGCATAGACGCGTTTTTTGTGGATGCTGTACAGTCCTGAGGAGGAAAAGAGCCAGGGAAGGGGTTCAGCAGAGCATGGCCAACGCTTCTGGCTTTTGTAGGATCATTGTGGGTTCAGCCCTTCAGACCAGAGCTGACCACAGAGGTTTGACCTCCGTCCTGCGAGCTCAAGGGATCAGAAACACCAGGGGAGAACCAAGCACGTGTCCCTTTTTTTAATGGCTGAGGAGGACTCCAAAACCACCCCCACGAGACTCAGGGCTGCGCCCTGGCGTTGCCCACAGGCTCCTTGCGCTGCCAGTGCCACCTGGCTGGCAGCAAAGCGCTCGGGTTTGGGAAGAGCTGAGCCGGTGCGGCAGATCCTGCGCTGCAGGAGCCGTGCTGAGGGGCCAGGTGTCCGTGGGCCGGACCTGCCTTTGCTCCGCAACACTCGGTGGAGCAGCATTGGACAAAATAAGCTTGGAAAGATCCCAAATTTCCAGCTCCTCGCTTCACAAAACGGGGTCAGGAGGAGGGAGAGCTGATTCTGTCCAAACATCTCTGTCACAAACACAGACAGGGACCGGCCAGAGGGGCCTGGGACCGTCACAGGCTGCTCCTTGGGAATGGGATGGGGGGAAAGGCAGGGCTGAAATGCTGGGAATTTAACAGACACAAAAAAGGGGATTTGGCCCCTTTACCCCAGTGTCTTCTCCACCTGCCCCACAGCCAGAGCCCTCCAGGTGAGCCCATGTTTGTACCTTGTGTGAGCTCCGGGGCCTCGGCCACGTAGGTCAGACGGAACTTGCTCCTCTTCCAGCTGCGGTCGTTGCTGATGAGGGAGTTGTTGGCTTTCTCGATGTTGACGTCATCCCCCACGCAGAACACGTCACACGCTGCCTGCAGCACACACCAGGCCCTCAGGCACCTCCCTGACCCCCGCTGACCCCCCTTGTCCCAACCGTCATGGAGAAGGAGCCCCCAGAATTGTAGGGCTATACCATGGGCACATCTCGCGGTGCTCTCCTTCCCTGATATCTGGGATAACGCAGGAATTCAACACATTGGTGACTTTTAGGTGCTTTCATCACAAAGCAGAGCTCCACCAAAATATGGACAACCTCTTTATGGTGGGCTACGGTGGTGCTGGAGTGTCCCGGTGCAGGGAAAGGGAGGCTGGGTGTGGATCCAGCTCCAACTCTGCCCTTCTCCCCCCTGCTCCTCCTCAGAGCCCCAGGGCAGCCCCAGGTTACCTTGAAGACCTTCTTGGCCCAGGTCCTGAAGGACTCCTCCTGGCCACAGAGCTCATCCCCCTCTCCCATGCGGAGGATCCTCTCCCCACCCAGCTCCTCCAGGAGCGTGTCCACGGCACGGGCGAAGGCGCAGAAATGGGGGTAAGCGCGGGAGCCCAGCCCAAACACGGAGAACCTGCAGAGAGGGGGCACGGCTGTGGCTGCCCAGCTGGGAGGGATGCTGGGGTGTCCCCTCCTGTCCCACCATCACCCACAGCAGCCTGGAGGGATCTGCACATCACCAAAACACCTCAGGGTGAGGTGGGAGTGACGAGGTCTGTGCAGCACCAGCCCTGTCCCCTGCCCCATCCCCTGTACCTGACGTTGGCCAGGGGCCCCGTGCTCTCAAAGTTGTCCCTGGAGTCAGGGCCATCGCTGGAGGATTTCCGTGCATCCGAGTAGGAGGAGACGCTGTTGAACCGGACCTTGTAGCTCCTGTGGACAGCGACAGCGCCCAGGCTGGTGTCACCTGGTGGCTCTCACCTGGCTTCGTGCTTGGAGGGGACCCAGTTGTGGGGGACACCAAGCCAGAGCTCAGGGCTCACAATTCCATGAGTAGGGGAATGTGCTCCCTGCCGGGATTAAGCCACAGCAACCCCTCTGCATCCCCCAGCTGGAGCTGGAATGCTCCACGAGGTCCTTGTCACCTCCCACTGTGCTGCCCCAGGTGCTGGCCACCACATTGTCCCCAGTGATGCAGAGCTGCCAGGACCTTTAGCTCTACCTGTCCTTCCCTGGCAGTACGCAAGGTCAGGTGTGTGTCTGAAGAGATGTTCTGAGGGTTTTTTCATTCATAGGAAGTGAGAAATAAAGAAAAAAAAAACAGAGTGAGAGAAAAAGGGATGAGGAGGGGGAAGGGGAGCGGAGAAAAAAAAAAAAATCTGACAACAGCAGAAGTATTTCTGAATTGAACCATCTTCCAAAATTGCTCCACACAAGAGTTTCTAAATTTACAGCCAGAGCAGTGAGCAGTGGTGTGTGCATGAGTCACGGCACAGCTCCTGCAGCCAGCACGGCCCCAGAGCCGAGCGATAGCCGGGGTCACAGAGTCCCCAGTGCCACCCCTGCCCCTTCCTCAGCCTCCCCCTCTCTTCCCACACCTCCACTCTGCTGACCCTGGGCCCTGGGTTATCCCAGGATATGCAGCCTCCCTCCCCAGCCTCTGGGATCTGCACGGAGAGGCTCAAAGCTCATCTTCCAGCGATGGGGGATTTTCCACAACCCCCGGTGCTGTGCAGGGCAGCACAACCCCCTGGATTAGCTGGGCACAAAGCCCCAGTTCCCCACGTTGGGGCAGGAGCAGCAGCAGCAGCTTTTTCTGGGGTGAGAAGGTCCTTGTGGTGCAAGATGGCTGCTGAAGGCTGGGCTCTGTGTGAACAGCAGGCCCTGGAGTAGGAATGGCTTAGGAATGCTTTGGAAAACCCTTGGAAAACCCTCGCTGTGAGACATGAGGAGCCAAATATCAACCCCAGCACAGCCTCAGGGCTGTGGACAGAGAGCTGTGAGGATCCTATGACACCAGGATTCAGAGAGACCACCCCGCCCTGAGGGGCCTCAGCATTCCCTGGTGGAGCTGGGAGTCTGGGGTGCCTGGACAGGAGCTGCTCTCTCCAGCTCTCTTTTACCAGGCTGACACTGTCCCTCTTCCCCCGACAGTCCCCTCCAGGCTTTCTTTTCTCATTGCAACAGGTTTTTTGCGTGCTTGGTGTTAGCAAGGTGCTGTATATTGGTTGGGGCAATCCCAAAAACAGGATGCCCAGAGAAGCTGTGGCTGCCCCTGGATCCCTGGAAGTGTCCAAGGCCAGGTTGGACAGGGCTTGGAGCAACCTGGGGTAGTGGAAGGTGTCCCTGCCTGGTTCTTAGAAATTCTTGCCAGCCCTTAAATAACATTCAGGGGTGTCTGGGACAGCAAGCACTGAGCTCAGGGGCTTTCAACTCCTCAAATCTCCTGACTGGCCACGGGCAGCACCCAAGGAGAAGATCCTTGGGGCGAGAACCGTGTGTGGAATGCCCCTTCCCCATCCAGACCCTCCCAGGGCAGCCTGGTCGTGTTTTGTCACTGTCCCCATTAAGGCCATCAGGAACCTGATGGGTTTTCAGCTGGGGAGCCCTGCAGGGACTCATGAGGCGACTCGGTTGCACAGCAAGGAGAGCACTTTGGGGCTGCAGCAGGGCCAGCTCTGGAGAGCCACGCGTTGGTCCCTGCCGCATTTGTCACCGCGCCACAGCCCCAGTGACACCGCTCTGGGCCAGGGTGCTGGAATTGCCCCAGATCCCTGGCCAGGGCTGGCCCATCCTTAATTAAGGAGCAGCCCTGTGCCAGTTGGTAGCTCAGGAAATGTTCCGGGGCAGAGCTGTGTCCCAGTTCAGGGAAATATTTTATGCTTCACGGCTAAAAGGAGACCCCAAGTGATTGTTCACACTGCCCTCCCTTCCCAGCCCCTGGGATCAGCACAGAGATGCTCAGAGCTCATCTCCCCGTGAAGGGGGATTTTCTGCAGTCCCGGATTCTGTCTCCAAGGTACCGGTTACAAACATCACAGGATTATCGCGGCTCTTATTTTCCCTGGAAATCTTTTCACACCACGCATGGAGCTAAATCTGGTTCTCAAGCCCTCCCCCACCTACATCTGCAAGGCTGGGAACTCCCTTCTACCTCCAACTCGTACTATTTTGGTGTCTCCTGGACAGGCCTTGGCTCTCAGAATCGATGATTTGGGGAAAATTCCTACTTTTATTTATTTTGTCGTAGATTCCTGCCTCTTCAAGCTGAAGAGAGAAGCTTTAAGGTGTCTTCCCAGGGAATTACAGGGATCCACAGGCACCCCCGACTCTGCGCTTTTGTCCTTCCTGGGACCTCTGCCCTCTCAATTCCCTGGCTCTCCAGGCAGGTCCCATTCCTGGATATCTGCAAGTGTGAGACCTGCCCACGGATTTCCCATTCCCCTGTGAGAGGATGAAGGCAGGGAACCTGTCCTGGGGTTTGGACTGGGAGGGGAAGGGTTTGGAGTGGCAGAGGAAGGGGTTGGAGTGGCAGGGAAGGGGTTGGAGTGACAGGGGAAGGGGTTGGAGGGGGAGGGGAAGGGGTTGGAGT
>VZRV01003793.1:201118-235841 GCA_013398115.1 Falcunculus frontatus
GGGCAGGGGAAGGGTTTGGAGTGGCAGGGGAAGGGGTTGGAGTGCTCTTACTTCCTCTCCTCCAGGTTGGAGTTGGGATTCTTCATCTCCATTAATGCACAGCCAAATTTCTACGGAAAAAGAATAAAAAAAGGCCATCAGTTTTGCCAGGTTTTGCAGGAAACAAAGCCCTGAGCACAGTCTGGGCTGTGCTTCTGCTCCCTGCTCGCTGTTCCCCAGCCAGGGGACTGTCACCTTCTGTGTGACACAGGCAGTGGGTCAGGGGCTGTCCCATGCAGGGAATCAGGAGATGTCCCTGCTCCAGGGCAGGCTGGAGGCAGGTTCAGCACCTGGACCTGTTTTGGGTCACTCCAGCTCAGTCTGAGCCGAAAGAGGCCATTCCTGCCGCTGTCCCACTGCTGTCCCCTCGCTGCTGTCCTACCTCTCCGTTCTCAGGGGGGTCCCCGTTGCCGAAGGTGCTGGTGACCACCAGGACCATGGTCTCATGCTCCAGGTGCACGACGTCGTACTCGTCCATGGACATCACCTGCAAGCACAGAGAGGTTACAGAGAGCTGGGAGCCTCCTGGGCTGGCTCCAGTGCCCCTGGGGATGGGAACAGCACATCCCTGCTGGGATCTCTGCACAGAGAGGGTGGAAACAGGAGCCCTGAGGGACACGGGTGGCCCTGGAGCAGCCACCTGAGGGGCCACGGGCAAATGGATGCTGCAATGGCTGCAGGAGATCCCCTGGAAAAATCCCTGTGCAGGCTCCAACCCAGCCCCACAAGGCCACATCCTGAAGGCCCTTGGCAGCTGTTTTCCATGTATTTCCTTGGAGCACCTGTGATTTCATGCCCGTCATGAGTCGGGAGCTGGTGCAGTACCTTGGCATCAAAGGCGTGTTTGAAGATCTCGCACAGAGTTTTTGCGTAGACCTGGGACTTGCCCGTCTCCGTGGCATACAGGATGGTGGCCTTGACCCTCTTGGCCATGGCTTGGCCCATCAGCTTGGCTGAGAACTTCACAGCCCTGGGAAGCAGGAATAAATCCCAGTCAGAGCTTGGTCCTTGTCCGTGCCTCTGCCCCAGACGTTTTTATTTCTTATTAAAAGAACAGCCTGCCTTAAAAAGTTGCACCATCGATTTTTGGAAATTTGGAAAGCTTTGGAGGAGCTTGACTTGTCAGAGAGGAAGAGGAGATAGGGGAGCTTGCACACAGAGCTCAAATAAATGGGTTTAAGGAGGAAAATGCTCAGCCAGGCACGGGGGTGGTATTTCTGCAGGGGCAGAGAAGCAGGAGAAGAACTTGGGGCAGGTAATGCCAAAGGAAAAGCTGGAATCAACCAGAGCTGGAGCTCAGAAGGAACAGCAGCTCCTCCATCCCTTAAAATCCCTTAAATCCAGCCAGGTTCTGCAGGAGCCGCCCTGGCCAGCCCTGCTCCACACATCACCCGGAGCGTGGGGACACCGAGGTCACACCGAGCTGTCTCAGTGCCTGTGGTTTGCACCCCAGTGACACCGTGAACTCCCCTGGCAGGAGCAGCCCTCCTGAGGCCGGGAGGTGGCACATTCACCTGAGCCTTGGCAGGGCTGTGCCCAGCTGGCTGCTCCCTGAGCCTGCAGCCATGACTGGGTGCTTCTCCTCCAGTTTTCCCCACTGGCTCAGCTCTGACAGCAGCCCCGGGAGGTCAGCAGCCTCTCTCCAATCCTGGCCGAGGTGATGCAGCACCAGGAATGCCGATTCCCTGTCTGTGGCATCGAGGGGAGCACCGGGATGGGGGACAAGGGTTGTGGGTTTGTCATTTTAGGGACATTCATCAACACTGTTTTTCCTGCGTGCATAATATCTTAATTTTTTCTAAATGGGGCACCAGAAAGGCAGAAATCCATCAGGTCTGGATTTAGACCAATGCTGCAACAGGAAAAAAGGCAATTTTTGGGAGGCTGAGGGAGCACAAAGCATTTCTGTGGCCTCAGAGTGCTTGATTCACTCTGACAGCCCCTGCCCCAGGTTTCTGAGTTCAGCAGGGCTCCTGCATCCCCTCCAGATGGGCTGTGGGGAATGGAGGCTGCAGCTGGAATGGTTACACTGGGCAGGAGAAGTCCAGCTTCCCCCTGCCCCACCTGCCCAGAAAAGCTCTGGGTTTGGGGAATCATTCAGGGAGGAAAAAAATGAGGAAAGAAGAGGTAGAAACTCCCCCAGGCTGGTTTATCCTGCCTGCCCTGGCAGCCACTCTCACGGCAGAGCCAGCCTCAGGAGCATTTCTGTTTGCTGCTGTATCACCACTCCTCAGAGCACTTGTGCCCCTTTGCTTTCCCACGGTGGCAGTGTTCCCCGTCCCCAGGACCTGCACTTCCCCAGGGCAAGGATGGGGTGGGAGGGGCAGGGACTGCAGGCCTGAAGGTTCAGGTTTGGCCAGAATTTTGAGTCTGAGCAGGCACCAAATCATGCTCAGGGCTCTGGGCTCAGGCTGCCTCTTCTGCAGCTGATAAGCTCAGATCCAGACAGGATTAATGGTGAATTACAAAAATAATTCCTTCCCCTGCATCAGGAACAATGGGGATTTTGGTTTTTTTTAATTAGCTGCCACGCTAACATTTTTATAAAACTATCCCTCAACGGGGCACACAGAAATAAAAGCATTTTTCCTCCAAACTCCATGAATCCTCCTGCTCTTCCCCCAGCCCCAGTGTCAGCTGCAGGAGCACATTCCTCAGCTGCCGATCCTGTTTATGGATGCAGCACGGAAAACAGCTCGCAGGAGGTGACAGCTGAAGAGTGGGAACAAATGGATGGAAGGGATTCGGGGAAACTGAAGCGTGGGGAGATGCTGTGACGAGCCAGGGCCACCTGGCAGCCTGGCCACCGTCACCAGGGCACACCCAGCCCTCTCCTGCCTCAGCCCAGGGCTCCGGTGCCATGGAACCGGCAGCTCCTCGCTGCCAATGGGCCACAGGGGAGGAATTTGGGCCAGGTTCAGCCGAAGGGTCCAAATTGCACTTCATTCCTGCATCCCCGCTGCTGAGGAGCCTTGGCAGGGAAGAGGGACTGGCGTGGCCCCTTGCCAGGGGTCAACTGACCATGAAGTGCGAATCACAGCTCAGCCCTGATCCATCTGCTACCTGGAGGGAGATTCCTTGTTCCCATCTCCCCCCTTCCTTCCCAAGCAGGTGTTTGGGAGGGTTGGGCACACACTGGAGGCAGGTGCTCCTCAAGTAGAGGAAAAGCCACTGGGAGAAGCAGGAATATGGACAGGAGCTCCATCTCATTGGTGCCAGCACAGCCCTGAACATTTCCCGGGGATCTTCCTGCCTCAAGGGAAGGACAAATAGGCAAAACACCCTCAAAGAGTGGGAAAGCCATCCCTGAGCATTCAGACCTCCCGAGAATGAACAGCTCGGGAGAACAGACAATATACAAGGTCTGGTATTCACCTGGTCACAGCCCTTTTGGTGGCCTAAGGGGGTGTTCAAAGGGCTGCCTGTGTCCCCAAATGTCCCTCATGGCAGGTAAAGCCTCCGGTGGCCCAAAGTCCAGGCTCAGAGCCCATCGTCTGTGGGGCGATGCACACACCTGTAGGGTGCCTGAAACCAGCCCCAAACATTCCAGGCCTTTCCAGAGCCCACCAGGACTTACTTTGCCAGCTTCTTAAAGCCAATGGCCCTCTTCTTGGTGGGTGTCCCATTGACCCCTTTCCAGACGTGGGTGTTCCAGGGGTCCGGCTAGGAGAGAGAAAAGCAGGAATGAGGCGGTGGGGAGAGCTCAGAGCTCAGAGAAATGCAGCATCCACAGCACTGAGAGTTAAATTCCTCCAGTTGGGAAGGGGAGAAATAGCTGCCACTCCACAGCTCTCCCTCTCCTCTCTATGTCCCTGATCCTTGGAGCCCTGTGGGGCTTTTTTTTTTGGGCAATGGAACATGCCCAGGCAAATTGCAATCTAATAAATCCTCCTGGCTTGTAACAGCATCTGGCCAATTGCTCTGTCACCTCTCGAGAGGAGCATTAATAGGCCACAGGCAAAAAGAAGGCAACGCCAGAAGGGGAGAGGTGATGGGAACAGATCCTTCCCTCCGCCCTGGCCACAGGTTTTTTTCCCCTAAGAGGCCCTTTGGGAAGGGGAGGCAGCTGGAGCCAGGAGCGAGCACGCAGACGTTCATTGCGTGCCCTTGCAGGCTGCGATCAGGGCCAGGACGCATCGGGGGGCCCGGTGGGTTGGTTACAGGAGTGAACAGACTGCTCCTGCCTTGTGATTATTCCTCAAGGGCTCTTGACTAAAGGTCACATTGTGTGGAAAGCACCGGAGCAGGAACGGCTGGATAACCAGGGAGAGTTTGCTCGGGGGCTTCTCTTCCCGTGGTCTGGAGTGATAAATACTCCGGCAGCAGCGTTGGAGTAGCTCCTGGAGTAGCCTCCAGGAGGCTCCTGCTGGGCCTGCTGGAGCTGCTGGGCAGGAGCTCCTGTCCCACTGCTGGATCCCCAGGGTGCAGGAGCCATCCCCTCAAACCTGCAGGATGGAGTGGGCAGGGATACAGGGATACAGGCTGGAAAGGGCAGGGATACAGGAGCCATCCTCTCAATCCTGCAGGATGGAGAGAAGGGGGATACAGGGATATAGGCTGGAAAAGGAGTGATGCAGGAGCCATCCCCTTAATCCTGTAGGACGGAGAGGGCAGAGATACAGGAGCTATCCTCTCAAACCTGCAGGATGGAAAGGGAGGGATACAGGGATACAGGCTGGAATGGGGAGGGATACAGGAGCCATCCTCTCAATCCTGCGGGATGGAAAGGGCAGGGAGACAAGGATACAGGCTGGAAAGAGAGGGATACAGGAGCCATCCTCTCAATCCTGCAGGATGGAGAGAAGGGGGATACAGGGATATAGGCTGGAAAAGGAGTGATGCAGGAGCCATCCCCTTAATCCTGTAGGACGGAGAGGGCAGAGATACAGGAGCGATCCTCTCAAACCCTCAGGATGGAAAGGGAGGGATACAGGCTGGAATGGGGAGGGATACAGGAGCCATCCTCTCAATCCTGCGGGATGGAAAGGGCAGGGAGACAAGGATACAGGCTGGAAAGAGGGGGATACAGGGGGCATCCTCTCAATCCTGCAGGATGGAGAGAAGGGGGATACAGGGATATAGGCTGGAAAAGGAGTGATGCAGGAGCCATCCCCTTAATCCTGTAGGACGGAGAGGGCAGAGATACAGGAGCGATCCTCTCAAACCCTCAGGATGGAAAGGGAGGGATACAGGGATACAGGCTGGAATGGGGAGGGATACAGGAGCCATCCTCTCAATCCTGCGGGATGGAAAGGGCAGGGAGACAAGGATACAGGCTGGAAAGAGAGGGATACAGGAGCCATCCTCTCAATCCTGCGGGATGGAAAGGGCAGGGAGACAAGGATACAGGCTGGAAAGAGAGGGATACAGGAGCCATCCTCTCAATCCTGCGAGCTGGAAAGGGGAGGGATACAGGAGCCATCCACCCAAACCTGCAGGATGGAGAGGGAGGGATCTCTCTTCCAGGCCATTTCCTCACCCATTCATTAGGCACTTCCAAAGGGGAGGAGCTCTGTGTGATTAAAAATTCGAGAGCTCAGGTGTCCCACATTCCCAGGGAGAGGCAAAACCCCATTATTGCGCTGCGTTAGGGTGAAATATCAATCGGGCTTGTCATGGAATCGAGGGAGAGCTGGGGAAGGGATTGGATGGTGTCCCTCTCCTTCCTGCACCTCCTGAGCTCCCGCTCCCACCCCGCCCTTGGCCACAAGGCGCTGGTGGAAGGTGAAGGTGGGGCCAGCACCTGGTACTCGAAGGAGGGCGTCAGGCGGTAGTTGAGCATCTCCTGGTGGAACACCGGGGTGATGCTGCCTGACATGGGCGGGACGATCCAGACCCAGTCGGCAGGACAGCCCCCCCGGCACCGGTACTCGTTCTCCATGTGCTTGATGAAGGACTCGGTGGCCGAGTGGTGATCCACAATGGTCACCTTGTCACTCTGTCAGGGGACAAGAGAGCAGAGCCAGCAGCTGTCAACACACCCCTGAGGGCAAAAGCCAAACTTTTACGTTTGGAGCTGTTTGTCCCAAATATTCCTGACTGCCATGGTCTCACAGGACCTTTGGGGATGATCCAAGGTGGCTGCTGACCCTGGTCTTCCCAAGGAGGCTGCCCCAGTGCTTTGGGGATAGATGTGCTGTGCGACCCCTGTTCCTCCTGTTAATTGTCCTGGGCCAAGCAAAGATGGGATCAATGGGATGGAGCATCCTCTGCTCAGAACCTTGGGAAGCTCTTCCAATGGGGCAGCTCTGGGAAGGACTCCCACCCTCTGAACTTGGCTTGCCAAGGACTGGTTTTGTTTCTGAACCCTTAAGTGTAGGCCCAGGGGGAACCTGGGTCAATTCCTGCCTCATGGATGGGCCAGAAGGGCTGGATTTTCCCTCTCTCAGGATATTCCCTCTGGACCAGCAGAACTCAGGTGCTGGTAGTGCTGTTTTACAACATCCAGGGCACGGAGATGATTGAACCTCACTGCAGCAGCCCAAATTCGGGAGGCCCAGCCCAATTTCAGCCATTGTCCTTGGGTGGATGTCTCCACACCAGTCCCACCCACTGCCTGTGTCCCTCCAGCCCGGCCCAGACAAAACAGGGTCCCGAGGTACCTGGAAGCTGTAGAGCACAGCAATGTTGATCTCCACCAGGGCCTGGTCCTTCCACAGCGACGAGGTTTTCCTCATGTCCAGGTTCATTTTCTTGGCCACTTGCTGGAACAACACACGGCAGGAGGGGAAGGATTTAATGGCCAAAAACTAAGGATTGGAGATCTCTGCTTGCGGAAAGGAACCCAGAGGAGAGGCCCAGGCTGACACAAGGCACCCACGGGGCAGGGAAGGGCTGATGTTGTGCCTTCCTCTGGGAAGAAATCCTGCCTTTCCCTCTCCGCAGCAGGAGCACGGCCTTTCCCCCGCCCTGAGCAGGGGCAGGTGGCCGAATGCTGCTGAGAAGGCCACCAGGAGCAGGTGGACACTCACACTGCTCCCACCCCGCTGGTTTTCAGGAGACTGGGGAGGGATGGAGCCCCTCTGAAGAACACAGCATTCCTTGGAAGGTTTTGATGGATCCACATCCCCTGCTCGGAGACCTTCCCATGGCTTGGCTTTGTCTCTCCCAGTGTGGGCAGGACCAGCTGGAGGGTCCCCAAGGGCAGGCACGTCCCTGAGGAGCCACCAAGTGTCTCAGCACCCTCTCATTTTTCAGCATTTGACCTCAACCGAGGTGCCTACTGATCCGCCAGGTTCTTTGGGAAGCCTCTGGGAAGCTCCACAGGGATCACACCGGCTGTGTCGGACACCCGCTGGCCCCACAGGACACCGAGGTTTCGCCAACCCTTGGCCACATGGCTCCAGGAGAAGGGATATCCTGCACTCTCCCACTCCAGGCAACACCCTCCCAGTGTCCTGCCTGCTCCCCAGTAACTCCACACCCTCCAGGAGCACCAGGAATTACCTCCAGGATGTTGTAGCGGGAGTTGTCACAGTAGTCGCGGACGCCGATCTCCGTGCCCATGTACCAGCCACTGAAGGGGCAGGCAGAGAACTCCAAGCCCCCGATCTCCAGGAGCATGTTGGAAACGGCTGGCAGCCCGTACCACTTCAGGCCCAGGTCCTTAAACCACTCAAACCTGACAAGAAAAATGCCAGGATTAGGCACCCAGCCGGGAATTCCCTGCCCAGTGCAGGCACGGGGATGGGGGAGGTCACTTTGCCACCTTGAAGGACTTGAGCAGAACATTTCCGTCAGTACCTCCCTTCTGGGCTGTTCATGGGGACAAGGTGATTATGGAGTGGGGAAAGCCCTGGGAGACTTCGAGGAAAGGGAAATTTTCCAAGAAAATTAATTTGGATATGAGGGAGAGCCCTGAGACATGGACACAACTCCTTCCTGGCTCTGCCGGCTTTACTGGAGGGAGGACCTGGGAGAGGGTCTTGGGTGAAGCCCCCAAGCCACGGCAAGGGTGGAACCAGAGGAGCTCAGCCCTGCTGAGTTTTGGGGCAGTTTGGGGGCAGTTTTGGGGCTGCCCCTGACTCACTTGGGGTGCCGGATGGGCACTTCCAGCACGAGCTCCGGCGGGATTTCGAAGAGCTCCGGGTCGTTGCCGTTGGCTTGGAGGAGCAGGGGCAGGATATCAAAGCGCCCGTAGGGCGCCTTCCAGCCTTGCTGGATGCAGATCTACGGGGAAAATAAAGGCAGGGTTGGTGTCCCAGCAGGTCACCTGCTCTTCAGGCACTGTGGGCAGGGACTTGTGTGCTCCTGGGCATGGATCTCAACAGGACTGGTTGACCAAAAACCTCTACCCAAGGGAGCTACAACAGGGGGTGACCTGTCCCAGCCCACACACAGCCAGGTCAGGGGGATTTGGGCTGAAAATGAGCCTGGAACAGATCCCCAGTAGGATCACAGCTTGTACTTGTGATGGTGAAGGAGAAAACGGGTGAGAAAAGCAGAAAAGTGACAAAACCCAGCCTTTATTCCCAGAAAAATACCTGAGGGTTACACAAACCCAACCTCACCCTGTGGCACCTCACAGGGCGATCCCAACTTGCTTGACCCAGCCCCTGCTCCCTCTGGGGGTGCTCAGAATTCCTGTGTGTCCCCAGCAGCCCCAGGATGGGGGGGTTGGGTACCTCGGTCAGCTCCACGTTCGCGGGATCCCCCAGGATGGTCCCGTCGGGCTGTTTGTAGCCGGCGTAGCGGATCAGCTGCGCATTCCAGATGCGGAAGTCGTGCTTGCTGTCCGTGCGCTGCGGGAAGATGGTGATGGCAGATCTGCGAGGGAAAGGCGGCACCGGTGAGTGCCGGGAGCGGTGGGAGGGGAGGAAAAGGTGCTGTCCCTGCCTGCCACCACCTCTGGGTGAGCCCCGAGTGAGCCCCGAAGAGGTGTCACGCTGGAGGAAGTCGCAGCTCTGGAATTCGGGATGTTGCCAGCTCCTGGCTGCCAACAGGGGGTTTCAGACAGATCTGGAGAGCAGTCTGAGCTCTGTGTGGAATGCAGAATATAGGGAAAGGGGAAATCATGGGAAAATCTGCCCTCTGAGGTCCCACATGGAGCAAGAAGAGAGAGACTTGGACCAGCAGGACTCCTTCGCCCCAGATCGGGTCCCCCTAATGCTTCCCGGGAATGGTGTTGGCTGTGCAGCGGCCCAGAGCCAACTCCAGCTGGCCCAGAGCCAACTCCAGCTGGCCCAGAGCTGGGTCTCCACACACCCAGAGGCCCTTGGATACAAACCCTGTGACTCCCTGGTGGCTCACCTGAGGTTCCCCTTGTTGGTGGCGTACTTGATGTGGTTGCAGATGTAATTGAACATCCCGTGGGCCGTGGTGCAGTCCCGGGCATCGAACACCTGGAACAAGGAAGTGGTTGTGGGGATCCTACGGGATGTTCCAGCTCCTGAGGCAGAGCCAGGCAGAGGAAACACAGCACGTGGTGAACTCCAGGCACCACCGTGGCCTCTCAGGGATCTAAAGCTCCATAATTACGTGTTCCCTGCCTTTGGAACATGTGGATGTGGAATCCAGCTGCCCCTTTTGCTTTGGAGAGGTGACTCATCTGCTGCTCGGGCAAAATCCTCCCCATTCCCGTGCTCCCAACCTGCTGCCGTTCCTGCTTTATCCCCCCACAATTACGGATTCTGCTCTGCTTCTCCTGTAGATCAGCACTCAGAGCTGGAACAGGACAGGTCTGAGGGACAGGGAATCATGGAATCATGGATAGGGTTGGGTTGGAACGGACTTCTAAAGAGGATCCCATTCCATGCCCTACCCATGGCAGGGACCCCTTCCACTATCCCAGGCTGCTCCAAGCCCCATCCAACCTGGCCTTGGACACTTCCAGGGATCCAGGGGCAGCCACAAAAGCATTGGAAAACCAGGAAGAAGGATCACAGAAGTGGCTGTGCCCATTCCCTGTGTGGAGCAGCCACAGGAACTGCTCAGCAGCACTGGATTTGTTCCAGGTCGCAGGAGGAGAGGACATCCCTGCACCAAGGGATTCCCTAGGGATCGCTGATTCCAATCCCGTCCTGTGTTTCCCTTGCCAAAAGGGCACTGAGCCAAATCCTCTCCTGTTGGATCTCTGTACCGAGGACAAGTGCGTCCTGCTGCCTCCCTCCAGGCGGAGCAACAGGTTTGGAAGCAGCAGGGAAGATGGATTGGAGCAGGATCTGATTTTGGAAAATGTCCCCTGGAGCAGCAGCTTCCATTTCAGACACAGCCGCCTCATCTCCACCCACCCCACGGATGCTTTTCCAGCCCCTGCCGGCATCCCAAAGCTGCCGAGGGGAGCTGTGAGCTCTGGACCGCTGCCCCTGTGCCTGTGCTGTGCTTCCCAGGGGCTGGAGAGCAGGATTTGCCTCTCCCAAACTCCAGCCCACCCTTTGGCAGGAGTCTCCTGGATGTTTCCAGTGGGATTGGTGCTCACCTGCAGCTTGGACCACTGGATCCTGCCCACGCACCGCGCCGCGTTTCTCCAGGCGTGCTTGGCTCCATAGATGAGCTCCGTGTCCCGCAGCTGGTAGGTGTCAGTGGCCTCGATCTCCTTGGTCACCTCCTCCAGCCTCTCCATGTGGGCCTTGGAGCCAGATCTGTGCGGGTTGGGAGCAGAAGAGGTGGTGGGTCAGGCAGAGGGCAGGGAATGCTGCTGCTCTGGAATTCCTCGTTCCTACAGGGCTTGTGTGGATGGGTATCCCAACTTTGGGATAACAGGTGAGCGAGGACCAGGGGGAGAGGACAGTGACATGCACAGAGACACAACAAACACCAGGAATGAGACTCCACTCGAGAAGCAGCTGCTCAAGGAGCACCAGAGTCTCCCCATGCTGTGACTCACAAGCATGGAAGATCAGATCATGGAATCATGGAATCATGGAATCGTGATATCATGGAATCATGGAATCATGGAATCGTGATATCCTGGAATCATGGAATCATGGAATAATGGAGGGGCCTGGGTGGGAAGGGCCCTTAAAGCCCACCCCATTCCATCCCCCTGCCATGGCCAGGGACCCCTTCCACTATCCCAGGCTGCTCCAAGTCCCATCCAACCTGGCCTTGGACACTGCCAGGGATCCAGGGGCAGCCACAGCTTCTCTGGGCACCCTGTGCCAGGGCCTCCCCCCCCTCCCAGGGAACAATTCCTTCCCAATATCCCATCTATCCCTGCCCTCTGGCAGTGGGAAGCCATTCCCTGGGTCCTGTCCCTCCATCCCTTGTCCCAAGTCTCTCTCCATGTTTCTTTTCAGCTCCTTCAGGCACTGGAAGGCCACAGCACGGTCACCCCAAAGCTTCTCTTCTCCAGGCCGAGCTATCCCAGGTCTCCCAGCCTTTCCTCCCAGCAGAGCTGCTCCATCCCTTTGACCATCCTGGTGCCTCCTCTGGACTCACTCCAGCAGCTCCAGGTCCTGCCTGTGCTGGGCCCCAGGGCTGGGGCAGCTCTGCGGGTGACACGTGTGACATCTCAGCCCCAGCAGCAGCCTCGGGCTGTGGCCTCCTGCACCAGCACTCACCTCTTGATGGAGGAGTAGTACTGGTCAATGAAGTCCTTGGCCAGGAGCATCACCTCCTCCTTGGTCTTGGTGTCCTCTGCCTTGCGGACGTGGGGGCTGGGGGTCATCACAGAACCCATGCAGATCTGCTCAGTGCACGCTGTGGCCTGAGGGGACAGGAGGGGACAGGGATGCTCTGGAGCCACCACGGCGCTCGTGGTCACCTGAGCTGGGCTGGGGCAGTCAGCGATGGCTGACACAGAGGGTCGGGGTGACAAACAGGGACATTCCCAGCTGTCTGGGGACACTGTGGGATGACAGCCAGGCCATGTGCGGGCACCTCTTGTCCCTCCCGATCCAGACAATCGGAGAGATGGGATTCACACCCCAACTTGGCATGAAGCCAAATATTTTTTCCTTATTTATCCCAGACTGATTTCCCTCTCTCCCTCTTATTGCACCAGAGGTTTGAAATTCCACCCTGCTTGGAGACAAGACTGAATTCCTCCACTTCTGCATTCCTGGGAAAGTCCATCTTGGAGACACTGCCAACCACTCAACGACGCTCAGGGAATTTTGGCCAGTCCTACCAGTTCTACTCACCATGGCAGTCTTGAGGTGCAGGGTGTCATGGAGCACGGCACCCGTCTCCCAGTTCTTGATTTTCACAAACCGGGGGCATTTGGAAGGGCTCCCGTTGAGGGCGTTCTTGGTCGGGGACTGGCGCCCGGATGGCGGCGGCGGCTGGAAAACAGGGAACACCCGGCACGAGGTCAGAACTCACCAGCAAAACACAGGAAAAGATGACAACAACACGGGACCTTGCATGGGTGGGTGCCTGTGCTTGAGTTCCGGGGGTGACACAGCCATGAGAGGTGCATTATCCCAATATTTGGCGTTATTTGGGATCCTACAACGGAGCAATGGAATTAAGGAGTCATGTCTGGTTATGGGACAGCCAAACCTGTGGAAAATGACTTAAAATCAGAGGTGGAAGTGACTTGGGAGAATGTTGTGTTCAAGTTTTGCTTTGATACCAACACTGGAAGAGGTAGGAATGAGGATGGATAAATTATTCAAGTGCGGGGGGATGCTGAATCATGAGTTGGATTTCTCCCTGACTCTCTGCCTTGGGATGGGCTCATCCAGCACTCCTGGAGCTCTGTGGCAGCACGGGGAGAGCCCCACCCAGCACAGAGCTTGTGAGGAGAAGAACTGGTTCCAGGCGCTTCTTTTTGCACATTTTCACAGATAAAATCACAATTTTCTGCCATGGCCCCTACTCACCCCAAGCACTCAAAGCTTGAGGAGCCATCAGTGTCTTCCCAGTGGCTCTGGGAAGCAGAGATCTGTCTCCTAGGAATCAGATCTCACACAGGGATGTAATTCCATCGCTGGAACCACGGCGCTGTCGCTGCAGCTCTCCAGGGGGGACATCTGAGAGCATCCTGGCCAAACCTGCTTGTGCTTGGCACCACTTCAAGGCTCTGCACAGCACATCTGGGCTGGGACTGGATGTGCTGTCCCTTCCTACATGAATCATGGGGCTGGCGTCCCTTTTGAATTAATCTGGGAGGTTTTCTTGAACCTTTCTTGAAGCTGGCACTGCCTTCAGCAGCGTCACCCTCCTTTTGGGGCTCCTGGGCTCACGTCACAGCTGCAGACTGGCAGCAGCAGCAGCACAAATTCAGCATCAAGGACCAGGCAAAGAACCAGCCCAGGGTGGGAGAAGCTCCTGGTTCAGCAGGGAGAGCAGCAGGAGCCACAGGGATGGCAGAGCAGCTGAGGCTCCAGACCTGACTTGTTCCCCCTTTCCCAGAGGATTGCTCTGCTTTTCCAGTCACAGAGAGGTCGATGCCCAGCTGATTCCACTGCCTGGGCTGAGCAGACAGCTCTGCATTGCCCTGCTGGCACTGGTGGCCAGACTTCTTGCTCAGTTCCTGTTTTTACCACAATCTCCTGATATTTTTCCCTGGAAAACAGGGATTTCAGGCAGCCTGAGGCTCACAGTGTAATGCCACACTCTGAAAACATATTCTGGGAGCAAGGGACAGAGGCTGCAGGGGAAGGCAGAGGTTTGCAGCCTGACCCCTCAGTAGGACCTTCTTCAGTCCTGGCAGCTCCCAAAAGCTGCTCCCTGCCCCCCTCAGGCTGTGCTGCTATGGAGCTCTGACATTCTTCATGTCACAAATCCCACGATTTTTCCAAGGAGTGTGTCCAAGTCCACCTTTCGAAGCCAAATGACCACACACCACATCTCAGCCTCCCCTTTCCTCGCTGCAGAAACCAAATATAAAACCTCACGTAGAGCTCAAACCCAGCAGTAAATAAAAAACCTCCTCAATGTAGTCCTGGGAAAACATTATTCTTAAGCTCTTTTTTTTTTTTTCAATTTTGAGGAATCCGACCTGACTGATGGCAGTGGCAGCTCCTGGTCATTTTTCCTCCTGCTTGTTTTACTCTTCCAAGAGGATTAAATCATTCTTAAGTCACCAACAGCATCCTGTGCTCCCTGACCCACCCTGGGGACCGACAGGGACAATCTGCCACCTTCCCTCTGCTCAGAGCAGCTCTCTGAGACGGGCAAAACGTGCTGAGAGCAGCTCAGAAATGCAACCAGAACCAATCCTCACCCGCAGCTCCACCTGCCAGACACAAACCAAGAGCACCAGGCGGGAAGTGTTGATTGTGTCCAGCACTTTTTAACCGGAGTTCTGATCTCCTGACAGGGTGTGCTGCTAAAATACTTCTTGCTGGAGCAGGTATGGCCCAAAAACGTGCTGGGAAGGCAGATGGAGCAGTGTCCCCATCCTCGGAGCAAGCGGGGGGACACCGCCTGCTGAACATCTGCTGCAGATGTTCTGCCTCAAACCCCCTCAAAGCTGCTCCCTTTTCCCTTTTGTCTTTTCCCTGCAGGGGCTGGGCAAGCTGGAATCTTGGAATCACAGAGTCGTTAAGGTCGGGAAAGAGCTCCAAGATGGTTGATTTCAACCTTTGAGCGAGCACCAATCTGTCAGCTCGAGCAGAGCACTGAGCGACATTCCTTGGACACTTCCAGGGATTAACGGGACCCCATTAATTCGTTCCACTGCCCAACAACCCTTGCCGGGAGAGGGCCACGGAGCAGAGCGATGCTGAATCCTGGGATGCCAGCCAGGCTGGAGCAGAGGTGTCAGGTCTGACAACCCCATCCCGGAGCAGCTGTGGAGAGAGAGAACCCGGAGGAGGCTGGGAAGGAGCTCTGTGTGTGAGTCCATGAGTGTGTGCGCCTTCCCCCCACGCCGAAACCGAAGCCAAATATTCCCCGTCGCCCTGCCGGGGAGGCTGTGAGATATCCTTTCATGTTTTAATTAGGCAGCTGCGATATCGGTGACTCAGGAGCGGGACAAACCGAGCGACAACTGCGGCAGCCGGGGCGCACACGCGTTATGCAAACAGCTCCTACCGGGGGTGAAGTGCCGGCGCTTTGCGGCTCTGGAGCTGTCTGCTCCTGCGGGAGGAACACGCCCGGCCCTGGGGGCTCCGTGGGGACGGAATTACAGAGGACATCTCCCGTTCTGGGCTCTACAGGTCCCCACCCCGCCTCCGCCCGCTCGGCTGAGCCGCATCGGTTGTGGGAGGGCAGCAGCCACCAGGTCGTGGATTTATTTCCATGCTGACATTTCCTTCCAGGCTGCATCGACTCCGCTCGGCTGAGAGCGCGGCCTTTAGATAGCTGCAAATCACCCTCACAAGCTGCTCCGAGTCGCTTCCCCCGGGAGCTACGCGGGCACAACGCTCCCGGTTGCCCTCGAGCTGCTCACAAATCAATCCCCGAGGGCTGGAACAGGACCTGGTGCAGCCACGGCATCTTCAGGTTTAGGGCCAGGGGGATTGGGCTCCTGGGAAGCAGGCGAAAAACGCGGTGTGGCTTTGTAAAAAAATAACAGAGGGATGGGGATCGATGCCCAGCGGGGCTTTCAGCACCTTATTACGAGCCTCAGTGAGCATTCACCACCTGGCCAAGTGAATCCACCCAATCCTGCTCTGAAAAACCAAGGAAAGTTCCCACTTGGCTTGACTTTCCCCCGTGTTAATAGTCTTTATTGCTGCTTGAAAGAAGTTCAGCTGCCTTGACTGCACACAGCCCCAGGGAACGGCTGGGGGAAAAAACTACGCTGCTTCCAGAAAAGCAGGCGTAAGGATTCAGGGATAAGAAGGATAAAAAGAAAGCTGTGCATCCAGCGGAAAAAAAAAATAATAAAGAGTTTAATAGCAGCTTAAGACTGGCGGTTTTGGCAGCCCCAACACAGAGAGAAATTAAGCTCTGCACACAGAAGGTTATAAAGTGCTTATAGTAGCAGACACGGACATGCACGGGGCTTAGCGAAGCAGGCAGGGAGACAGAGCCTTTCCAGAGCTGGGGCAAAGGGAGAGGAGCCCTGACCTGTCCCTGGGCTCGGGATTCCTGCCACGGTGTGTTATCCATGTGCTGGGATGTGGGGCTGCCCAGGGACATCCCTCCAGTAGCTGCTGCGGCTCAGGGATGCTGCTGCTCACCTGGGGTGACACCCACTCCGAGGGAGTGGACCTGGGGTGAGGGCAGGGTGGAAATGGATCCCAGCTGCACCTCAGCACCCGGCCAGGCTGGTTACAGCCCTGCAGTGTGGGCATCAGCACCAGCTCAGAGGGTATCGTGTGTCCCCACCATGGGTCTCTGACACTGTGAGGCTGCAGAAGTGCATGTGAACATCATTCCATGCAGGATTCCTTGGAGAAATGCGTTCAGATCTGGGGTCCCAGCACAGGAAGGACCTGGAGCTGCTAGAAAGAGTCCAGAAGAGGCCATAGAGATGCTCTGAGGGCTGGAGCCCCTCGGCTCTGGAGCCAGGCTGGGAGAGCTGGCAGTGTTCACCTGGAGAGGAGAAGGCTCCAGGGAGACCTCAGAGCTCCTTCCAGGGCGTGAAGGGGCTCCAGGAGAGCTGGAGAGGGACTCGGGACAAGGGATGGAGGGACAGGACACAGGGAATGGCTTCCCACTGTCAGAGGGCAGGGATGGATGGGATATTGGGAAGGAATTGTTCCCTGGGAGGGTGGGGGGGCCCTGGCATGGGGTGCCCAGAGCAGCTGTGGCTGCCCCTGGATCCCTGGCAGTGTCCAAGGCCAGGTTAGCCGGGGCTTGGAGCAGCCTGGGATAGTGGAAGGTGTCCCTGACATGGCAGGGGTGGAATGGGATGATCCCAGTCTGGTCCCCGTGTCCTGCCCTGGATAATCCCATCAGGGAGACCCTTTTGCCCAAGCGCTGGCAGAGCTTAGGCACATCGTGTTTTCCCCGAGGTGATCTCGGTGGCCTGGCAGGGTCTGCCTGACGTCTCTGGCTGTGCTACAAACGTGGAGTTAATCTCCCTTTGGCAAGGGAGCCTGAGAATTTATGGTCGTGGAGTGCGACGAGATGAAAAGGCTCCGTGGAACACATTATCTGAAGTGCTCCATTGAATTACCATCAGATGAATCCAAACGACTTTAATGATGCAGCTTGGCCCAGTGCCACCAAAAGGGATCACATTCCCCAGGGAGGCTCCTGCGTCCTGGTCCCTGGCTGGGCTCCCATCCCACGTCAGCCCTTGGATGAAGAGCATCATTCTCCAGTGACCTCCATTCCCTGCCTGAACCACCGGGACTTCGGCTCCTGGCCCAAACGGGCTCTGGGATCCGTCACCTCCAGCTTTTGGGATCAAACACACGCTGTCCCTGTGGGGTCTCTGTGCCTCGAGAACCCACCAGGATGGGTCACACTCCCACAAACGCCAGGAATTTTGGTTTTCCCACCCAAAGCAGCCCCAGCCATGGCCTCTTACCTGCTCTGCTTTGGAGTAGGGGTTGTTCACGACTACGGGGACATTGCTCTTCCCCCACAGGTCCCCCGGGACACGATCGTTCTCCATCCGCGCTGGCAAAGCTTTCTGTGGATTGTTCTCCCCTTCCCTGAAACTGAAGGGTTAAAAATCATTTGGGTTGCTGGGTGCTGGGACCACGGGCACAGGTCCTGCTCTAGCTGCTTCCCATAGAAGCCAAAACTTGGCCACTGCCCCGTGGGAAGGAAGGAAAGGCTGAGCCCAGGCCAAGGCGGTGAATCACCGAGGTGAGGACAACCCAAACACAATGGAAATTCCACCTCAGAACAGCAGGAGAGCCCTGTGCCCACGCTGACTCCACAACAGAGCCTCTGCACCCTGAAATCCGAGCTGGAACCCTGGGAAAACAGGAGATGGGGAAAGGAGGCTGGAAAAGCTCGTGGCAGAAGGAGCTTGTGGAGCAGCTCGGTGTTTATGAGCAGGGAAGAGGAAAAAAAAAAAACCCAGAACAAACAGGAGGCTCCCAGGAGCTCTCTCTCCCCTCCCTGACCTTTCCAGATGCTGTGAGTGGAAGGGATTTCAGTCAAGCAAACCGAAGGATTGCCCCTGGAATTGCTGGGAATTGCTTGGGAAGGCTGGGGACCGAGGGCGTCCCAGCGCTGGCTGCTCCGGCCCCCACAGTGACACCGGAGCAACCCAGGTGTAACTCGGGTGTAACTCGGGTGTAACTCGGGTGTAACTCACGGCGCCACGCACATTTCGGGGTGTGGGAGAGGCTCTGAAACGCCACCCGAGCAACTGATGCAAAACCTCTGCCACATGAGCCCTCACCAAGGAGAAAACCAGCGGGGTTTGGGGACGTGGCATTCAGGCGAGGCAAGAGGGGGCACCTGTGCCACCAGCACCGCACAAGCCACAGAGGGAAGGGGCTCCCTGGGCTGGGCTGAGCAGGGGCATGGGCCAGGACGGGCACAGGCACTGAAGAAATGCCCTCTGGAATTGCTTTTCTCCTGCTGCCAGCCCTTAAAAGCCTTCCAGATGCCACTGGATCAATAACAAGGCTTCTCATTAATGGCAGCAGGGTTTGGGCACTGACCAAAGCAGGACACTCACACCCAGGGCACGAATCTCACTGACAGGACGCTCTCGGTTCCATTTCAGGAGGACAAATAAATACAAATAAATTCAGTTTCACAGTCCTTGAAGCCCTTTAGCTTAAGGAAAAGACTTCATTTAGGACTTCATTTAAAGAGCATCTCCCTGTGCTTCGAGTTTTCTGTCATTTTCTGCTTTTACAAAACAATGCTCAGCTGCCAAAATATTTCCCTGGGCTCTGGCCACCTTCCAAACACTGGAAATTGGCCACCTTGGTGCAAGAGAGGAGGCACAGGTGCCTTGGGGCCATTTTTCCTGGGTTTTCTGTGCTCCTCCAGGCAAGGAAAGCTGTTCCTTAGTGACCTGGCTCCTGGGAGGATGTGGAAGGGTTTCCATCAGATAAAACACAAGAAACCCCACCCGCAGCACCGCGGCCAAAGGCAACAGATCCCAATCTCCACTGCACGGGCGATGGTGATCCACACAGATCCCAGAATCCACACGGATCCCAGGGGCAGGGACAACCAGGAGCCACGCAACCCCTCTGTGCCCAACCCAAAGGGCGAGCCCAGGCTCTCCTGCCCGGTCTTCCTCCATCCCAGTAATCCCCAGCAGCAAGGCGGGGAATTAGCAGGATGAAAATGCAGCCGGTCTGGCTCTCCCCTCCGAGCAAGGCCCAGCTGTTAAATCTCCCGCAGAACTCTCATTTCCACGGCTGCACATCCCTGCCCTCCTGCCCTGATCCCCACCGTGCCAGGGAACGCGGGGCCGGGTCAGCGCAGGGACACGGAGCGCACCGAGTCACCTCCAGCAGCTGAGGAGCCCCAGCTGCTGCTCCTCACAATGAGCCCAAAATCAAGACAGAAGCACTAAATCCATGAGGGAGAAATCCCTTGGCTCTCCCAGAACCTGGGGCTTAGCAGAGGGAACCCACTGGGGCCTCTCCAGGGGCACGGGCCTTGCCTCTGTGCGCACAGGAGAAGCTTGGGATCAGCTGGAGATCCCACAGGCACCTCCAAAGGGATGCTGGTGCCTGGCACGACCTGCTGCTCCCAGAGAGGGGTCTGCAGGGCTGCTGCTGGCACGAGGGAAGCTTGGAGAGGGATGCATCTATCAGCAGCAGCAGCTGGAGGTGCTGGAATGTGGGATCTCACTGTGTGCACAGCAGCAAAGCCATAAATGTTGGCAGCTGGAGCAATCCCAGATGTGGAATTAAATAGGGTGCTAATTTGCGTGTTTTGGGATTTACAAGTCCTGCTGGAGCAGGGATTGCTCCCGTTCCCTGGCTTCGAGCACCATCTGACAGTGAGGTGCCCCATCCCAAGGGACAGGAACACCCAGGCGGGAATTACCTGGATGCTCCACATCTCCTTGCGTGTCTGCAGGTGTGGCAGGAGTGGGATTCGTGCTGCTATTCCTGATGGATTTACGGCTGTGTGAGCACGGCGGTGAGGGGCTGACCCCGCTGGAAAAGCTGTGCTGGAAAAGCACAGCTGAGCGTGGCTGTGACAAAGCCACCAGAGTGACCGGGGGGGTTTCTGCTGCTGTGCCTGGCCGGGGGCTGCCCTGAGCCAGTGCAGACCTCCCCCGGATGAGGCTGCCCGGAAGGATCCGGCTCTGTCCTTTCGGAGAGAGGCAGGGAGAGAAAAGCCCATTGAGAGCAGCCAGAGCCTCACCCCAGTCCCAGCACAGACGGGGGAGTAAAAATAAAAACCATCAATTGCTTCATTTTACAAATATTTCCTGCCCCTTGCTTGTAAGGGCCTCGTTTGTGAGATGGGACAGGAACAGGGGTTTGGGGATTTATTTTTATATTTATTTGGGGATTTATTTATTTATTTTGGGAGTTATTTTCCTCTCCTGAAGTGGCTGCACCAGCCCCCAGAGGCACAGGGTGACCTGGCACGTCACTCACACTCGAGCAGACCGAAGGGACAGCCACCACGCCGTGCCCGAGCTCAGCCCCCGGACAGTGTTTCCAAAAGGATTTTATCTGCAGGAGAACCCAAAGGGCTGTTCTGGTGGGCACTGGGGAGGGCACAGCTCCCTCAAGGGAGCCAGGCTGGACATCCCCAGGGATCTGCCTTGGGAGCTTCCCAGGGAGAGAGGAGCTGGCTCCTCTTCTTTGGAGGAATCCTGGCCAGGTTGGACAGGGCTTGGAGCCCCCTGGGATAGTGGAAGGTGTCCCTGCCCACGGCAGGGGGTGGAATGGGATGGGTTTAAGGTCTCTCCCAACCCAAACCATTCCATGAGATTTTTTAAATCCCCACTTCGATGTCTTTGAGGAACTGGAAGCAACTCTGACAACATGTCCTTGGAGGCCATTGAGTGGCTGAAGTCTCCCAAAAGCCACATCCAGGATCCAGGTATCCCTCTCTGACTGCTCCCAGATCCATTAAATCCTCTTAGCCAGATCTCTTGGATCCAGAGAGATCCAAAGCCCTGTCTGAGGGGTTTTTTTTCTGTTCTGAAAGCCAAATTGGATGCTTTAAAAAGGAAAGAGGAATCCTGCCCTCCCCCACTGGTGCCGGGCAGAGCCTGGGATGCTGCTCCCCTTGGAAAGAGCATCTGGCTGTTTGGAGAAATGAGAGGCACCACTGTTTTCTTTTGACTAATTTGATGATGTTGCAGTGCTCCGAGTGATGAAGCAGGAGGGAAGTTGCTGAGACAGCCCTTTCAGAAATTTTTCCAAAGCTTTTCCAAAAAGAAATTAAAGGGAAAAAAAAAATACAGCAAAAGGGAAGTTTGTCAGTTTGTCACCCGGCTCCTTTGAATTTCCTTGGCAGAAGGATCTCTCCGATTCCCCAGGCAGGCAGCAGAGACAGCCCTGGCTGCTGCCGTCCCTGTTTGGATGGGTGATAAGGATGGCAGTGCCCACACCTCGGCGACAGCTCCGGTGACACTGATAACATCACCCTGTGCTGTGCCCAGGGACGGGCTCCTTCCTTCCCAGCCCTTCTCCTGGAAAACCTGAGCTTGGGACTGCCTGGGAAGTTCACGCCTCGGGAGAGAAATTCCTTCTTCTCACCTCATTCCCTGATTTTCCCTCGGGAACGGCTGCACTTGCAGTGCTCCTCCTCCCAGTGCTTGGCGCTGGGATAAGCAGCTTCTGCCTCACCTTCTTTTGCCCCATGGAAAACCACATTCCTGAGGGCGTGGCATCCTCAGAAGTGAAAATTCCCCGTGCTTCCTTTCCTGGGGCAGTTGGAAAACGCTCTGGATGCAGGCTGGAGGGTTAAGCAAGGTCTGGACACCGAGAGGGGGAGAGGGACGGGGCAGGAGAAGGGATTTGCAGGGCACAGAGGATGGAGCAGAGCTTGGGAAGGAAGCCGGGATTTGGGAGAAGGAATAACTCCAAAAGCTGGGATGCACTCCCTGGAGAGGGAGTGCCCAGGGTGGGAACTGCAGGGCGATCCAAACAAGGAGAAAATGGGAGAGGGATGTGGGACGGGGCAGAAAGAGGAGGACAAAATCCTCGGGAAGAGCCTGTGGAATGATCTGGAGGAGATCCTGCAGCCTCAGAAAGTCGGGACACGCTGGGATGTGCCCGGCGCTGGGATCAGGGACTAATGAGCCTCAGGGAGTCTGTGAAATAGGAGGCACTGACAGATCCAGCCCGGGAACAGATCTCAGCATTCCCTAAGTCCCACCAGCACAGCTCAGAATTCCGCTCCCATCTCTTCCCAAACATTCCCAGCGAGCACCTGCAGGATTCCAGCCCCTCTGGAGGGAAGGCACAGCTCGGGTGTGCTGGGAATCGCACAGGGATCTCCTACGGGATCACACCGGGGCCATGGGATCGCACACAAGGAGAAGGGCTGTCCCATCCCACGGGATGCGGGAGCAGCAGGGAGGGCGGAGCAGGTGAAGGGTGATTTGGGGACTGGTCTGGTGTATTTGGGGGGGATATGGGATTTATTTGGGGGGAATATGGGATATACTTGGGTGGAAAATGGGATTTATGGGGGTGCAATATGGGATGTATTTGGGGAGAATATAGGATTTATTTGGGTGGAATATGGGATTTATTTGGGGGAATATGGGATTTACTTGGGTGGAATATGGGATATATTTGGGGGGAATATGGGATTTATTGGGAATACGTGGTCTGCAGGCACAAAATGCCTCTCTGGGTCAGATTGACGGAGTCAGGGTGACAAGGAAGAAGCCTCGGCTGAGGGAGAAGGGGAAGGGGAAGGTTATTCCCTGCCTGAGCTCCCTGCATCCATTTCCAGAATGGCACAAACGTGGTCATTCCGGGGAACCTTTTCCTTCCCGAGGTTTTAAAGTTTGGTGTCCAAGTGCAGAAGAATGAAGACGGATCAGAAATGCAAATGGAATGTTTTGAGCAACACAAAGGGATTTTGATGGTGCCGAGGAAGGTGGGAGGGAGAGAATTTTCTCTTTGGGAACTGCAAAATGATGGGGTTTGTTCCAAGGCAAGATGGAGCCTGAAACCTCGGAACCTTTCCTGAACTGAATTCCTGCTCCCAGCACTCCTCTCCCTCTCGGGGCTGCTGTTTGGACTGAAACTGCCACATTTCCATCATGCTGCTCATATTATGGGAGAGACCTGGTAAGGAAAATAAATCCTGGCAACTCAGTGGGGAGGGGGGAGGAAGGAGGGAAGATGGGACCTGACAATCTCCCCAGAGCTCTGAGGGAAAAACAGACCTGGGCTCGCTGGCAGGGAGTGAATCAAACTCTATTTTTGCTTCCTAGCCCACGGTGAGCCTTGTGGCAGAAATGCCAGCTCTCATCATACCTTGGGCCCTGTGTCCATGCTCCCTTCTCCGACCGCAGATGGCCTGAGCCAAGGAGCAGCCGTGGTTGCAGCCACGCCATGGACATGTACAGAGGGCACACGGCGGGAGGAAAAGCAGGGAGAATTCCTTTGGGGAATGCAGGGCATGGAGAGGAACTGATCGTGTCCCCAGAGCAAACTTAGGATCAATCAATCAATCAATCAATCAGTCACAGGATGGATTGAAAGGGACCTTAAAGAGCATCTTGTTCCCCCCCTGTCATGGGCAGGGACCCCTTCCACTATCCCAGGCTGCTCCAAGCCCCAGCCAACCTGGCCTTGGACACTGCCAGGGATCCAGGGGCAGCCACAGCTTCTCGTGGAATTCCATCCCAGGGCCTCCCCACCCTCCCAGGGAACAATTCCTTCCCAATATCCCATCCATCCCTGCCCTCTGGCAGTGGGAAGCCATTCTCTGTGTCCTGTCCCTCCATGCTCCTACAAGAAGTCCCTCTGCTCTTCCTTGTAGGCTCCCTTCCAGTTTTCCTTGGAAGTAACGCTGGGGAGAGGAGCTGGAAGCCCAAAGCATCAGGTGTAGTTGGAATTGTTTCTGCCAAAGCCCATCTTGAGCCAGAAGTTTTTGGCTCCCTGTGAACAACCTCAGCCTCGTGCCATTCCCTGGGAATGCTGCTGCAGCTCCATGAGCTGGATAGCCTCCGACAAAGTGCCACGGGCTGGGAAGGGCAGCACCAGGCAAAGAGGAGACAAACTGGGATCCATCCCAACCCCATCATCTCCAGCTGGATCCACAGCTGAATGGTTCAAGCTGAAGGTGTCCAGTTCAACCTTGAGAGAGGTTTTGCACCCTCCTGGGTGTAGGTAGAGCTCAATTCCTGAGCTGTTCCTGCCTGGAGAAGTCCCAGCCTGAGCCCAGGAGCTGCATCCATCTGATAGGGCTTGCTGGGGTTTTTTTGGCATTTCCTTGGCACCGACCAGCACTCCCCCCAGTTATCCCCTCCCCATTATTCCCTGACCTTTCTACACTTCTCCTGCCATCCAGGAGGACTCAGAGTGCAGGAGACCTTCAGGATGCCCCGGCTCTGTGTGAGCCCGAGCCGAGCAGATGAATCCTCCGCAGCCCAACCCCACAGAAATGCCCTTTGCCCCTCACGGCAGCTCCTGGCAGCTTCTCCCTGCAGCAAATCTCCTTTCCCACATCTCTGCTCCAGCCTGGGTGCTCTCCCTCATGCCGACTCCTTCCACAAGAACAAGGCTGCAGGAGAATTTGACCGAAAAGTGGATTTTCAACCCCAAGGAATAGAGATTACAAAGATTTTTTTTTTTATTAGGATATTGAAAAAAAAAAAATATTGAGATTTTGGTGAAGTCGCCACTTTGCTGCTTCAAGGTCCTTCAGTTTAAGTGAAACCAAAGCATTTCTGTTTAACCCTTGAATAGAAGAGGCTCCTCCAAGTAAAACCACGTTTTTCACCCCTCCCCATGGCTGGAGCAGAATTTCCTCGGAGACTCAGCAGCTGGCGGGATGGGGAGCAGGGTTTGTAGGGTGAGGCTGCACCCTGTTCAATCCCAGTGTTTGGGATTGTGTCCTCCGGGAGCTTTGCTAAACCAGGTCCCTGAGCTAAACCAGAGGGGATTTTTAAGCCCCCCTGCACATTTTGTATCCAATCATGACCCTTTCAGTGTCTCAATTCTTGAGTTGTTTAAACCAGGCTCTCCCAGGATGGGTTGGTGCTGGATTAAAGGATACACAGTCTGTACAGGGCTTTGGAGAGCGTGCTGGGCTTGAGGGGTTAAATCCCCTCCCACTGCGCAGCAGATTTCCAAATTTTCAAAATCCCAACAATTCCCAAGTGAACAAGACCTGGAGAGCACCTCTGGTGGGGAGGGGATGGCGGGAAGGATGCCCAGATGCCAGCACTGAGCACAGCAGGTATTTTTTCCTTCTGACTCAGTGTGAGCACCCTAACGAGCTTTGAGGTACCATGTCCTCCATGGGAAACAGGCATAATTTGGGAGAGCAGGAACGACATGAAAACAACTGAAAATAAACCAAGGAAGGTGGGAAACACAGGGGGTGGGTGTGGGATTGGGATGGGAGCGAGCAGGAGCTCAGCCTTGGCTGGGAGCCCACGGAGGGGACCCCGCTGTGGCTTTCCCCTCTTATTTCTGATAAAGAAAAATGAACACAATTTTTTCCCCTTTTCCTAAGAAGCGTCTACAGCAAGAGAACTTGAAATTACATAGAACTTGAAATCACAGATCTTCCCGTGGCTGAGCCACAGATCTCCAGCTCCAGCAAATCCTCGGGGGCTTTTCCAGTCAGTCGATAAGAGAGGGCAGCCACAACCTGCTGCGGCACTTGACACCGCTAAAATGTGTTCGGGGACTTAGGGAAAAGCAACAGGAAAAGGCAACCTCTTGGTGTTAATGAACAGCCAGGAGGAGAGGGAGTTGGTAGACAGAAAACCAGCCACAAACAACAGCTTTGTAAAGCAGAAAGGGCCCCAGGGAGCTGCTCCAGCTCAGGGAAACGCTGAGGAAAATCGGGAGCGGTCCCAATTCCCCCTCCTCGAGAGGACGTGGGACAAGCGTTGTCCACGTCCCCACCCATGCTCACAAGTGCTGAAAAAGTGATCTGGCTCTCGGAGGAGCAGAGGCAGATCCATCCCGGCATTTCAACAGGGATTGGCAGTTCTGAGCTCTCCATGAAAAACATTTCCCTACTTCCCACCAGGCTGGTCCCACTGCCCTTGCCGTGTCTTGGCTTCCGATGGAGCTGGACTGGGGCTCCCCTCCCCTCTCCCAAAAGGTTTGGAAACTTATTTCTCCTGGGAAGCACCATGCCCCAACCTTCCTGCCTTCTCTCCTGCAGTTCATCCAAGCGGATTTCTTGGAGAGCTCTAAAGCAGGACCACAAGGACAGGGATACCATGGACCTTATTTGGCAGGTGAGGAAACTGAGACACGGGATTTTGCTTCAACTCAAAACAAACGGGATTGAGAACGTGGAGCAGAAATGCATCCCAGCCCAGCCCATGATCCTCCACATCACCCAGCTCAGTTTTCCATGAGACGTTATTCCCGCTCCCCCCAATTTCCCATTCTTACACCTTTCTTCCACAATCTTCTCCCAATTTTCCATTCATCTTCCCCTGATCAACCACTTCCCCCCTTTTTTGCATCCCTGCCTCTCCATCTCCACCCTGCTGTGCCAGGCAGCACCCAGCTGTGGAGAGGCACTCGCCACCACCTCGGGGAGCCAAAACCAGCATGTTTCACCAAAGGTAAAAAATGTATTTAGGGACCTACCAGTCCACCTGGACTTCTATATCCCGTGTCTCTACCTTGGAGGGCGCATCTCCATCGCCGTCCTTACTGCTGCTCTTCAGCAGATCCAGGACAGGCTCGATTTCTTTGAGCAGCTCATTGTCTTCCACGCCGCCGTTGAGACAGGAGTGACCACAAGCCCCGTCCTTGCCCTTCCCGGCGTCCAGCCCTTTGCTGCCAGCAACGACGCCATTAACATGGACCATCGGCTCCACCTCCTTCCCCGTTTCCCTGCTCCACAGGGAGCCCATGGCTGCTGGCAGTGGCTGCTCTTTGCTGGAAATGCTTGGGTTGGACAAGTCGACTGCCTTTGGTGCCGGGCACAGGGGTCTGGTGACGCGGATGGTTTTGGGCGTCCCGTCGCCCGTGAAAGTGGTCTCCAGGTGAGTGGTGAAGCCCTCGGGGCCGCGCAGGATGAGGACCACGTAGGTCTCAGAGGCGATGCTTCTCAGGATCTCCAGCGCAGTCTCATAGCTCATGTCCACCAGGGGCCTGCCATTGACAGCTAAAATGATGTCCCCAGCCTGGATGAGGCCACTCTGCTCGGCAGCCCCGCCCCGGATCAGGTCGGAGATGATGACGGGCGGTTTGCTGACGCGCTCCTTCACCAGGAAGCCGAGGCCGCCCACCTTGCGTTTGAAGAGCCTCACCGAGATGACGTTGGGCTGGATCTGCTGCACGCTGAACACATTCTCTTCCATGGCAGCCCCCTCCTCCAGCCTGCACCCCAGGACCTCGACACCCGCTGGGCGCGGGGAGATTCGCTGTCGGAGACACTTCCCAACGCCGGGGTGGGAAGGGGCAGCTCTGGCTTTTAAGGAGCTGGACTCACTGGAAAACTCCCCTGGGCTTCGGCTGCAGGGGGGCTTTCTGTGGCATGCTCGGTGGCACTGGTCTCGGAACAGGAGAAGACAGGGAATATCACTCCTGGGAAGCCAGGCTAGGGGTTGGGCAGGCAGGGCTGGGCATCGCGTGGAGTGGGAAACATTCCAGCTTCCAGTCAGCTGCTGGTCCTGCGCCGGGCAGAGAGGGGGAGGCAGCCCGCTAGCTTCACCGGCATCCCCGCCGACGGTGCGCGGGCTTCTTTATCTGGAAAGGAGGGGGAAAAAACGACAAAGGAGGGAGAAAAGTGAGGCAGGGCAGGCGCAAGTGCCTGCTCAGCACGGGGCTCGGCATGCCACAGGCACCCCGTCCCCACAGATGCCACCCCCCGGGCGGCGTTTGGGAGCCAGGCTGCAGCCTCGCAGCGCTCGGGGCTTTGTTTCCTCCACCCCCCCCCTGTGAAAATCGGCACCATCTGTTCGGCGGGGGCCGGGGAGGCGCGGGGGGAGCGGCGGAGCCCTGGCGAGGGCCGCTGGGCACGGGCAGGGCTGGGCAGCCTGGCTCGGACACTCCCTGCTCTGCCCACCCGGCTCGGCTCACGGACAGGTAGAGCCGCGCGGAGCTCGGCGGCGGTTTCTGCCGGCTGAGGATCCCGTCTCCATGGGTTTTCCAGAGCATCCAACAAGCTGATGGGTGAGAACCAGTCAGGGGACGCGCGTCCCTGCCCGGGAGGAAACCTGTTCCGTACGTGCTGTCACTCCGAGGTGGCTTCAGGAGCAGGAGCAGCAGCCACGAGCAGAACGAGGGAGCAGAAGAGGCCTCTCAGCTCCCTCTGAGTTAGGAAAACACTTCCAAAGGCAACTGCTTTTAAGGCTGGCTGCAGGGATCACCGCTCAGCTCCTCCCCTCCCCATATTTCCAGCCTGGCACGGGGAGAAGGAGGCATCGCTCGCACTCCCCCGAGCCCAGCCCCGCCATCCGGCTCCGAACTGTTCCCACACCAACTGCTTCAGCGGAGGGAAACCATGGCGAGGAGAACACGCAGGGAGCTCATCCCGCCCTCGGGAGGGCCCCGTGCAGCTGGGCACGGCTGTGAACAGCCCTGCAGGGCTCGGGGAGTCACATCCCATTGACTCCTGATGGGACCCTTGCTCCCACACGGCCTCGCTTGGCTTCCGTCACTTCTGCTCCCGAACCCTCCCCGCACTCCCCTCGCGTTTTGTGGATGCTCTGGAGAACATTTTTCTCTCCAGGACTGTGCCCTGACACTTTGCATCGAGCCAGTGCCTTCTTCTCTTTTTTAAATCTGAGTTTTGGGCAGAGAACAAAGGGAACTTGGTCTGCTGACTGGAGGCACTGACACGGCAAGGAAAACTCTTCTCTCTCCCCATACTCAGGGCAGCATCTGCACCTTCAGCCCCGCTCTGCCAGGAGCTCGCTCCAGCTCCCACATGGGACAAACAGGGATCTGAGGAGCAGGGCGGTGACACCAGCGCCACTTGGGCGCTTTAATCCTCATGTGAGGAACGCTGCTGACCCCAGGCTGGGCTTTATTAGGAATAAAACAATCAGAGATCCACACCCCAAACCGATGGGTTTAACCCATGCGGCCCTTCCCCTGCTGTGACTCAGCCTCGCAGAGCAGCAGCAGCAGCTTGCAAAGGGTTAAATGCCACTGAGGCACAGCCTCAAGTGCTAATTAATGCCCTAATTGCCAGGTTGGGCGTTATGACACTCGATCAGGACCCCGGGATGGGCTGTGCCCTCTCCCAGGGCTCGGGCAGTGGGGCAGGATAGGGAAGGTCCCGGTTTGGGGAGGAAAGCAGGAATTTGCTTCTACCAGAAAGGTCCTGTCCCTTTCCTTCCCTTCCACCCCTCCATCCCTTCCCCATACAGACCTCGCTTGCACAGAGGGACCCCAGCCGAGTTTTTCCCTCTTTCCCAGGCTCTTTGGGAATCACGGGACCAGCTCCCTTCTCCCTGCCAGGGTCTGATTTCCCTGATCCGACTCCCCCAGCCGCCCCACAAAGTGACCGCCACCCTGACGCGCAGGCACGGCACTGAGTCACCCAAAACTCATTCCTAACGCCTCGGCTGACGCTGTGGGGACAAAGGTGGCTTTGGAAGCAGCCGGAGTGCCACGGGAGCATGGAATGCCAGCTTCCTGCGAGGGCCCAGCCCTGCTGTTTGCCCGGGATTCGTCACCGGCAGCGCGGCTCTCACCAACCCCTCACCCTGGGCGAGGTCTGTGTGCCCATCACATCGTGCCCGTCTCATGGGGCGAAGCCCTCGTGGGCACCACCTGGCACGGGTCCCTGTCACTGCCAGGCACTCCTAGCCGTGCACACGGGCAGATGTTGCACAGCTGGAGGGCACCACGGATGTCCTTCAGCCCAGCTCGACCTTATAGAGGGACTTGCTGAGCTCGCTGGAAAGAGCTGAGAACCCCCAGTGTTTTGTGCCTCGCTCATCTCCCACCTGGATAATTTCCAGCAATTTCCAGGGAAAAGCTTGTCATTTGCTGTGTGTGTTCATCCCCAGCCTGCAGCCCCAGGGAACACCGGCATTTCTAGGTGCTCAATGCTCCCCGTCCCCAAACCCACCAACACCTCAGTGTCCCCTACAAAAGGGATGAGAAGAAAAAAGTGGATTTTAAGTGATACTTCAGCACCCATCCAGGGATTTCTTCTTTTTTCTGCTGCTCCTCAGAGTCAGGAAGGCCAGAAAAAGGCCAGAAAGGAGAGCGAGAGGCAAGGAGAGTGAGGACAGCCGGGCTCTAAACCCCTCAGCCTCCTGCTCCTTTAGGGAATAGTTGGATAAGGATTTTCACAGAATTGTGGCATGATTTACATTGGAAAACTATCTTAAGATTGTTGAGTCTGATTATTTTCCAGCTGGAAAGTCTTGCACAAACTCAGACTGGAGAGAGGAGGGAGAGGGAGCAGTTCAGGGAGGCAGGAGACACCCGGGAGTGCTTGGAAGGCTCCCCCAATGAGGGTCGGGGCTCTCCCATCCCAGCTCCTGGGGTGTCCCAGGTGTGATTCCAGAGGGGACACGTTTGGATGGAACCCAAACAGTTCAGCACTGTGGAGGGCTGAGCTGTGCTGAGCTCTGTGAGCCCACAGGTTCCCAGATCTCGCTCCCAGCACCACTAGGACTCTGGTTTACGGACCCCAGAGCTGGGTCAGACATTTAAGGCTGCTGCAAGGTGTCGGGTCTAACTCCTTAAAGCAGCGAGAGGAGCGCATTGAACGGGGTTTCGGCGGGGTGGGAACACTTATTTCACCCCACAGGACAGCCAGGAGATGGCAAATCCTTTGTCAAAGCTGGGCTCAGCTCCCTGTTGGGACACCCTGCTGAAATAAACCTCCAGGGACGGTGCCATCCCAACCATGCCTCAGTTTCCTTGCCCTTTCCAAAGCGTAAACATGACTCAAACTACAGAAGAGCAACAAATCCTGCGGAGGGGCAGCACCCCAGGTAAGCCTTAACCCCGATCCCAACAACAATTCCTGGGAACATCCCTCCTGTGGAGGCTTTCAGGGAAGAGCAGCAGAGCAGGCTCCCCTCTGGCAGAGACAAACAAACCCTACGAGAAGCTCCTCGAGCTGCCAGAGAACATTCCAAGAATGAACTCTGGCGCAAACATTAATGTGATGATTTGATTTCCAAGGCAAAGCAGAGGAGAAATCAATCTTGGGGGCTTTAACACAATCTCCTCGCTCTGCCAGGCAGGGCCGTGCCCAACACCAGCCTCTCACCGCGGCCACCCGGGCCGCCCTCAGCCTCACAAATCCATTTGGAGCCCCGTTTTCCCAGTGATAATAGCTCCTGGATCCGCGTGCCAGCTTTAAATGGGCACCATTGTCCTCTTTAATTAGTTTTCGTGGGATTTATAGCGCTCGAGGAAGAACCCCGGTGCTGATGGATTTATGCCCATTTAATTTTTACGACCCATGGAGCATTGGAGGATGGGATGAGGAGCGCTGGGATGCAACATATGCACAGTTCCTGTAAACCTGCGTGGAGCGTTCCAGTGATTCCCTGGCAGGCAGCTCGCTGGTGCCAGCAGTTCCATGCTGCATCCTCGCTCGGTGTCCCCTTGCCCGCGGCCTTTTAAATCTGGGAATCCACAATGTTCCTCCAGCTCTCTCTAATTATCCACCTCCCCCCAGCCTCCCCAAAATCCACCCAGGAAGGGCGAGGCCTTTTCCCTTCAAACCCAAACCATGGCTCTGCTTGTCCCTTCCCATTCCTGTCTGGTTGGGAATCATTATTCCAGCTGGGCTGTGACTTTGACTTTGCCTCCAATAAACCCAATTTCCATCCAAGAGTGACCGGAACGAGGCACTTTGGCATCTGCACAACGCCCTGGTGCCAGTGCCCGCTGACCTGAGCTGGACACCAGCAGGCTCTGGAAGGACGCTGCCAAAGGGTCAGAGTGCCAAGGGCTCCACCCCAGAGACCCCCTCGTGTCTGCACCAAAACCATTCCTGTTCCCGCAGGAGGAGCAGTTAATCAAATAAATCCTTGCTTCTGATGGAAATAAACCTGTGACCAGTCCCCAAGAGGCTTCATCAGGCTCTAGACAGGGGTTGTTTCCTGGAAAACAAACCACTGCTGCTTGCTCACAGCCACATGGTCGGGACAAAGCTGCCCCAAAGCCCTGGGACCTGCACCTTTACCCAGCTGCTGGGATGGTTTGGGGTCCATCCCCTCTCCAGGGAGTGAAACAGCCAAGGAAAGCCTGGTCCTGCTGGCACAACAGGCACTGGAATTTCCAGGCAGTCGAAACAATCATTGTAGATCCGTTCCAACACAAATATCCCATTTTATCCAATTCTACCCATCCCATTCGGACCAGCATCCTGAACATCCCTAACCACGGAGTGTTGGAGGAGGCAGAGCCACCCCAAAACTTCCCTGGGGAGATTTACTGGAGGCCCTCACCCTCCTCCCCTTCACCCCATCAGACAAACCCGAGCAGACCACGAAATGCATTTTAATGTTGCCAAGACAACTGTGTTGACAAAATCCCTTTTTTTTTTAGCTGCTAGAACCAGGGTTTTTGTTGTAATTTGGAGTTCAGGGCTGAGCAGATTTCAGCACCACGCCTGCCGTTCCTCTTTTGCTGTTTCCCACAATATTTTCCTGGCGCCTGCGGTGTGCGGCTCCAACGGAATTTAGATAAAAGCGTCAATTCTGCCACTCGCCCCATCTCAAATTGATGTTCTTATTAGGGCTTGGCCCATCTGTAAAACCTCAATTCTGCCACCATCAATTTTCTGAGAGGTTGGGAATTACGCCGGTGACTCCAGTGTGACAAATTGGAGCGGTGTTAACACACCGCCACTTTGTCCTGGAAGACAAAATAGGTGGGAAGGAAATAAATGAGAAAATGCCACTTGATGGATGGTCTGGCAATCCAATCGCAGCATGAGAGGGGAATTGGGGCTCCATTTAGGAAAAAACCAAAGAAAAAGAAAATTTAAAAATCATAGCAGGTTGGCTGGAGCTGTAATAGCTCCGGAGCTGCCAGCCAGCATCCATAAAGTCAGAGATGGAGCTCCCTGCTCCTAGTCCATCCAGGAATAAACTCATGGATCTTTTCAGCCACTCACGTCCCCTCCTTTGCTGCTGACACACCAAAATCCTTCTTGCAAGGCATTAATTTTTCCAGTAAATCCTACTGCCGCTGTTTTTCTAAGGAGTGACTCATGTCCCTGGTTAAAACCCTCGGGAGGAGATTGGGCTCCTCGCAGCACAAGCCCCCAACCCCCAGCCAGATCCCAGTGGAATTCTGCCCCTGAGACAGCTCTGGGATTTCCTGAGGGTGGTCATCAGCCCTCTCCAACATGGGAAGGTGCCGGATTCCAGGATTCCTCATTCCCCCACAGACGGATCCGGCACATGGAGCCAAGGCAGAGCTCTCACCCTCTTTGCCTTGGCATCCTGGGGGATGTGCCAGGGGAAAATCGAGGATAATTTGTTCCCCAGAGTTCCTGTCCGTGCTTTGCATTAGCACTTGTTGCCATAGTACCAACCACAGTGGCAAAGTTCTTCAGGGGCCTCTTGGGACCCATTCCTTGTCCTACAAGGGCTCTGACTAATTCCGGCAGGATTCAGACAGGGAGATGATGTGAATTTTTCTGCCTGCTGGATTTGCTAAAGGTGCTGCCGGTGGGAGAGAGGTCATTCCTCGGAAACAGCAGCAGCCACATCATCCTCACCCTGCCAGCATCCCTGAATGTGGGGCCACAGATGTGGCAAAAACCCCAGGAGTGTGCGTGGGAGAGGAATGGAAATGGGCCCCACCCATCCCAGGGGTTTTGCCCCTTCCCCATGGGACCTTTGGCTGAGGCAGCCCCAGCCCCTATCCTAAAACAGCTTTTCCCTGTGCCACAGGAGAGGATTTTGGCTCCCCAAGCCCCTGCTCCTCACGGCTGCCATTTGGGGCAGGCTGTCACTGCAGGGCCAGCTCGGAGATGCCCCAGATGTAGCAGTGCTGCTCCACTTTGCTGCCCTTCGGGGACGAAGGATAATCCCTCCTCGGAAAACGCTGAGCTCCCCCGCCTTTGAAAGCCGGGAAGAGCCGCACGTTTCCAGCACGTCTGAAAACATAAGCCTGAAACTCTGGAAAATGGGATTAAGACAAGCCTCCCCTAGAAGGGCATTGCTAGATCTTGTTAAGCATTTCGGGATTGTCATGGAGAGGAGAAGCCACGGAAAGCGTTTCCTTGGCACCATTGCCCCCGTTTTCGTAGGGACACACACAGAACCCGCGGGTTTCCACGCTCCGCATCCAGAGCCACCATCCTGGTGACATCTGGGCTTCCCACAGCCACATTCCGAGCCAGATCCCGCGGAGGGTGACAACCCGGCGTCCCTTATCACACACAGCCCATCAGGGCTCATTGGGAATGAGTGTGATTTATCCAGCCTCAGCCAGACAGTGGCCCCCAGGCCTCTTCAGGACACAATACGTTTATTTTTGGAGGGATCAGATTGCATCTATAGATTTGATTGAATGCACAGATACGATCGGAGCAGTGGGAGTAGAACAAAGGCATCTGAGCTCCGCTGGGAGCCGCCTCTCCAAGCCGGCCCCTCGTTATCGGGGTTGGGTTTCTTTAGGGGAAAATTGATGGTATCAACAAGTATCAAACAATATCCTCGTTACTCGGGAAAGGTAAATGCTAATCTATGCGAGCTGAGCTCATGTGACTTATCAGTTACTAAAAATAGTTGTTTTCAGGCACTGATTTAGGGAATCTGGCAGATTTCCTAAGCCTGTGTACAGACATACCACTGAAATGGAAAAGACAAAACACACAAGCAAAGCGGAGGTGGGGGGGGGGGGGG